>CM053410.1:22487184-22510714 GCA_028644305.1 Xerus rutilus | reverse complement strand
GGTAGAGATAATTAAATCCATTTAAATGCCTCCAAAATGGTAAGCAGTTATATTTTGCAGAAATAAATTTTGCATTTTGATTTGTTGGTTTGTGAGTAATGCAAGTTGGAATTTTAAGTATAAAATGATTGATTCATACCATACGCAGAACACAAATGAGAACTTTTTGTATATCAGATTAATAGATTGGATGTTTTGTAGTGAAACCCAAGCATTTTCTTTTCTAAGGTGGGCAATTTGCCAAGAGGCTTGAGCAACTTAGTGGTGTGCCAATAAATAGCAGGTTTATAGCTTCTCTGCAGTAAGAGACTCAGTCCTCATTTCTGAAGACAGAAAAAGACGTTCAGAGAAAAGTATTTTAATCAATTCTTTAGCTATTATCCTTTATTTGAGTGAGAAATCACATTCCTAAAGAGAGGCCAATCTCACATTTAGCATCTGTTATTAAATATGTACTCTCCATCTTTTCCTTAGGGGTAGTTTTTAAGTTGTTTTATAAAATCTTAATAGTTTCATGTCAATAACTAATGAACACAGATAGAATATTTTAATGAATATGTCATATGACTAGATTTGTAGTTCCGAGTTTAATAATGGGAAAGGGAAAATAGTAAGGCTCTCCAACAAATGGATGAAAACATTGTATTGATCTTATCCCAATTATAATTTCTTTTAATTTTGTTCTTAATTACAAGCTTATTTTTACTTCAAACAAAGGGGTTACATATGAGTTAACTATAATTTTAAAGAACAAAAAAATGCTCTTATTAATGTCTAATAGAGCATAATAATTTATTTTTAAGAAGATTGAATTTTTCATTTGTTGGGTTTTTCTTGGACATGTGGCTGTTCTAACGCAAAGGTTCAAGTTCTTTTTTTTCCCATTTGCAGTTATTTGCAAAGGAGGACAAGAATATTAAATACTCTTGATGAAAGAGGCCTGTCTTTCAGGGAAAAAGATTCCTCTTTCTAGGGCTTATTGGAATTTGCTTTGGAGATTTTGTTGGGCATTTAACTCTTGTTTGCATTATGGTACTTATGCAATCAAATTATTTTATTTCCAGACAGGAGAATATGGCTTGCTCCAACTATTTGTTTAAAGACTTGGAGTTTCTGGGTGAAAAACTTTAGTGTCTGTACGTGTAGACAGAACAGGCAAAATGAGCTTGAGAATTGCTAGAAGATAAAATATCAAACTGAGTTTTGTGAAGTTTAGTCACGCTAGCCTTATCTAGAGGAAGCTAAAAGAAAAAGAGAAGCAACCAAACCAGAACAAAAGACCTGCTTGTCCACAAATGATATTCATTGCATTTAATCAAGTAGTGATTTCTATGACTTAGGTAACTTGATTTGCTTGAACAGACAGTAGTTTTGTGCCATGCAAATAAAGTAGGTTAGATTAATTATAGCAAAACTAGTCTGATAAGTTGCTATGTATATTTCTGACTCTCCTATGCAAAACCTTATTGCCAAAGTTATATAGGGCTAAATGAGCTGATAAGAAGAAAGTACATAGGGAGAAAGACCAATAAATAAACATTTAAATATCTCTGGTTATAAAAACAACATTCACAACATCAAAGTGCAGAAAAATAGAAAGAAGAAAGGAAAACTATAACATGTAACCTGGAAATAACTATCACTAAATCTTTGTTTTTATTTCTAGTATTATTTTTGTATATGAAAGCAATTGATTGGGGTCATATTTAATTATTCTTATTTTGTATTTACTTTTTACCTAACATCATATCAGGAACATATTAAAAATTTTTTGAAATTTTAATTTTAATTATTTATTTATTTATTTATTTATTTTTGGTATTGGAGATTGAACTCAGGGGCACTCAACCACTAAGCCTCATCCCCAGCCCTATTTTGTGTTTTATGTAGAGACAGGGTCTCACTGAGTTGCTTAGCGCCTCGCCCTTGCTGAGGCTGGCTTTGAACTTGCGATTCTCCTGTCTCAGCCTCCCTAAGTACTGGGATTACAGACTTGCGCCACCGCGTCCGGCTTGAAATTTTAATTTTTAATAGCTAAAAAGTAATCAAGACATAATATGCATAATTTTAAATATTTCATTATTTGGACATTATTTCCAATTCATATTACAAAATGTATAATGACCACCTTGACATATAAGTACTTTTAATCTTCATCTCATTATTTCATTTGGGTTTATTCTTACAATTGGAACTACTGGCATTCATTCTTGTAATAATTTCTGCAATCAATATATTTTTGAATGCTGACTTTGTGCTATGAAACTTTTTGAAGGGTTTTTGATACATATTGTAACAGTGCTATCCAGAGAGGTCATACCAACTTAGTGGTCCTGCCATGCATACTGTCCTCTTGGTATTTATGCCCTGGTATAGCCCTTTTTATAACGCATAGGGACAAACTATGTACATTAATCGGCTATTATAGAAATGAAGGCTGGTCATAAAGGGTACTCATTTTAATCTTGTTTGGATGTCCTGTCTGGAAGAAGCCATCTGCTATGTCATGAGAACACTTAACCAGCCCTGAGCAGAGGTCCTAAATCCTCCTACCAGGTGCCAGGAAGAACTTGTGTCCTTCATTCAATATTGAACTGTTCTATAAGCAGCCCTGGCCACAACTTGATGGCCATCAAAGGAGAGCTCCTGAGCCAGGACCACCCAGCTGGCTAATCCATTTCTGACCCTCAGAAATTGAAAAGATAATAAATATTTGTTTAGACTGGCTCCTTTTTGGTGATAATTTGTTAACATCAATAAATAAGTAATATCCAATCTTACCAGCACTTACAATAGAATACTCACCCACACTGTCACTTTTCAGTTATTTTGGCTGATAAAAAATCTTTTAAAATTTTTTTTCACTTTTTAAAAATTTGATACTGAGGATTGAACTCAGAGAGGTTCAATCAACTAAGCTGCATCCCCAGCTCTTAAAAAAAATTTTTAAAAATTAATTTAGAGACAGGGGCTTACTATGTTGCTTACAGTCTCACTAAGTTGATGATGGTGGCTTCAAACTTGTGATCCTCTTAACTCAGCCTCCGAGTTGCTGGGATTATAGGCATATACCACAATGCCTGGCTCACATTTTGATAGTTTTATCTGCTATTTTTTCTTCTTCTATTTGGTAATTTATATCCATTCATTTTTCTTTCAGGATTTCAGTTTTTTCCTGGGTTTTCAATTTCAAGAGAAAAATCAATATAGCAGCATAAAATTGCCAATAGATGCCATGAAGAAGTCTCAGAAATGCATAATGGATTTTGTTAGATTAACATTGTCAAGATTCAAACAAAAAGTAATTTTTAAGGATGAAGTTTGGCATTTTTCTTGTTATCCTCTTTGACCCTCAATGTAATAGTGGAAGATTTCGCCTTCCCAAAATGCCATAACAATATTTTCCATTCTATAATCTCTTCCTACATTGTGAATTTGTCACTAATCCCATTGAGTGGGTCTATAACTTCATTACCTTGGACCTGAATAAACTTGAAACTGCAAGTACAGGTGAGGTGATGTGACTTTTTTTTTTTTTTTTTTTTTTTTGGTGCTTAGGATTGAACCCAGGGCCTTGTGCATGTGAGGCAAACACTCTACTAACTGAGCTATATCCCCAGTCCAACGATGTGACTTTTAAAGTTGATTAGAAAAGATGCTGCAGGTCCAGCCAGGATTCCTTTTGATATTCACTCTTAAAATTCAGCTACCACAATACAAAGGAAGGAAGTTTAAATTAACTATGGAGGTTACTGGTAGGTTTTCCAGTCAGCATCCCAGCTGAGGTCCTAGTCAACAACCAGCATCAGTTGCCAAACAGATAAGTGAAGATAACATTGAGTGATTCCACCTCACAGAAATTGAGTCATCTCCAACCGTCAAGTCTTTCCAGCTGAGGCTGTAAACAACCAAATGTAATCTGCTCGAATTGAATTTCTGACCTAAAGAATCTGTGGGTGTAATAATATTGTTGTTTTATGCTTCTAAGTTTTGAGTGGTTTCTTAGGCAGTAGGAGTAACTAGAACAGCAACCATATACAGAAAAGTAGATTAGTTAGATTTTTTTTTTTTTTTTGGCACCGGAGATTGAACTCAGGGCTGCTTAACCACTAAGCCACATCTCCATCCCTTTTTAATATTTTATTTAGAAACAGGATCTCACTGAGTTTCTTAGGGCTTCAATGAGTTGCTGAGGATGGCTTTGAACTTGCAATCCTTCTGCCTCAGCTTCCCTAGCTACTGGGATTACAAGTGTGTACCACCATACCTAGCCTGGTCAGCTATTTTTAATCTTCATTTTAGTGCTCAGGAAAAACAGGCAAAGAGAGAGAGGAGTAACATTTTCATGTATTAGGGTTCTTCAGAGAAACTCTGATTGATTGATATACTCTGAAACACACACACACACACACACACACACACACACACACAATTGGAATTGGCTCATATGACCGTGGAAGCTGAGAGATCCCACCATCTGCTATCTGCAAGCTAGAGAATAAGGAAAATGTGTGGTGTGGTGTAATTCCATCTGCCTCCACAAGCCTGATTATTGGAAGGTGGGAAGAGTAGGGGTAGAGTGCTGGTGTAATTCCTGAACTCAGTAGGCCTGAGATGTCCTAAAGCAGGAGAATACAGAAGAGAGAGAATTCATCTTCATCTGTCTCTTTCTTCTTTTCAGGACCCTATGGATTGGATGTCCACCCACACTGGTGAGAGAGGATCTTTTCTATACAGTCTTCTGGTTCACATGACAGTCTCTTTTGGGAATACCTTCTCAGACACATTCAGAAGTAATGTTTTATTAGCCATCTGGGCACCTCTTAGTCCAATCAGTTTGACATTAAAATTAAGTATCACAGCCGGGCGCGAGGGCGCAAGCCTGTAATCTCAGCACTTAGGGAGGCTGAGACAGCAGAATCTTGAGTTCAAAGCCGGTCTCAGCAATGACAAGGCACTAAGCAACTCAGTGAGACTGTGTCTCTACATAAAACACAAAATAGGGCTGGGGATGTGGCTCAGTGGTCGAGTGCCCCTGAATTCAATCTCCAGTACTCCCAACCAAAAAAAAATATTAAGTATCACACAGGGTTTCCTAATAAGTTAGTGTCAGCTTAATTGTGGATTATTTACATATTCTATACTATATCCACATTATACTTTCGGTTATTATTATTTGGCATCAGGGATTGAACTCAGAGGTATTTATTTTTTAAAAAATATTTTTTAGTTGTCAGTGGACCTTTATTTTATTTATATGTGGTGCTGAGAATTGAACCCAGTGACTCACAAATGTGAGGCAAGTGCTCAGTGGTACTGAGCCACAACCCCAGCCCGGTATTTAACTATTGAGCCATATCCCCAGCCATTTTTTCTATTTTATTTAGAGACAAGGTGTCACTGAGTTGCGTAGGGCCTTGCTCAATTGCTGAGGCTGGCCTTAAACTCACGATCCTCCTGCCTAAACCTCCCAAGCCACAGAGATTACACCACATTATAATTTTGAATGAAGATACTTTTCAGTTAATTTTATCCATTAGTATTTATTGAGAAGTACTTTGAGGTGTCAGGCACTAGATTAGGTAGTGAGAGCTCCATGGTGAGCAACTAGCAGCATGGATTCCACCTGCCTGAAGATTACAGACCAGTGTGGGAGATAGAAATTCATCAAATAATAACAGACATAGACATTAACAACTAGGTATACGGAAAGAAGAAAATTATTATAGAGCTCTGGGAGGAACACATTCACTGTGGTCAGGAAAAGTCTGAAGAACTGGCATTTGAGATGAAAGCTGAAGGATGGGTAATTGTATTTAGCTGTACTTGGGGTTTCTTTTTACCCAATGTTTAGTTTTTTATTTTCTTCCATTAAATTAGATGTTGCTTTAGGCCAGAAAAATGTGCTTTCTATTTCACTGAAAATGAATAACTCCACACAGCATATTTGTGCTCACAGTTTTGCTTGACCTTCTACAAATGACCCACTGGCACATAATGGACTAAGAATAATTTAATTTAGGTTTCCACTTCTGTAGTTGTTTTCCCATGCTGCCTTTGTATAAGTCACCATCACCCAGTGTTTAGGTGAAGGCGCTGTGTCCCTTGCACCAGGCTGTTCAGTTGAGAGTGATGCAAATGGTTTTGGACACTGATCTACACTGGAGGATTCGTGGGTTGATAAACCAGGCATTTGCATGGCAAAATGATGTGTTGTAGCCACTGATAAAATTAGACTTCAGTGCTCTTAACTACTGAAAAATAAATGAGTGGTCATTAATTGGTGAGACAGATTGCCACAGGTTTTAAAGATTTTCTGGACTGAGTTTGGTTTTTAGTAACAATACGAGAATGGAAAGTATGTGATGGAGAAGTCGGACCCACAATCCTGAAATTCTCTAAAACTGGTTTTACAGCTTTGAGCCTTATTACCATTCTCAGTATTTAATGACATTTCTACCAGGGAGTTGGAACTATTATGGAGACTTCCAATAGACTCAAACTTAGAGGGTGTGGTGGACACAGGCTGGATTTTCATGGATGTAGTGTAGCCATGAAGGAAACCTGAGAAAAAGCACAAAGCGTTCTCCAGGTTAGTCATACATTTTGTACTCTATCAGGGCTTAGGGAGCCGATGTTCTGAGATGGACCTCAATCTAGAATTACTTTCTGATTTATGGCCTTCATCCTTTTAGAAGATCTATTATGATACCAAGTCTCTTCTACATTTGCGGAAACATTCCATTTATCTTCTTGTCAGAGACTCAGCTATCTAAGAATTGGGCAGCAGTTAAAGTGGACACAAGAATAGCAGATATGATATATTGATGTTGGGGACCAAGAGATGCTGTCCA
Organism: Xerus rutilus; assembly: GCA_028644305.1. Classification (NCBI taxonomy): domain Eukaryota; kingdom Metazoa; phylum Chordata; class Mammalia; order Rodentia; family Sciuridae; genus Xerus; species Xerus rutilus. The sequence goes on along the minus strand of CM053410.1, from coordinate 22,503,860 downwards.
TGGGCACATCTTCTGGTATATGTACTCATTTGTACCAGGGACAAGTGGATGCCTTGATGTCTTTATAGTAGTTTGGGTTATATTGGAGCTATTTCTTTCATTTGGATTTAACTCATCACTCTGATCAGGTATATGTCAGGGAAGAAGGAGAATCAGATCAGACATTTAACCTAGATGGTTACTGGAGGGATGAAAAAGAGACCAGGATATTTATAATCCCTACCCACAGCCCCAGGGCTTTCTGTAGGGGATTGTCATGGTTTTGCTGTGACTCAAGGCCATAGCTCCTGTCAGTCAGCCTCTTCCCAGTAGCTTCCTCGCTCATTAACTTTGCTTCATCTATTGTCCCTTCAGACTTAGGGGCAATAACAGGTTCTCCTCTGTTCCCAAATTATTGTACTGGGATTTTTATTAACTTCCTTTGCAGCTGTCCTATTTGAGTGTGTCATCTGCTTCCTGTCAGGAACTTATTAATGCACTATTTTTTTTGTTTTGTTTATTTGAAGTTTATTTTTTTTTCTCAAAAGTTGCATTTTAATACATGTTATCAAACATAACAGAAAAAAACAAATTTTCAGAAACTGTACATACTGTTCACTGAAAACATTTGTTGAGGCAAATAGAAAAAAATTGTTACAATCATAATTTTTCTAACTTTGCACAAAATTATAAGCAGATTACATTCTTCATATTAAACACCTTTATATACAATTAATGCACTATTGATGTGACGATAATGAAGGCAGAAATGGTAGGACCTGGCAACTGAACATGGGTCGTAGAGGAGACAAAGTTGCTGCTCTAGACCTGGAAGCACAGAGGCTGTTCACAGAGACCACTGCATTGGGAGAAGGCTTAGAAGGAACACTGCCAAATATAAATTTTGGGATGTCCTTTCATTCATCATTGCCCTAGTTTTTTTTTTTTTTTTTTTTTTTAAATAACAAAATTCTCTGAAAAGGGAGATACAAGTGGATACGGCAAGAGGTCAAATTCTTCAGATAGATTCTAAAAGTAGAGCCAATAGAACATGTTAACAAATATCATTGGTGATGTGAGAGAGAAATGCTGAGAAGTTATCAGTGAAAGAAAGAAATGTCAAAGAGCCATGGAGTCAGGAAAGAACAGATAAACTTCACTTATATTACAATTTTGGTGAGCCTTGCTAACATCCTTTTAACTGTGTGTGTGTGTGTGTGTGTGTGTGTGTGTGTGTGTGTGTGTGTGTGTCAAACAGGTCAGTAAAATAGGGGAGGGACTGAAATCTGTATCTGGTCCATGGAAAGGACCAAACTTTAAATAGCGCTGGAAGGACCTGATGGGGAGTCAATACTTTCATCAATCAGTATGCTGTGATAATGACTTCTCTTAGACCTTGAAAAGTCCTTACAGATTGCATTTTTATATTTATGTTCTGTTTTAGCATTGGGTATTTACGGTTCAGTGTTTAAAGTGCTCAATACATATTTATGTATTTTTATTTTATTTTTAGATGAGCATTCGGTTGACATTTGCCTGATCTGTCTTACAGAGGAAGTCTGTTGGTGATGCTAAGGAAGAGGGATGACTCGGGTCCATTTGAGGCTCACTGCAGAGGAATCCTGGTCAAAGGCAGAATGTAGAATGATGAATCGTGGAATAGGGATGGACTATAAGCATGAAAAGAGAGAAACACCCAGGACTGATGAATGCATGCATATTGGCCTCAAGATAGCATAGCTGTGTTTATTGTCCTTAAAACATCTCTAAATTTATAGTTTTGTAATAAATTCACCATGACTGTGAAAGTTAAGGATTTCTCATAACTTTGTTCACAGATGTAACTTCAGAAACCAGGACATATTTGTTGCTAAACTCAACAGATTATCATATTATAACCAGATCCATATCTTGTATATATTTTTTTCATCTTCTTTATCCCTACAGCCACTCTTTTAATTTAGGTTCTCTTTTATTGCAAACATTTAATGGAATAACATTTTTTAATGTCACTGCATAGCAGACTGAGTATATAAAACCCTTTAGAGTCTAGCATCTGTTTGCTCTTCTGTCCCAATATCCTTTCGTTCCCCCCTCCAACACAGAGACACACACATGCATATACATGTACACACAAAAATGATTATTATCTTCTGAGCATGCTCAGCTTTTTTATGACTCTTCTTTGCATATGTGGTCCTGATTTTTCTCTGCAAAAAAGGTCTTCCCAGACTTGTACCATCCTTATCCTATCAATCTCACTTTGGGGAGGGCTTTGAAATAAATCTGTGCTTTCATCTCAGGAAAGGAGTTAATTATTTCAAGGGCTTATTTAGCACCTGAACATCTTCTAGCACTTACCACAAGGAACTGTAATTATTTTCTAACATGTCAACAAATTCTAGACAGAAAGAGCTCAGATTTTATATGTATTTTTTGGTATTCTGAATCATAGAGTCAAAGAAGACTTATGGGAAATGTTTGTCAAATGAACATGAAGGATTCTTTCTAATTGATGGTAGGAGAAATGATGCCTGACAACAAGTGAATAATCAACTGGCTTATATAGTGTGAATAATAGGTAAAAAGAGCCAACAGGATAGGCTAACAAATATATTTTCTGCTAGGTATGTATATATCTTGTCTGTATCTTCTAAAAATCTAATAAAAATGTGAATCAAAATTATCAAGAATAATTCTACCTCTCCTGGTTAACAAATTTTCCAGCACAGATGGAAATGGAAATCACATTAATTTTCGTTTTTTGGTGGAATTTGTTCAGTATGTGCCTCATTTGATAGCTTTCCTTAAATCCCTTAAGCCTAGTGAAGGGATAACTGTCCTCACATTATTTAAGCGAAATATCCTTGCCTTGAATAGAGTCTCAGGTAGACCAGCACTTCCAGCCAGAGCTTCTCAGCTTTGAGCAAGAGCTGGGGCTTCTTTGCTAAGTCTGTTTTCCCTGCTGTGACCTAATGCTTGCTTTTCCTTGAAGCTGCCCCTTTCAGGTTTTCAGGACCTTGCCAATTAAACTCTAAGGAAGCTGTTGCTCAGGTGAATGTTAAGGAAAAATGTATATGCAGGTATGCATAACTTCACCAAAAGCTTCAGAAAAATAGTGTTTGCTTTGAGCTCTTTATTCACCAAAAAGATTGAGAGCTCATTAGGAAGACATAATGCAGTTGTAGATAAAGACCATTGTGTAAAATATCATTCTTTCTGAGTTCCTTTTGAATATGAAGTTGGAATGTTAGGGTTAGATATATATTTGGGTTACTTGGGCAAGATTTATTTACAGGCAGTATTTTTCACATGAGGAAAGCTGGGCAGTGTTGTTAGAAAATGTCAGGAAGGAGCAGTTTTTATGAAGGTGTAGATTCTGGATTGACCTGGACCCATGTTGGCTTTATACTATTAAACCACAAAGGTCAAGGCAAAACTCAGGAGGAATAAGCAAGTCATGAGGGTCATTTTGTTCAAAGGCCCAGGTTTTATAACTGCTCAGGGTGATAAACTTACAAATACGGAGTCCAGGTAAAAAGATTATCTAGATGGGCTAATGTATTCCATCAAACCAAAGCACAGCACGACAACAAGCAAATAAAAGCTGAGATCAAAGCCAGAACTAAGCCAAACCCCATCTCCTCTAAAAAAATTTTGTTTTAAAACTGAGGATAGATCAGTATCTTCTTAGCATCTAAAAATATATTAAAAGAATTAAGTTCTTCCTTTCAAAGCCCCTAGTTTAAGCTTTTCATTAAAAAACCCAGTAACAACCTTGATTTGAATGAGCAAGTATGTTAATAGAAAGAACTGGTTAAGGTTGTTTCTGAAGCCTAGAGTTTTGAGATACATGTGCTGAATTAGCCAGGTCACCTTGAGCATGACATTGTCTTCAGATTTTTTTTTCATTGAGAAAATTTAATGAGAGAGATGAATGGAAAAGTCTCTATTATCTCTGGTGGTATTTAAGGATTTCAGAGCAAGGGTCATTATATTTGGAAGCAGAGGTTTGGGATGTCCACTGATACCAAATTAGGACATTTCCTAGAGGTGAAAAGTGCCAGGAATTTTAATTATTCATCATGGATAATACAACAAACTCTGCTGATTTCTGGCTGGAGCACTGCAATAGATATGAAGTTGCTATCCAAGAAATCTTGGTTGTACTTGTGAGAACTCCTCCAGCAAGTCTTTCATGTGACCCTATTAGAGATCATTTCAATTTTCAATAGAAATATCTTTTTATCCCTTCTCCCAAATTTCTATGTCCCTTGGAGATAACAAAGGTTCTAAGCTTTATTGTGCAATTGCATTAATTGAAATGCAGATTCCTGCATTCTGCTGATAAGATAGGGAATCCCAGTTCTGGGGTGAGTAAGAGGAATTTGTGTTTTTGGCAACTCCCAAGAAAAATGGGCTGCAGTTGGACAAACTGATTCCAGAGACCATGGTTTCTCTTATCTTCAACCATGTACCAGCCAGTTTCTCACTAGCTGCCATTATCTTGAATTGGAATAATTCTGCAGTAGCCACAACTAATTTTTCGTTCTTTTTATTTTTTGGCAGTGCTGGGGATGGAACCCAGGGTCTTGCATATGCTAGGCAAGCACTTTACCACTGAGCTACATCCCCGGCCACAACTGATTTTTGAAAATGGCAGTTCTAGGAAGTGGTTCTCCAAAGTTGGATCTACATCACTTGAGAATCATTTATTCTGTGTGTGGACTTCTGTTTTTCAACTTGGAAGTTCTAGGCAACAGTGTAGGAATTTGCATTTTTTTAATGGCAAATGTGTAATTCTTCAATATGATTAATTTAGGGAAACACAGTTTCAATGGACTTAATTTCCCAAGATTTTCTAAGCTACAATGTGACATTAATCATTCTCCTATTGGAGTAAATTACCAGAAGTTCTCATATTTTTACAAAATCATTGTGCCCTTTGCTTTCACTGAGTCTTTGATATTATAAATAGCCATGTATTGAATAGCATATTTTATTCTTTGATGCTTTAGAGTTCGTGGCCTAATGTTTTTTCAATGTTTTGTATATTAAGATCTTTGGGATACATTTTTCTTAAAATGTAGATTTAAGAAAATGTCTCTCCTCAGAATTATATGCTTTCTTTTTTTTCTTTTAATATTTTTTAGTTGTAGATGGACAACTAAAATTTTATTTATTAATTTTTTTGTGGTGCTGAAGATCGAACCCAGTGCGTCACCGTGCAAGGCAAGCACTCTACCACTGAGCCACAACCCCAGCACCCCCGTATGCTTTCTTTTACTGCACAACGACAGATATGTGACATGTCAAAATTTGCTCTTTATTTTGGCTGCCAGGAAGCTCAGAGAATCTAAATCATTTATTGAAGTGAAAGGAAGGATCAGAAGTAAGAAGAATGAGTAGCTTTAAAGTTGCACCTATTAACTGCTATCCAACATGCTCTGGCAAAATAGTGCTTTTTTCGTTCTTTACATTGAAGGCACTTTTTTAAATACCTTTCAGTCTATACTGAATAATGTGATGCCTATCTGCCTTTCTTTATTTATTGGACTGGTTATCCTGCATTTTTTTCATGCCTTGGTTGATTTTATTTTTCCCTTGGTTTGGTGTTTTCAAAACTTGCCTAATCATAGAATTACTTAAAAGTGCTTATTAAAAATACACAATCTCATTATTACCCTATGTACATATATGGCTACATGACTGGTGTGATTCTACATCATGTACAACCAGAAGAATGAGAAGTTATACTCCATTTATGTATGGTGTGTCAAAATACATTCTACTGTAATTTATACTGAATTAGAACAAATTAAAAAAATACCCAATCTCCAAACACCCTCTGGATAAGTGGATGATATGATAAGGTTGCATATTATTGTAGAATTCTCCTGATGTGTTGACACTAGGCTTGGGAAATGACCAAGCCATACATTTTGTTCAAAGATATCTACTAAAGCTGGGATTTTTCAACAATTTCATTGAAGAATGGAGTGCTGTTAGGCTGGATTTAGGCAGGACACTGTCCACTGCCATTTGGAATTCTAGCTTCAGGAAGAAAATATCTGTGCAAGACAGATGAGTCATGGTTTTCAGCAAGTCTTCCTAGGAAGTAAGAATTCAATGCTAGTGAAAGATTGTCTAGTATCCAAAGTGAGAAATGTATGTAAATATTATTATAAATCAGAAGCAAGGCACTGTTTAAGAAAGTAGATAGAAGCCAAAAGGATTTTAACCAATCATTCTTTGATTTTTTTTTTTCATCAGTGATCCCTTGAAATTCTATAGTTTGTTATGCTGGAGTGTCTCTACTTTGGGTTCTTCAGAATAACCTATGGTACTTTAAAAACTGCAAATGCCTCAGCCCAAACTTTTGCCCCAAATGAGTGTCTCTTGGGTTGAGTCAAAGTGTGTATGTTTCAAAAAAATTCTAGACTTGAGAAACCCTGAAATATGCACACTTTTGCTTTCAAAAAGCTCATTTTTCAGTAGCACTGAGGGTAACAAGCCTGGAAATCATCTAATAATATGAGATTTTGAAACCCATTGTAGTTAGTATTTATTTACTTCTATTTTGTTTTTAATTAACAAGCAATTTTATCAAAACAATATTTTGGAGGTAGGACAAGAAATTTGTATTTAAAAGAAAAATAAATCTGAATTGAATCTGATCATCCACTAAGTTTGGGAACAACTCAACTGAAATATTTAGGGTCTTTGGAAGAAAGACTTAGGAGACAAATTTAATAAAAAGGACTTTTGAAAACTCAGTGGACCTCAACCTAACATTTGGGAAGCTGTAGAATTCTACAGTGATACTCTTTCAAATTGTTGGACAGTGAGACAAATTTTATGATTTTGTTTTCTTACCTTCATTTCATTTGTGACACCTCTAGTCTTCCCTTTCTCTGTTTCTCTCTTTCGCTCTTCCCTACCCTTCCCTTTTTTCTGACTTCCTGGCTCTCCTTTTCTCATTCTGGCCTATAATCTGTATAACTTAGCTTTACTAAGTTGTATAATTTATCTCAGAAAACATTTGATACAGTTTTGGTTAGGTTTAGAGCAGAGGTTCTCAAACCTAATCTTACATTAGAATTAGTGGGAGAACTTTAAAAACTACAAAATCTCCACGTTGGCATAATTCTGGGCCTGGGGTATTGATATTTAGATTTTCCTGAAAACTTTCCAGGTAATTCTAATGATTTTCAGGATTAAAGATAACTAGTTTTTGGTTTATTTGTTATTAATGCAGCCAGGTTTTTAAACTCGAATGAGGTCTTTTGCATTCTGTCTTTTTTGGGTTGTTATTGTTGCTTTTCCTATCTTTTCAATCTCTAGAGTTGGTAATTGTTGCATGGAGACCAACAATAGAACATTATAAGACATTTTTTTTTGATACTTTGTCACCTGAACACTTATTACCATTATTCATGGGATATATGGTTATAGTTCCCACAAATGCAAGATTCTGGGTTTTCTTTTGCCATTCATCATTTTGTTTTCTGTATAATTCCAAATATTTTTGTAGTAAGCTATGCACCTATCTTAGAGACTGAAGAATTTAGGCCTTATAACTTCTTTCCTTTTATTTTTATTTGTTCTTTGTAGATATACATGACTAGTACAGTGTATTTTTTTTTTTTTTTGGTACTGGGGATTGAACTCAGGGGCACTCGACCACTGAGCCATATCCCCAGCCCTATTTTGTGTTTTATGTAGAGACAGGGTCTCACTGAGTTGCTTAGCACCTCGCCCTTGCTGAGGCTGGCTTTGAACTCGCAATCCTCCTGTCTCAGCCTCCCTAAGTGCTGGGATTACAGGCTTGCGCCACCATGCCCGGCCGACAGTAGAGTGTATTTTGACATATTATACATACATGGAATATAACTTATTCTAATTAGGATCCCATTTTTGTGGTTGTGCATGATGTGCAGTGATACTGGTCATGGATTCATATATGTACATAGAAAAGTTATGTCTAATTCATTCCATTGTCTTTCATATTCCTATCCTCACTCCCTTCCCTTCATCCCCCTTTGTCTAATCTACTGAACTTCTATTCATCTCCCTGCCCTCCTTGAATGAATAAGTAAATGCAAACTAAGAAGTTCATTCATAGGTAATTTAGGTAACTTGGTTCTGTTTAAGGAAGCATGAATTAGAAAATGCGTGTGTAAAGGAACCACATATAAAAGGACACAATGAACTAATACAGATGTGTTAGCATCTGTATATCAGAGAGAACATTTGACCTTTGTTTTTGAGGGATTGGCTTATTTCAATTAGCATGATAATCTCCACATCCATCCATTTAGTAGCGAAAGTCATAAAGACATTCTTTTTATGGCTAAGTAATATTCTATTGTGTATATAGACCACATTTTTTAATCCATTCATCTGTTGAAGGGCACCTAGATTGGTTCCATAGCTTAGCTATTGTGAGTTGAGTTGCTAAAAACATTGAAATAGCTGCGTCACTGTAGTATACTGATTTTAACTCCTTTGGATATATACCAAGGAATGGTACACCTGGGTCAAATGGTGGTTCTGTTCCTGGTTTTTTGAGGAATCTCCATACTGCTTTCCAGAGTAGTTGTACCAATCTGCAGTCCAACCAGCAATGTATTCTCACCAATACTTACTGTTCTTTGTATTCTTGATTGTTGCCATTCTGACAGGCATGAGATGACATCTTAGTGTCGTTTTAATTAGCATCTCTAATTACTAGAAATGTTGAACATTTTTCATATATTTGGAGACCATTCATATTTCTTCTTCTGTGAAGTAGGACTTATAACTATCTTGATGTGCCATAGCATATATACAATGAAATCCTACAATTCTTCATTAACATTCCAAGTAAGAAAAAGCTTAGAATGTGAATATTTTAACAAATGATTTAAAAACCCTTAAATATTTTTTTCAAATACCTGTATAACTGAAGGAAGGAAACCAATGAGATATTTGTTTCCTTGTGAGAAATTATGATTATTATTCATTAAACATTTAGGGTTTGCCAATGTTAGGCTTGGGATTGAGAAGAGAGCTATAAATAGCAAGTTTTCTGCACATGAGTATTCACAGTTGAGTGAATGAAGGAGATGTTCTAAGGGATAAGATGGAGATATGGTGTATACAGTCTAGTTGAGGAACTAACACCAATATGCGTAACATAAATATTAGCAATTTTTTAAGATCATAATTGGGAAATTATCAGAGAATAATTGAGGACCAATAGACTGGTGCTATTTAAAGGTAATAGGAATTTAGAAAGCAGAGGGTCCAGTACAAGTTAATGCAGTTGGAATAATCTTTACGCAGGAGGTGGTCTTTTATTTGTTGCTCCAGGAAGGATAGACTTGGACAATGTAGAAAAGGGGACCCAGCAGAGAAGGTACCAATGAAGCTTATGCATCACTTGTATGTGTATTGGGGCAAGATACGTGCAGGCACAGAGAAGAAATGTGTACTTGCATTTTGGAAAGATTTTATGAATCCTTTCAGCATTTTTTTTTCTTGGTATCAGAGATTGAACTCAGGGGCACTCACCCAATGAGACACAACACCAGCCCTCTTTTGTATTTTATTTAGAGACAGGGTCTCACTGAGTTGTTTAGCACCTCAGCGTTGCTGAGGTTGGCTTTGAACTCTTGATCCTCCTGCCTTAGCCTCCCTAGCCACTGGGGTTACAGGCATGCACCACTGCACCTGGCTTCCTGTTGGCATTTTTAAAAGAAATTTTTTTTTAGTTGTTGATGGACCTTTATTTTATTTATTTATTTATTTATATGTGGTGCTGAGAATTGAACCCAGGGCCTCACACATGCTAGGCAAGTGCTTTACCATTGAGCTACAACCCCAGCCCCTCCTGTTGGCATTTGAATGGAAACTACACAAACCCTTTTCCAGGGCAATATATACATATGTATATATATATATATGTTATATATATATGTGTATGTGTATATATATATGTATATATATATACACACACACACATACACACATGCACACACACAGATGCAAACTTTTCTAATTTTAGAGCTTTACAAGTTCCTTAAAGCTAAGGAAGGACAGAAACTATGTTATTTGTTGCAAAATAACTACAGATTTGTGAGCAGGGGAATGAATTATTATACTGGGTTTAGGGACACTTTCCTAGTCTAGGGAAATTTTTCAAGTAGCAGCATAACTGGAATGATTAGTGTGTGGAAAGTACTAAAAGTAGAGGATATAAATATGAAAAGATAATTTGTGCTGGGAAGGAAGCTGTAGGCATGAAGATTAAGCTGTAAAAGAAAGATATTATTCACTAATTAACTGTAGATGAGTTTTTAAATAGAAGGAACATAATGAATGATTTTGTATATGCACATTTTGATTTTCATATTTAATGTTCCAAATATTTTTGGAACTATTTAATATCAGAGGTTATGTAGTTAAGTATCTTAGAAGCAGGAATAATCTATTAAAAGTTTTAGAAGTAGTCATTGTAAATGAAGAAAGAAATACAACAATTTCCATCAGATTAGTTTGCAACAGAGGAAAGGGGGAGGATAAAAATATGATAAACTAGCAAATTCCTTAGGATGGTTGGAATTGGCCAAGAAGGAAAATTACTTCAGAGATAAGGAGCTCAACAAAAACCTTTACTAAGAAGTTTGCATTTACTTATTCACTCATAGGTAATTTATGTAACTTGATTCTGTTTAAGGAAGCATAAAGTAGAAAATTGGTGTGTAAAGGAACCACATATTCAAGAAGGAGACAAAGAACTTGAATGTCCGTAAGCTTGAGGAAGACGGACACTAACCAGTAGAGGGAGTGTGTTAGCTGGACTTTCAATAGTGTTATTATTTCACAAGTTGTTATGGAGTAAAAATATCATAAAAGGGTAAAAAAATCAAAGAAGAATGCCATCTACCTTGGGCACCAGGATCAACTGCCTGGTTTCAGTAGAATTTCTGCATCTTGATTTTATGAAATGAGACATGAAGCTGAAATTGTTAAACTGAAGAAAATGTGGCAATAAAATATTGTTTTATTCATGTTAACTGTCAGGAAGTTCATAGCTTTTCTTGCTTTCTGCTGGAAGGTATATCTGATTTTCAAGAAATAAAGTGTGGTGGTGCCAATGTGTACGCTTTTGACAAAAATATTCTATAATTTTTGTGAAGAAAAAGCTGAATTGTGACAATCTCTCTTCTATTTAAAATTTTATAGTACATGTTTATTTGAAAGTTATGGTTAACGTCACACAATACCTTTATAACAAAGGCAAACCAGTTCTAGAACAGGCAATATTCATTTTGTGTTACCTGTCCAAAATGTATATGTATCAAAGTGTGCAGTAAAAATGACAATGTTTTAGCAATCTATTGGTTGCTTCAAGATAGAATGCTTTTGATTCTGTTCAAACATGAAGAGCCTGATGAGATAGTACAGATGTAGTCAGGGCTCTATACATACTAGCCACAGAGGAAAATGTAACCCTGGAATTAAATAAATTCAAATAAGTAAAGCTCAAAAAATTAAAATTTTATATGAATATTTTGTTTTATTTAAAAAGAAATGGCAAATTTGATAAATGTTGTTACTATAATACTAATTTGGCTCAAGCAAACTAGTTAAAAAGATAAAGTTTGATTAAATTATCAATAGCAATGATAGCTTAATTAATAATTAATGTGTACATCATTTCAAAGAGAAAATGAGGCCATATATCAGTTTATCTAGAGAACAAATAAATGCAAAAGCAAATAAATGGGATGTGAGGATGCTCTGGCTGTGACATCTGTCACCTCATTGATTGCCAGGGATGATGCAGCTGATGTGGCTATGTAGGCAGGTGTTCCCTTCCTCCCTTACCAGTGCATGTGTGTCCTTCCCAGAGCTGTGTCCTGTGATCCTGGATACAGAAGGCCTGCTCTGGAGTCAAGGTAACAGGAGCACCCTCCTGCCCCCTGACTCTGGAGTGTGGAATTTCTAGACAAACTCAGAACAAGTAAGTGGACAAATCATGATCAGAAGCTTATAGTAGGCAAGATAGAAAGACAAGGGTCAAGAAATGGAAACCAAAATACAGATGAAGTCAGTATTTGAAAACACCTATAAAGTTTATGCATTTGCTGAAGTTGGACAGAACTTGGAGCCTCATTTCTTTTCAATAGTAAATAAAATAAGTTATGCAATTTTTAAATTAAAAATTAATAGTTTTAGCTGGGCGCAGTGGCACAACCCTGTAATCCCAGCACTTAGGGAGGCTGAGACAGGAGAATCGTGAGTTCAAAGCCAGCCTCAGCAATGGCGAGGCGCTAAGCAACTCAGTGAGACCCTGTCTCTACATAAAACACAAAATAGGGCTGGGGATGTGGCTCAGTGGTTGAGTGACCTTGAGTTCAATCTCTAGTACCAAACAAACAAACAAACAAACAAAATTAATGGCTTTATTGACATATAATTTATATACTTGGCAGTTCACACATTTAAAATGTCCAATTTGGTGGTTTGAGTATATTTATGAATATATGCATCCATCGATTATAGAACATTTTCATCAGCTTGAAAAAAACCCCTTCAACACTTCAGCTTTAACTTGTCTATTCTTCAGATTGTCTCCTATGCCTCAGCTATGAGTAGTCACTAACTTATTTTCTACATTTATAGATTTCTTTTTTTTTCTGGGCTTTTATGTGAGGAATCACATAGTATGTGATTTTGGTGCCTGGTTTCCTTCACTTAGTATAAAGTTTTCAAATTCATCCATGATGTGGCATGTTGTCAGTATTTCCTTCCTGTTTTTTTAAAAGTATATTGAATATCTTTCTAATATAAACTATGAGAAAGCAATTCTGATTCAATGAAAGGGATGCCAAAAAAATCAAGATTAATATCCATTGTTAGCAGGTAAAATGGAGGGAAAGATCAATAAATTGTGCTCATAGAATTTGGCCCCCATGGGAGATAGATGGGTCAAGTCCACAGCCATCAATGGGAAAGATGAAGAAAGATGGACTCTCAGAGCATGGGTTTCTGGTAGAATCTATTCCTTGCTTACCATGTCAATTTTTTCTCCCACCCCTCCTCAGGCTGATTCTCTAGGTTAATATGGTGGACGTCATGTTTGCTATAGTAGAGAAAGAAAGTGACGGGCTGAACCCAGGGGCAGTGCTGAAAAGCTTCCCGAGTCACACTTGGCCCAGCCTTCTCCAGTGAAGATGGACAGAGGGAAAGGAGGTGCTGGTACCAAGTGAGGGCTTGGCATAGGGCTCTGGAAAGTTCAGAGGAGCTGGAGGCCCAGGGATCAGAACACACCAGGATAGCCACAAACTCCTATGACCATGAGAGTCTATAATGCCCGTATAAGGGACAGCAGTCCAAACCCTACCATGCATAAGCAGATGGAGCCATATGGTGGATGACAAAGACTTGCCCCAATCTGTCTCCCATGTGGGACTGACCCAGCCCCATTAAGCCCGTGTTGGGCAGGCTGGGAGAGTGGGGGTCAGGGTAGCCCAGTGTTGGACAAGACACCATGGTAGACAGACCTCATCTAGTTTCTGAGGTGAGCTGGTTCATCTTCATCCCTCAAAGCTTTTGGACATGCACACAGCTGAGGAGTCTTGCTGGATGAAAACTTTGGAAAGCTCCATCTAGTGAGACTGGGCAGGGGTGGCAGGGTGGAGGTGGGGTCCTGTTTTATGGCTGAATAATATTCTATAATATGGATAGACCACATTTTGTTTATCCATCCATCTACCAGTGCTCATTGGGTTGTTTCCAGATTTTGGCTAATATGTACAACTGTTTAAAGCAACATTACTCAAATCAGTTTCTATCTGGCAAATGTTCTCATAGGTTGCTGAATCATATGATAACCCAATATTAAACATATGAGGAGCTGCTAGTCTTTTTTTTTCAAAGTGGCTTCACCATTTCATATTCCCACCAGCAATGTATTTGGACTATAGTTTCTCCATATATCCCTCCACACTTACCTGACATGCTGATTGCAGCTATCTTAGTGGAAGTGAAATGGTTTCTCATGGTAACTTTGATTTGTGTTTCTCCAGTGATTAATGATGCTGTTACATGATCTTTAGTAATCGTAAAATTAAAAAAAGAAGGAACTTGCCTAATAAAAATATATCTATATTTCTGCTTTATACATGGGCCTAGGAGACTTTATCTTAGGGGTCTTTATGAATAGGTCTGCAATATTCCTCCAAAGAATATAATATATTCCATAGGGTAAAGAGCAGGTAATAAATGCTCCATATCAGAGTTTGGGGATGTGCAATCCTGAAAGAAAGATTAGCTTTTAGAGTTGTGTTTTATGATCAGGGTACTTAATATTTCCTTTAATGATAGTGATTAAGGAGACACAGGTGTTCAACAAACATGTTATCTCTGAAGCACATCTGAGCAGCTGAGGTTCACCACCTTTATTTATCTTTGTAGGTGTGCTAATCTTACCAACTGTAAATCAACACTTGTATTCACTCTGTTTGTTCTGCTTGAAATTAAGGAAAGAAAGTCAGGCTACTCTGAAGAGTTCATTCTAAAGAACACAATTCCTATTTTTCTTTCTAGGAATCCTGTGTTATCAGCTGGCTCTGCAAAGATTATGAATTCTGTCTTCTGCTGAATGTCTGCCCCATTAGAAGCCCAGTTCCAATATACTTTTATCCACTTTAAACTCTATGTTGATCTTTCTAGATCTTTATAGTTGAGTTGAAAATAATAATAGACAAAAGCTCCGGGAAGGATTCATCCCCTTTTCTGCTGGGACACAAACAGTGCTATTTTTCTATGTTCTTCTTCTTTTTACATTGAGGCAGAGTAGCCTGAAACTGCTATTATAAAGAAAAAAGTACTGTCTTTCTCCCTCAAATTAAACCCTGTGGTTCTGAATTAGTCCCTGAAGGTAGCTGAATAGGAATAGGACATCTGTTCGAAAATTAGATGCTTTACAGTTAATAAGACTGCATTTGATGCTATATTATTCCCTGGTCAGAACATTATAAATCATTTCATAATTTCGAAAGTACTGTAAGAAGTTATAATAAAACTTTGCTACTCTTGTTAACAGCCCTTCGTTACTGACAGTCTCCTCTAGCTTTGGGAACTTAATCTTTTTGATGACTTACTTAATGTGCTCTAGATTCTCCAAATTTGGCAAAGAACACTTACATTAAAAAATCACTAATTGATCTTGTTTCTAAAATTTATGAGCCTCAATCTTTGTATTGTAAATTTTTATTAAGAAGATGAAAATATTCAGCCAAATATAATTTTTTTCATATTTAATTTTATTTATTTGTTCTATTTGGGCTTACATGATAAGAGAGTGCAATTTGATTCATTGTACATAGATAGAGGATAACATATCAATTCTCTAGTTGTAAGTTGTATAGAATCACAACATATATGCAGTCATACATAAAGTTAGGGCTATGATGACCATCATATTCCACCACCTGTACTGTCCCCATACCCCCTCCCCCCTTAGACCCTTGTGAACAGAGTTCCACCATTGTTCCCATGACCTTCCCCACATTATGGATCAGCATCCACTTATCAACAAGTACATTAGACATTTGGTTTTCTGAGATTGGCTTACGTCACTTAGCATGATATTCTTCAACTCCATCCATTTACCTGCAAATGCCATAATTTTATTCTCTTTTATTGCTGAGTAATATTCCATTGTGTATATATACCACAGTTTATTTGTCCATTCATCTATCCAAGGGCATCTAGCTTGGTTCCACAGTTTAGCTATTGTGAATTGAGCTGCTATAAACATTAAAGTGGCTGCAGCATTGTAGTTTGCTGTTTTTAAGTCTTTGGGGTATAGACGGAGAAGTGGGATAGCAGGATCAAATGGTGGTTCCATCCCAAGTTTTCTAAGGAATCTCCATACTGTTTCCAGATTGATTGTACCAATTTGCAGTTCCATCAGCAATGTATGAGCGTGCCTTTTTCCCCACAACCTAGCCAACACTTATTGTTGTTTGTATTCTTGAAATTGCCATTCTGACTGGTGTGAGATGAAATCTTAGGGTAGTTTTGATTTGCATTTTTCTGATTGCTAAAGATGTTGAACATTTTTTCATATGCCTGTAGATGGATTGTATATCTTCTGCAAAGTTTGTGTTCAGCTCTTTGGCCCATTTATTGATTGGGTTGTTAGTTTTTTTGGTGTTAAGCTTTTTGGGTTCTTTTTATATCCTGGAGATGAGTGCTCTATCGGCTGTGTATGTGGCAAAGATTTGTTCCCAGAATGTCGGCTCTCTGTTCACTTCACTGATTATTTCTTTTGCTGAGAAGCTTTTTAGTTTGAATCCATCCCATTTGTTGATTCTTGATTTTACTTCTTGCGCTATAGGAGTCTTGTTAAGGAGGTATGGTCCTAATCCGACATGATGCAGATTTGGGCCTGTTTTTTCTTCTATTAGGCGTTGGGTCTCTGGTCTGATTCCCAGGTTCTTGATCCACTTTGAGTTGAATTTTGTGCATGGTGAGAGATAGGGGTTTAGTTTCATTTTGCTGCATATGGCTTTCCAGTTTTCCCAGCACCATTTGTTGAACAGGCTATCTTTTCTCCAGTGTACGTGTTTGCCTCCTTTATCTAGTATAAGGTAACTGTATGTAAGTGGGTTCATCTCTGTGTCTTCTATTCTATACCA
>CM053410.1:22396883-22486684 GCA_028644305.1 Xerus rutilus | reverse complement strand
TACTCGACCACTGAGCCACATCCCTAGCCCTATTTTGTGTTTTATGTAGAGACAGGGTCTCACTGAGTTGCTTAGCACCTCGCCATTGCTGAGGCTGGCTTTGAACTCGCGATTCTCCTGTCTCAGCCTCCCTAAGTGCTGGGATTACAGGCTTGAGCCACCGCGCCCGGCTCCCCTTGACTCTCTCAAAGCAAAATTAGAGAAATGTAAAAAGTTGTAGGGGAGGGAAAACAGAAATACAGTTGCCAAATTGGAGGAAAAATAATTAACAAAATAATTATTGCTCACTTCTCTTGGGTGGGGCACTGTGAGTCTGTGTGTGTACTTGTATGTGTGTGTAAAGGAGAGAATGTGTGTTATGTGTATGTAAACTAGAGAATGAAGAGCACTCCCCATTTTCCTGTGTATTTGGGTCAGCTCAGGTAAAAATTCTTTCAGCAAACAACAGACATCAAACATTAATTAATTATCCAACACGATTCCGTGTAAGGCAATGTTCATCCACTAAAATAATAAGGCAAAATCTTGCTTGAAAGAAACTCACTGTGATTTTTTCATCAGTTTTGTTTTTTGTGAATTCTCTTCCTTGTATTTCACGGGACAGATCATGAGTGCTTTAAGAAATTTGATCAAGATCATTCTGGAACTTTAAAATGATTCTGTAATTCCAAGAGATTAAAGGAAGGCTGGCCTAATACTTTTTCATTCCCTATGCTTGACACAGTTTTTGAGAAAAATAGAGAATGTTCATCTCTTAAGATTTTATCTTTGGAGATTCTATGGTTTTTGGTATTCAGTGAATATGTAGGGCATCAAGAATACTTGATATGTGGTGAGACAATGGAAAAAATGCATTTTAACTTGCTGAACTTTTTAAACATTAGATAGCATTATGACAGGTCCCTGATTGTGAGGACAAATTTCCCCTCTGGGTATTATTTTTCAGTATAATTTTTTTCACTCTCTGTGCTTGTTTATGATGCTCTTTAAAGTTCTTCCATTTTTTAGATTCTTAGTGGTGTAAGTAGAGGAAATAACAGTCAAAGTGGAAATAATAATCTTTTCCTGCTTTGCACCATTTTTTTGCATTCTTTTGGGAGCAATCACAAATTGCATTTAAATGTGGAACGTTCTTCCTTTGAAAAAAGGTTGGGTTGGAAAACCATAAGAGAAAAGCTGCATTTTTCTCAAGGAAAATGACAACTGTTTCCTGCTCTAATGCTGCCTGAAAAACACAGTCATGGTTAAAGTAAATAGCAACTGCACACATTCTAATGGTTCCTGTGGCTAGGTGGCATTTATTCTCCAAGCTGAATTCAAATAAAATTTTGGCTTTGGATTCATAATTTTTTGTTTCTGAACTCTTATCTTTTTATGCCTATTCAGAAAGAAAAAGGTAAGGTAATTAAATCCATGTTGAGGGGAGATATTAAGTATTTCACTCAAGAGAGATTTTATTTGAATTAAATTGACGTATCATAAAGACTCAAATCAATTTTATTTTTTACAAGGAGTACATTCTTACTAGAAATCACCTTAATATAAGCACTTCACAAATCAGAGAAATTTACCTGTTTCGCTTATAAGATACATGAGCTGCACTTAAAAGCAGTAGTGTAGTTTTTCCTTTTTTTTTTTTTTTTTTGAGTGCTAGGGCTTGAACCAAAGGCCAGCAGCATGCTAGGCAAGTACTTTACCAGTGACGTACATCCCAGACCTCCATCTACACATTTTACATCTGAATGATGAAATAAAACTATTTGGTTATTTTAATTTTCATCCCATGTAGAATAAAACATTGGGGTTTCATTACACAGTTAGGTTTTTTTTTTTTTTTTTTGGCACCAGGAATTGAACCCAGGATACCTAACCACTGAGTCACATTCCCAGCCCTTTTTAAATTTTATTTAGAGACAGGACCTCACTAAGTTTTTTAGGTCTTTGCTAATTTGATGAGGCTGACTTCGCACTTGTTATCCTTTTGCCTCAGCCTCCCAAATCTCTGGGATTACAGGCATGTACCACCACGCCTGGCAAGAAGTGAGCTATTTAGATACAACAAAGTATTAAAAGAGATTTTGACCATATATTTTTGATAATGTATTAGGAATTATGTAAAAAGTTGTGGATATTAGAAAATTTCTGTTGGAGATACTGGATTCGAAAGAAGCTGAAACTTCTTGTAACTATTTGAAAAGAAAACCATTTTATGGAGTTATTATTGACAAGCACAAAACTGTACATAGTAAATGTATACCATGAGTTTGGAAATAAGTATGCATCCATGAAACCATCATCAGTCAATAAACTTACCCATCAAATAAGTTTTCTTATTTCCCTTCCTCCATCTCGGTCCGTCTGCCTCCCTTTATTCTCCATTCTCTCCATCTCTTCCTCCCTCTCTCCCTTCCTCCCTTTCTCCTTTCCTTTATTCCTGTTTTGTTATAGGAACACTTAACATAAGGTCTATATTCTTAGTAAAATTTTAAGTATGCAATACAATTTTATTAACTTTTGGTACCATGCTGTATGTAGAGTAGGTCCCTAGAATTTATTTGGCTTGCATAAGCCAAACTTTGTGCTCATTGATAAATACTTTCTATTTTCCTCTGGTAATCACTGTACTTCCTGTTTCTACAAGTTGGACTATTTTGGAATCTTCATATAAATGGCATCATGTAGCATCTGCCCTTCTGTGACTGGCTATTTAACTTAGCATAATGTCCTCCAGGTTCATCTATGTGATTTTAAATGGCAAGATTTTCTTTCTTCTAAAAGGTTGAATAATATTCCAGAGTTATGTGTATAGCACGTTTTCTTTATTCATTCATCCATGATGAACATTAAGGTGACTACTATATCTTGGCCATGGCGAATTACAGTGTGAGGAACGTGAACATTCAGGTATTCCTTTGAGATGCTGATTTCAGTTCCTTTGGATATATACCCAGAAGTGAAATTGAGGCAGCAATTTCATATGTGTTCCTATGGTGTTCTATTTTTACTTATCTGAGAAAAATGTATACTTTTTTACACAGTGTTTACACCGATTTACATTCCCACCCATAGTGTACCGGTGTTCCTTTTCCCCTCTACATCCTCATCAACACTTATCTTTCCATTTTCTCCTCCTCCTCTTCCTTTTTATATCTGCCATCTTAGGTGGGGTAAGGTAATATCTCACTGTCATTCTGATTTTCATTTCCCTGATGCTTAGTGATACTGAGTACATTCTTATATACCTGTTGGCTATTTGTATATCTTCTGAGAAATGTCTCTTCAGGTTCTCTGCCCATTTGAAAAATAAGGTTATTTGTTTTTTTTGGGGGGGGGGTTTGCTCTTAAGCTGTTTTGAATTCTAACTTTGACTTTATTCCATAGGTTAACTTTTCATTTTGTTGGTTGTTCCCCTCGTGTTGAAGGGCCTTTTGGTTTGACATAATCTCACGTGTCTATTTTTGCTTTTGTCACTTGTACATTTGGTACTATTTGCAAGAAACTATCGTTAAAGCCAATGTCAAGAAGCTTTCTTCTCTATATTTTCTTCTAGTAGTTTTAGGATTTCAGGTCTCAAATTTTAGTCTTTATTCTGTTTTAAGGTCATTTTTGTGTTTCATATAAGACTTCTTTTGTTCTTTTGCATGTGTATATCCAATTTTTCTAACACCATTTATCCAAGAGAATATTATTTCCCCATTTTTCTAACATTTTTTTGTGAAGTATTCAAGGTTTTTCTACATATATCATCATCTTATCTGCAAATATAATTTTCCTTCTTCCTTTCTGATTTGTATGCCTTTTATGTCTTTTTTTTCCTAATTGCTCTGAGTAGACCTTTTAGTACTATGTTGAGTAGAAATAGTAAGGAAAGGCGGCCCTGTCTTGTTACTGATCTTAGAGAAAAAGATTTCAGTTTTTCTCCATTAAGTATGATGTTAGCTATGAGATTTTCATATGCAGCTTTATTTTTAGCTGCATTATGAAAATATCATAACTAACATCATGCTTAATGGAGAAAATGAATTTATTGTGTTAAATTCTTTATATATTTTGTTGAGATTTTTTTTCATCATGAAATGGTTTTGAATTTTGCCAAATACCTTTTCTGTACCTATTAAGATGATCATATAATTTTTATCCTTCATTCTGTTGTTGTGCTATATCCCATTGATTGATTTGCAGGTGTTAATACTAGCACTCTGGGGATAAATTCTACCTGGTAATGATGGAGGATCCTTTTAATGTACTTTTGGATTCATTTTGCTAATTTGTTGAAAATGCTCCTGTAGGAATTGAAGTCTCCTGCTATTATTATATTTCTATTTCTTCCTTCATATCTGTACATGTTTGCTTTATATATTAAGTGTTCTGATATTGAATACTTATATATTTAAAATTGCAATGTCTTCCTGTTGAATTGGCACTTTTTCATTATATAATGAAAAAATTTTTTGAAAGTTTTGAAGTAAAGTTTATTTTGTCTAATATAAGTATGGTCATCTCTACTCATTTTTCTGCCCCTTCAAGTTTTATCCTATATATGTTCTTAAGTGTAAAGTGAATCTCTGTAGACAGCATAAATTTGGATACTTTTTAAAAAGTCATTGAGATGTTCTATAGTTATTAATTGGGGTATTTATTTCATTAGCACTAAATTGTTGATATGCTTTTGTTCAGCTTTCAATTACTATAATGATATACCTGAAATAATAAACTTATGAAGAATAAAGGTTTATTTTTGCTTATTTTAGAGCATCAGTTCATAATTGCTTGGCTTTGTAGTTTGTGCCTTCAGTGAATCAGTACATTGTGGCAGGAACATTTGGAACAAAACTGTTTCTAAGCCAGGGAGCAAAAGAGAAAATGGAAGAGCTTGGGGTGCCAGAATCCTCTTTGAGAGCAAGCTCCAAATGACCTCAGGATCTTCCAGTTGGCTGCACCTCCCAAAGGTTTTGCCACCTCCCAATAACACCACCTGAGGATCTCTTGGGGACATTAAACATTCAAACCTTAACAATATGTAAGGACTTACTATTGTCATTTTGTTATGAATTTTCTTTTCTTTTCTTTTGTTCCTCTCTTCCTTTCTTGTAGTCTTCCTATGTGATTTGATGACTTTCAGTAGTAGTATGCTTTGATTTTTTTCTCTTTATCTTTTGTGTGTGTACATATTGTTACTATTTTAAACATGCAAAAAATGGATGGCAGAAATACGTCTACACATATTGTAATAAATAGAAATAGATTTAAAGCTATTATCATGATCTCAGATTCATTAAAGAAAATAAAATTAGACAATAGGTTTTATTGATTGGTGTATATCATCTTCACCCTAAAATTGTACACATTTTATATTATATAGGCAACATTTGTGATGTAGTCACCCCGGTCTGTACCATGTAGCTTGCTTAGTATTTCTGCTGGTATAAGTGGGCAGTGGCAACCTTTTGATGTTATAGGCAACATACCATTAAGATCATTTGGAAGAAATCTAAGTTTTAGCTCTTTGAAATCCTATTCCTAATATCTTCAGGTAAGATCAAGAAATCATTGGCATCAAATCTTGCAGAATGAGTGTCAGCAGCTTGGAAGGGATTTCTGGAAAGAATAAACTCTTCTATAAATACTGTCTCACTTACTATCTTTGTGAATATCACCAGCAAATGGAAAATGATTTAGAAGCTTTGAATTCTGAATATGAAGAAATTTTGTTTGAGGAATAAAGTTATCATTTTTATTTTGCTTATATTTTCCTTTGTTAAGCAGATGTATGTTTAACATAAATTCACAATTGATTCCTATACATTGTATTTATTACAGTTTTCTTATAAGTAGAAAATTAATATTTGTTTTGCCCATCATATTTGTGTTTATGCTTATTTTTATGTTTATCTATAATACACATTATATTTGTTATTATATATTTATTGATACTGTAGGGGTGTTGATAGATGCTGCTTGTCTGGGTCACACCTGATTTCCTGCCCGTCATAAGAGGTCATGGCTGGCACCTTTGTAACACAAGACAGATTGACAAGAGAAAAACAAAATGAATTTATTTGATCATTTGTGTGTGTGTGGCACAGGAGCCTTTTTTGAAGACTCAAAGACTTTTGTGCTTAGGTTCCATGAAGCATGGGCAGCTATTTAGAAACATGATTGACAAAAGGGTGTGATCTAATCATAATAGATCAAGGAGGAAGTCTTAGCAAGGTCTGCCTGTTAAGATTCTTCCTGTGTTTTCTGTGCATTTCTTCCTTCAGGTTACTGGGCAGGATGCTTTCTGGACTGGGGTGTCCTATGACCTACAATGAAACAAGATAGGTCAGAGAATTTTTTTATGGCCAACTCTTGAACAGAAAGGTCAGGAAAAGTTAAAGTTATAGTTTTAAGTTTTATAGCTGGCTTTGTATATAAGGATTATGGTTTCTATGATCCACTTTGAGGAAGAGGAATTCTGGTTTTTCTCATTTGCCCCAGGGAAAACTGAGGGGTCTTAGGAAAAACTGCATGAAAAAGTAAGAGAGAAATTCAGCTTTTAAGTCTACTTTAATGTTGTCATACTTGCTGGATTATCATAACATATATGAAGCTTATAAAATAGTAAATAATCTTTTATAATAAACATCATATAAAATACATCACAAATATCTTCTCTTTATTATAACATTTTATGGCTTGTTTTTCTGTAAGAAATGTAAAAACTAATCATTTGTGCAGTATAAATATAATTGGGTCATTTTTTCTAATAATTCTACATAAAATATCCAAATTTGAGATTTAGTTTGGGAAAAGCAATATCAGTTCTGAATATCTGAGGCTAGCACTAATTGGTGATGCTTTTCTTTTGGTTTGTAGTAATCTAGATATCTAAGTAAAGGTCCCTCATCTACACTTTTATTTTAAGATACCATAATCTTGGCAATTGCACATTTTAAACTATGTTGATTATCTATGGATCTAAAATAATGAAATGTACAAAACACACACAGAAAAATCTATTTTTCTTTGCAAATAATCTTTTTCTTTAGAATTTCTATCTCTACCAGTCTGTGCTTAAGATTTTTCAAGGCTGGTAAATGTACTTGGAAATGTTACTCACATGCTTCATTAGATACAGAAGTGTTTGGAAAGTGATTGCAATTCATTCTTTGTTGGGAAGTTCTGTGAATCAATCAATCTATCATCTATCTATCTATCTATCTATCTATCTATCTATCCATCTATCTATCTATCTATCCATCTATCTATCTATCTATCTATCTATCTATCTATCTATCTATCTATCTTTCTTATTCATCATCATCTATATCACCCTAAGAATGAGAACAGAATGTAGAGACTGGAGATGGAAGACTGGTTGAAAAAGAGCATATGATCTAAACCTATGTCATCCTGGACACTAGTGTTCCTGCAAAGGTAGAGAAAAGCAAAACTATAAACAGTTGTAAACTCATGGAACCCTCCACATAAGAAGGAAGAACTTGAACTTTCAAAGCTCTTTTATACTCCATATCATGTCAAACTTGTCCTCCAACAACCATTTTGTACCAAATTCTTCTAAATAGCAGTGTTAAATATCTTGCTAGATGTCTTTTCCTGTATTTCTTACTAATATTTCAAGTCTTCATTTTTAGTTTTTTCTTTAAAAAAGAAAACTACCCCTTATTCTTTGGGTAAGTTCCTGGACTCATATTGTGTGATTTCTAATTTCTAAAGGCATGAGGACAAAAATTTTGTGATCCTTGTTTTCACCCAAATTAACCTTATGAAGTGACATGAGTACATATTTCTTGAAATTAACCTTATAAAGTCACAGTAAGTACATATCTCTTGGAAAAAAAAACAAAATGGAATTTTATCTCATTTCTATGTCCTTTGTTTATTTAACTAATTTGTCCTTAATTGATTTTTTCTTAACTACACTGATCCCACTTAACTTGAAAAAGAAATGAGAGAAATCATTCAAAATGTGACAATTTGCCAGTCACTAATTTTCAATAGTGAACTTGTGTTCCTATAACTGAAAACTCCTGATTGAATATCTATTGGTGTATGAAGATTGCTGAAACTGATAGTTTAAAATTATTGGAATTAATTGGCTTCAAATATGTCCTTCTTATTGGAATAACCATATTCTGTCATTTCTGACATAGTGATTCTCAAACTTTGCCATGCATTGGGATCACTTAGAGAGCTTGTTGAAGTGGATTACTTAGCCTTGCCTCTAGCATTTATGATTGACTGAGTAGGCAGTAGGTTGGATGAGCTGCATTTCTAATCAGCTCCCAGGTGATGCTGATGGAAGCTGCTGGTCTGGGCCACACTTTATAAACCACTATTCTAAGCAGTGAGATGTTCTCTTTAGTAACCTCCCCATAAGAGGTAATCTACAAAAAAATTTACCTTTTCTGCTTAAGCATAATGATTGCTTCTTCTCCAACAGCATTGCTGAAAAGATTTATTTTTCCCCACCTGAGAATTAGAAGGTAGGCATGAGAAAGTTTGTGGCTTCAAGGCCATTCTTGAGGACACAAAATTATAACAAACCTGGAAGGCATCTCTCTTATGGAGCGGGAGTTTTTAATTTTGTTTCGAATGCCGATTTTTTATATCATTATACTTCTGTATTGCTGTCAAATTAATGAATCCTATTAATAAAAATTCAATTATTAAAAAAGTAAATATGAGTACAGGTACAACCATGAAGTCCATTATAATCTGTATATTATTTTGAAGGTCATATCAAATAACTAAATATTATGACTTTTATTTCTGAATTTTGGGCAAAATGTTCAAGGGGAATTCCACCATGGATTCTGAAGGTGCTTCTCTGTTTTATGAGACCACTGTCACAGATGCCTTTTTGCTAAAAATATAATGCTTTGGTCAATTTCTGTGGTGATTGCTATTTCTATCATTGCAGGCTTCTGTTGCCTAGAGGATAGAAATCAAACTAGGGTGAAAATCATGAAGTGAAGGATGTATATATATTCTCAAGTGATAAATGTACTCTTTACTCACAGTTGTAGACTATAAAAATTTTTTTTTCTATAAAGATGGGTAGAAAATTTCCAATTTTAAAACGATTTTGTTAACATAGTCTTTAATGGTCTCATCTCCATGTACCTTAAAGATTACAGTTCACATGGTTATAGGAACTCTGGAATTCCTCAGGGATAATATTTCTTTTCAAATGGAAAAACTTCAAATAATAAGAACATTTAAATTATTTGGGGGAGATATAAAGCATATTTCATGTTTTCAAAAAACCTTATCTTTCCAGTAGACCCAGGGTTAGATAAATCTAAATGATTAGAAATTTGGATTCACTGCAGATATATTTTTATAGGCTTCTTTGTGGCATATTATAAAAATTATGACACAGTTTTTCCATCTCCACATGCACACTACTTTATATTGTGACCTCCTTTTTTCTCACCAATGGGCAGGGTCTATTTGTTGATTCTTTGACTTAGAACTTGTGGTCACTGGGAATTGTGTCACTGAAAGGACTGTTTGAGATAAATGAACTTCACCTCTGGCCACACCTGAATGGACAGTTGGACTTGGTGGAGTGAACGGTTATGTATAATTTTTCTTCTTTGTTTCCCAATCATCCTGGGTAGTTCAGATAGGCATTAGATGATTTTTTAAGTAATAGATGGATTTTTTAAAGTAAATTGGATAAAATAAGTAAGTGTTTTCCCCCCTTTTCTCATAGACCTCTGTTTGGATTACATGATAGATGCTTGCAATGCAAATTCCTATAGTTCTTTAATCTACTTCATTTCAGCACTCATATTGTGGACAGTTCCATTCACTTGTCTATCTCCTCCACCATGTGTTGTAGGATGGCCCTTTTTTCTGCTTTTTTGAAACCTGGAAAAGTCATTCAGCTGCAAAGAGATGCAACCTTGAAATTCAAAGAGAGCTCATACACTAGGGGAAACTCTCAACCAAAAGAAGATGGGCAAATGGTCTAGAATCCCTCTGGTAGGACAATTCTAAGGCTCCTTCTCCACAGTGCTTCAGAGGATTCCCTATGGGACCCAGTAAATGGTCAACATCTCCTGGGCCTATCTTTTAATGGTTTGATCCCTTTACCATCCACTTTCTTTGTGGTTTCACTTTCTGTGATCTTTCAAATAACTCATCTGCACCTAAGATTTTGTCTGAAGCTCTACTTCCAGGAGAAACTTAAACAAGGAGAAGTAGTGCTGTTAGTGTTTCTCAGGGAAGTATATTCAGAGACAAGTGCTTTCATGATTAGAAATATCAATGTAATGTAGACTCAATGGTCCAGTCAATCTGAGGGTGATCTAGTGAAATTTAATATTGCTGTTCATTATTTCTGTAATCAGAAAGAGTTTACTAAGTATCCACATCATTCATTGTATCTGAAAATTCAAAATTATAATAAATTTCCTGTTTCTAAAATGAACCTCATTCTTCTCCTTGACCCACAAATTAGCCTCACAGCTATAAGATAACAAAAATTAACACATTTCTTAGATGTAGTAATATTTTGATTAAGCCTTCTTACAAATAATTATCTTGCTATCATTGATGTTAACTATTATTGTATAAGCCCTTTTTACATAATTAAAAAGCTCAGGGATTTCAAGGACTGGTAAAAGACATACATGGTAAATATAATGAAGGTGTGAACAATGGTGCATTTTTAAAGCTCCTTTAAACATTAATAGTGGGAAATTGATGATGAAAGCTTAATTTTTCAAGGCATATGTGATGTTGTGAAATTAATCCCAAGACTTTCAAACTTGATTTTATACATTAACATGAAATTAATGTAAGCCAGTTTGAGAGTTTTATGAAGCATAACATATGGAAGGCAATATCCACATTACTTATTTTTAGTTCCAAAGTTTTCATGTGGAATGACACAAACCAAATTGTAATTTTAAAGTGATAAAATTTATATGTGATTTATTCATACATAATTTTTAGTAGCATAAAATTATATAAGAAGGAGTGCATTTAAAAATGAGCAGATATTACCTATGGAAATAATTATAAATTGAGTTGATTCAATATGCATTATTGAGCATATAATATTAACAATATTATAGCTCAGTTGATAGAGTGCTTGCCTTGCATGCACAAGGCCCTGGGTTCAATCCCCAGTACCATAAAAAACAAAAACAAACAAAAAAAACCCAAAATGAATTACTTATTAAAATTTATTTTATAGAATTGTCAGTGACTTAAATATTTTTAAGGTAAGGAAATTTTGATGCAAACTAATCATCTTTAATGTTGTACAAAAAAGTTAAAGAAATATTCTTCCAGTTTTCAGCTCCTTGGGTTTGTATTAGTTAAGATGCTTAAGAAGTACAATAATAAAAAGCCCAAGGTTGCTTAAATGATAGCAGAGATTAATTGGCTAATGCACCAGAAAATTCCAGAGCAGGTCATGTTTCAGGAACTTTTTGGAACAGCAAGACTTTTCTACATTTTAATTTTTTCTGTTATAACTTATAACTCCCTGTGTCAGTATCATACTCTATCTCATTTCTTTTGTTTCCCTATGTTGAAAGGTAGTTTACAGTAGCAGCTAAATGTTTTCTCCTGTGCAATCAGGAAACAAGATGACTGCTGTCCCCATACCTCAACTTGATAGTTGAGGTAGAATGTTCCAAAAAAAGAGACAGCTCAGGAAGAGAGGAAGAATATTTTGATTTCATGTGATAATTGGCTAAACATATCCACTTGATGATTTGAGCAATTCTCTAATAGTATAGGAAATACAGAGATTAAAACTTAAAATGTTCCAGAGACCGGGGTCCAGTCCTAAAATTATAGCAGGGATGAGAAGTAGTAAAACATGTTTTCATCTCCATTGAATCAATCCTATTAAAGTATCATGAAATTGTTCATACCTGTATATTTTTGGTCTACTTGATGAAAATTTGAAATATGTGAAGATATCAAATAATTCTAGTATTTTTATTGTTATTCTTATTTTTCTAATAGCTTTAATGTCATAGACATTAATCCTATGCTAAATAGCAAATCAACAGTGTCTTCTACAGACTGGAAAAATGTCCTCTGTTAAAAACCAAAATGAATCTTTTTGGGGTCATTTATCATTTGTTTTTTTTTCTCTGGAATTCTACTTTTTAATGGTCTATTATTCCTATGACATCAAGTGTCTTTTTCTTTGAATTTTAGAGTAAACATTGTGGAGTGCAGGTTTTGGCAAAGATATATTAGCT
Source organism: Xerus rutilus (assembly GCA_028644305.1). Taxonomy (NCBI): domain Eukaryota; kingdom Metazoa; phylum Chordata; class Mammalia; order Rodentia; family Sciuridae; genus Xerus; species Xerus rutilus. Next base: position 22,474,445 of record CM053410.1, on the reverse strand, counting down.
ACATCTTAGCTAGGCATATTTATACGTGTAAGATCAATAGTACAGGGACCTGATCCAAGAGGGCATTTTTATCCCAGGACCAGATGGATTCTCAGTCGAGTTCTACAAGTCCTACAAAGAAGAATTAATACCAATACTCCTCAAATTATTTCATGAAATAGAAAATGAAGAAACCCTTCTAAACTCATTCTACAAGGTGAGCATCACCCTGATACCAAAACAAGACAGAGACACATCAAGGAAAGAAAATTTCAGACAAATATCCCTGATGAACATCGATGTCAAAATTCAATAAAATGAATTGATTTGACATCTAACATGTCAAGATGTCAATAAAATTTTGACAAATTCCATACAAAAACATATTTAAAAAATAGTGCACCATGATCAAATGGGGCTCATTCCAGAGGTGCAAAGTTGGTTCAACATACAGAAATCAATTGACGTAATCCATCACATCAAAAGACTTAAAGACAAGAATCATCTGATTTTATAAACTGATGCAGAGAAAGCAATGACAAAATACAGCATCCTTTTATGTTCAAAACCTATAAAAACTAGGGATAGTAGGAACATACCTCAACATTGTAAAAGATATTTATGCTAAACCCAAGGCCAACATCATCCTAAATGGAGAAAAATTGGAAGCATTTCCTCTAAAAATGGGAACAAGACAGAGGTGCCCTCTTTCACCACTGCTATTCAACATAGTCCTGGAAACTCTAGCCAGAGAAACTAGACAGATGAAAGAAATTAAAAGGATATGAATAGGAAAAGAAGAACTCAAACTATCATTATTTGCCTACAATATGATTCTTTACTTAGAGGATCCAAAAAATTCCACCAGAAAACTTTTAGAATTAATAAATAAATTCAGCAAAGTAGCAGGATATAAAATCAACACTCATAAATCAATCACATTTTTACACATCAGTGATGAATCCTCTGAAAGAGAAATTAGGAAAACTACCCCATTCACAATAGCCTTAAAAAAAAACTTGGGAATCAATTTAATGAAAAAGAAGAAAGACCTCTACAATGAAAACTACAGGACACTAAAGAAAGAAATTGAACAAGACCTTAGAAGACAAAAAGATCTCCCAGGCTCTTGGATAGGCAGAATCAATATTGTCAAAATGGCTGTACTACCCAAAGCGCTATATGGATTCAATGTAATTCCAATTAAAATCCCAATGTCATTCCTTATAGAAATAGAAAAGACAATCATGAAATTCATTTGGAAGAATAAGAGACCCAGAATAGCCAAAGCAATCCTTAGCAAGAAGAGTTAAGCAGAAGGCATCACAATATCAGACCTGTGTAAACTATACTACAAAGCTATAGTAACAAAAATGGCATGGTACTGGCACCAAAATAGACATGTAGACCAATGATACAGAATAGAAGACACAGAGACAAACCCACATAAATACATACTAGACAAAGGTGCCAAACATGTACATTGGAGAAAAGATAGCTTCTTTAACAAATGGTCCTGGAAAAACTGGAAATCCATATACAGCAAAATGAAACTAAACTCCTCTCTCTCCCCATGCACAAAACTCAAAGTGGATCAAAGACCTAGGAATTAGACCAGTAACCCTACACCCAATAGAAATAAAAGTAAGGTCAAATCTTCATCATGTTGGATTAGGACATTACTTCCTCAACAAGACTTCTATAGCACAAGAAGTAAAATCAAGAATCAATAAATGAGGTGGATTCAAACTAAAAAGTTTCTTCTCAGCAAAAAAAAAAAAAAACAAAACAACAACAAAAAACAAAAAATGAAACAAAACAAAAAACAATCAATGAAGTGAACATAGAGCCTACATTCTGGCAACAAATTTTTGCCCCACACACATCAGATAGAGCACTAATCTCCAGGATATATAAAGAACTCAAAAAACTTAATACCAAAAAAAAAACAAACACCAAAAACCAAAAACCAACCAAACAAAAAAACCCCCAAACAACTCAATCAATAAATGGGCTAAGGAGCTGAACAGACACATCTCAGAAAAAGATATACAGTCAGCTGGGCATGGTGGTGCATGCCTGTAATCCCAGCACTTTGGAGGTCTGAGACAGGAGAACCATGAGTTCAAAGCCAGCCTCAGCAATGGTGAGGCACTAAGCAACTCAGTGAGACCTTATCTCTAAATAAAATACAAAATGGAGCTGGGGATGTGGCTCAGTGGTCAGGTAACCCTGAGTTCAATCCCCAGTAGCAACAACAACAACAACAAAAAGATATACAATTGATCAATAGACGTCATCTAGCAATTAGAGAAATGCAAATCAAATCAACAAATTCAACATCTGTAGCAATTAGAGAAATGCAAATCAAAACTAAGATTTTATCTCATGCCAGTCAGAATAGCAATAATTAAGAATACAAACAATAAGTTTTGGAGAGGATGTGGAGGAAAAGGCACGCTCATGCATTGCTAGTGGGACTGCAAATTGGTACAACCAATCTGAAAAGCAGTATAGAGATTTCTTAGAAAACCTGGAATGGAACCACCATTTGCCCCAGCTATCCCACTGCTAGGTCTATACCCAAAGGACTTTAAAACAGCACACTACAGTGAAGTAGCCACTTCAATGTTTATAGCAACTCAATTCACAATAGCTAACTAAACAGTGGAACCAAACTAGATGCCCTTCAATAGATGAATAGATAAAGGAACTGTGGCATATATACACAATATATATTACTCATCAGTAAAAGAGTATAAAATTATGACATTTTAAGGTAAATGGATGGCCTTGGAGAACATCATGCTAAGCAAAGTAAGCTATTCCCCCCAAAACCAAAGGCCAAATATTCTCTCTGATAAGTGGATACTGGTCCATAATGGGGGAGAGGGCATGGGAAGAATGGAGGAACTTTGGTCAAAGGGGAGGGAGAGGGGTGGGGCATGAGGGCAACAAGAATGGTGGAATGAGATGGACATCACAGCCCTAGCTTCATGTATGACTACATATATGATGTGATTCTACATCACATACAATGAGAGAAATGAAAATCGTGTTCCATCTGTGTACAATAAATAAAAATGCATTCTTCTATCATGTATACCTAAGTAGAATAAATAAATTAAAAAAATAAAACCATTAAAAATTTTTTAAAATGTAAGAGGGCATTTTTAGTTCTTTGTGTTTGTAATTGGATATGTTGACTACTACTGGGAAGGGTGGCTATTTTAGTCATCTTTTTCTTCGCCATGACCATAAGACCTGACAAGAACAATTAAAGGAGGAAAAGTTTATTTTGGTGCTTACAGTTTCAGAGGTCTCACTTTAAAAATTGCCAACTCTGTTCCTCAGGGCCTGAGATGAAGCAGAACATCATGGTGGAATTGTGTGGCAGAGGAAAGCAGCTGGGAGCATGGTACCAGGAAACTGTGAGAGCCTCCACTTCCCAGGGACAAAATATATAACCCAAACACACACCCCAATCGCACCTCCTCCAGCCACACCCTACTTGTCTACAGTCATCACCTAGTTAATCCATTCAATTGGATTAATGCACTGATTATGTTAAGACTCTCATAACCCAATCATTTCACTTCTAAACTTTCTTACATTATCTCATACATGAGCTTTTGGAGGCTACCTCATTTATAAACCCTAACAGGCACTGTTTTCTTTTCTTGTTTTTGATACATTCTGCTTTGTGAACACATTACCACATTGGTGTACCTGTGGATAAGGTCTAATAATTGATTTAATAGTACTGTTTGTGCCTTTAAATCAGAACTTTTAACCCATGTGAAAACTGCCCTTTAAATCATGACCACTCTTTTGTCCCTTGTGTCCTCCTCCCACCTGTCCTGTGTCTCCTGTTCTACCCCAACCTGACTGTTTTTAAAGATAACTTGACCCTTCCACAACTGACATTTCATCTTTATTTGTTTTGGTGCATGGTGTCTTTTTATTATATATTTTTAAATTTCTCCACATTTTTAATATATGGGTTAAATAGTCCTTGATTTGTTTTCTCTAATGCTTTGAAAGATATCCATCCTGTTTGTAATTCCACTAGTATTTATATTTAATAAAAAGTAATTTATTATGAATCTTTGTATAAAGAATTTGTGCTAATATAACTAAGACGAACTCATTAGGCCACTTTTTATTTCTTTTATTTCCTGACTCACATTTAAGTTTTTAATGCTTTCAATTTAAAAGGTATAGTGCAAAACTGTATGCTTATAAAAATTCAAACAGTATTAGTCTATGTATGAGAAAAAGTAACTGATCTCTCTGTTTCCCTTTCACTTCTAACTGCTAATGTTCACTAGAATTTACTTCTAGAAGAAAATTGGCTGACTCAAAAGTCATTCACATAAAAACTTTTATATTTTTTCTTGCTAAATTGCTTACTTATAGTCATTGTCTATTTTTTCTATTGAAATATTTGTCTTTGCAAGTAATTAATGTCTATTATATCATTAAAGATAAGTTATTTATAATGTGCATATAGATTTAGACTTATTTAGAACATATATCTCAAATTTTCAATAGATATAAAATTTTAAGAATGGGCTCATTTTTTACTCAATAATAAAATAATGTAGTGGTGTATTTCTTCATTAATGCCAGACTGTTAATTACTGAACTTTCATTGTAAGTTTTGAAATTTCTCACTATTTTTAAAAATATATAGGCTATTCTTGAATACTTATTTTCTCATATGAAGTTTAATATCAGCATGCTATCCCAAACTCAAAAGAGAAATGTGTTGGAAATTTGATTTTGATTGGGATTGTATTTACTGTAAAGATTTGAAGGGCCCATCTTGGCCAATTTTGGATTGTTATTATAGCATACACATCCAGTCTCTTTGAAGTGCATGGAAAGATTGGTTAAAATAAAATGTGAAACTAGAGTGTTATTAAAGTTAACTTTATGAATGTATCCAAACTGTAAAAGTAAAACAACCATTTTTAAAGATAATTATAGATAGACTATTTACTCTTTTTTTGGGGGGGGGTGTACTGGGATTGAACTCAGTGGCACTCAACCACTGGGCCATATCCCCAGCCCTATTTTGTGTTTTATGTAAAGACAGGGTCTCACTGAGTTGCTTAGCACCTTGCCGTTACTGAGGTTGGCTTTGAACTTGCGATTCTCCTGTCTCAGCCTCCTGAGCTGCTGGGATTACAGGTGTGCACCACAGCACTGGGCAACCTATTTACTCTTTAGAAGATTAATTTTGAATCTGAGTATTAAAGAATTGATGAGAAAGACAATGATTTTAAGCTTGGCTTTATTTTTACTTCATTAATAGCTGCTTATTCACCTAGAACAAATATCACAGATATATTTCTACAACATGAAAATTTAAATGAAAACACAAAGAAAATAGTTTTATTGATTATACTTTTATAGGTGTACATTAATATTGTTTTCCTCTCATGTTAACAAAAGTCAATGTAAAGAGTCAGTTGCACACATACTATGATTTAAACAATTTTATTGACAGTATCAGATTTGTTAGGTACATAATTCAGTGTTATAAAGTAAGTTAGCCATAACTTTTTGCTATTTAATCTTTTTTTTTTTTTGTACCGGGTATTGAACTCAGGGGTACTCGACCACTGAGCACCCCCCCACCTCAAGCCCTATTTTGTGTTTTATGTAGAGACAGGGTCTCACTGAGTTGCTTAGTGCCTTACTGTTGCTGAAGCTGGCTTTGAATTTGCGATTCTCCTGTCTCAGTCTTCCAGAGTGCTGGGATTATAGGCATGTGCCACCGCACCTGTCTTGCCATTTAATCTTGATGCTGCTAAATGTTCCCTATAACGGTTGTGATGTTTGGAATTCTTCTCAGTAGTATAAAGGTATGCCAACAGAGAATTTTATCAGTTTTTAAAATTTATGCTATGGTGATGGTGAATTTAAACTCCCATGATTCCTAATGACTTGGTCAACTTTTCATATTTTTATTTGAAATTTGTGTTTGTTCTTCTGTAAACTTCTTATTTACACATCCTAAAGACATTTCTATTTCTTCAAAAATAAATTAGTAGAAGTTCTTTATACACCATAATCTTTGTCCTATTATATTTTTACTTTTAGATGTTTTTGTTTAGGATCTGTTTTTTCTTTAGTCAAAGTATAAATTTTTATACCTGAGATTTATTATTTTTAAGAATCATTTCTATATCAAAATATAATTTTTTAGATTTTTTCCTCAAAGTTTGTGTTTTATTATTTACATTTACATTTTTAGCAGGACAGGAATTAATTTTTTCTGAATGAGTGATATAGTGATTCCATTATATAAAATGTCACTGTTAACAACTAATTCCTTTTTACTGCCTATTTTGTTCATTTAGTTTTTCGATTGTTTTCTGTTGACTGGAAGGTTGGTGGCTAGACAAAGTGGGGCTGGGCATCTGAAGTTACCTGTGCGCTCCATGACTTTCCATGACCCCTAACTCTAAGTCTCTCACAGTGGACAGGATCCAAGCCCTCTGGGACTTACAACCACCTACCACAGTAAATTACATTCTCTTGTTCCTAAGACTGGCCAGCTTCTTCCACCACTGAATCCCTAATTTTGCTCTTCTAGCCAAGCCCCTCTATCAGGCAGCCAAAGAGACTCCACAAGGAACCCTCACCTAGCCGGGCATGGTGGTGCAAGCCTGTAATCCCAGCACTTAGGGAGGCTGAGACAGGAGAATCACAAGTTCAAAGCCAACCTCAGCAATGACGAGGCTCTAAGCAACTCAGTGAGACCCTGTCTCTACATAAAACACAAAATAGGGCTGGGGATATGGCTCAGTGGTCGAGTACCCATGAGTACAATCTCCAGTACCAAAAAAAAAAAAAAAAAAACCCTTACCTCTCCCTCTATTGTGAACCAAGCCTTCTACAAACTTAGAGATGTCCTCATCTCGTCTCCTCCTCTCTTGCTACCAAATCCTGGTCGCCCTTTCCACCTGTTCACTGACAGAAGACAAGGTATTGTGATGGGTCTACTTGCCCAACTGGTTGGGCCCTCCCATTGTCCGGTCACATATCTCTCTAAATAACTTGATCCTAACTCTCACGGCTGGCTGCCATGCCTCCATGTTTTGGCTGCAGTGGCTGAACTTACTAAGGAAGCCTTAAAACTGACTCTCTTACAGCCAATCACTGTCTTTTCCACCCATCATCTCCAGGACCTTTTGGGACATAGGTCTCTCCCTCTTCTGAGCCCATCACAAATACAAGAAATTCACCTTCTCTACATAAAAAATTGCTCCATCACCCTTTGCTCCTCTCCTCCTCTTAACCTGGCAACCTTCTCCCCTCATCCATCCCTCCCTGGTCTACAGGCTGTTCTTGTGCCCAAGTCTTAGAGGCTCTATGTTCACCTCACTACAAGAAGACCTCTTTGACCACCCACTTCCCTTGGCAGATTTGACTCTCTTTGTAGATGGCCGTTCCCTGCTGGGGCCTGATGGTTGCTGTAAAGCTTATGTGGTAGTTACTGCCACCTTAGTCATAGAGGCCAAATGCCTCCCAGATGGAACCACCTTACAGAAGGCTAAACTCTTTGCTGTCACCCAGGCACTTACTTTATCTAAAAACAAAAAGGTTAATATCTACACAGACTCTAAGTGTGCCTTTTTGATTGCCCACTTTCATTCTGCAATCTGGAGAGAATGGGAATTTCTTACTACAAATGGGTCAAGTGATGATTAATGCCTCACTAATCTCCAAACTCCTAGAGGCCCTTCAATTACCATCTCAGGTGGCTATCATACACTGCCGAGTAATCAAACTCTTCTGACCCAGTGGCCATGGGTAATAATAAAGCTGATTCTGTGGCATGGAGACTGATGTCCGCCTCTTCTCTCACTCCCATCCTGTTTCTGTCCACCTCCATCAAACCAAACTATTCCCCAGAGGAACAGCAGAACTTACTGACTCAGGGAGGTTGACTTAGAAACAAATTGGATCTTTCTGGAAGATAAAATTGTCCTGCCCAAATAGGATGCACATGGCTTCCTAAAAGAAATTCACAACTCACTCCATATAGGCCCCAGGCCCCTCCAGTGGTTTCTCCAATCTCTTTTCTTTTATCGTGGTCTTTTCACTATTCTCCAGCAGATTCATTCCACTCATGAGGTATGCTCTACAGTCTCAACACAGGGCGTACTTTAGCCCAAACTCCCAACGCACCAGATGAGAGGTGACCAACCAGGCGAAGATTGGCATATTGACTTTACTCATATGCCCAGACATAAAAAAACTCCATTATCTTCTCACTTTGGTTGATACTTTTTCAGGCTAGGTAGTAGCCTATCCCACTCCAGATACAGTGGCCTCCATCTTCATTGAGCTGATTATTCCGAAGTTCAGACTACTTGCCTCTATTCAGTTTGACAACAGACCAGCCTTAACCTCCCAGATTGTTGAATTTGTCTCTGAAGGACTTCACATCACCTGGAAACTTTACATCTCACATCAATCTCAACCCTCAGGTAAGGTCAAGAGGGCCAACGGAATCCTAAAAGATCATCTTACTAAGCTGGCCATTGAATTAAACTCTCTTTGCCCAGCCTTCTGTTGGCTCTCACTTGGACTGGAGTGGCCCCCTGAGCTCCCTCAGGGATCAGCCCATTTGAACTGCTCTATGGTCACCCCTTCCTGATCAACTAGAATCTTCCTACCAGCGCTCCTCCTTTTGCAGCTTACTTACCTTATCCCACCTTACTACACAAACTTCTGAGAGAATACTTGGACTGGTACCTCCCAGCCCTGACTTTGACCTCACCTTTGGAGGCACATACTTCTTCTCTTCACCCAGGTGATACAGTCCTGCTCCAGGAATTACATCCCTGATCACTCCTTCCTCGCTGGACCAGGCCATACATGATAGTACTTTCCACCCCTACTTCAGCCAAAATTTAGGCCGTCCTTCCTGGTACCATGTCTCCCGATTCAAATGAGCCCTTCTCTGCGAGGACCGCTCATGGACCTCACAGGTCTTGGGGCCCACCAAACTCAAGATCTCCTGCCTTCTTCTTGCTCCTGCTAATGTTGACCAACCTCTCATGAGTGGCTCCCCAACCCTTCCAATGGCACTTTTATGTCCAACAGACCTGGACTTAGGATAAGACTACCCACTCCAGCTTTTTGGGACAGGCTGATTGCTCCCCAATTGGGTGCAATGCTCCTATCCTTCTCAATATAACCTTTCTCCAATACTTCAATTCCCTTACACACCCAGTCTTCTGTTTCCTCATTGATCAGACCCAAGATTCTTGTAAATGGTGGCCTGAAACCTACAAGGGATGCCCCTATTCCTCTTGTAGGATGAGCACTCCCAATTCCTACCTGCTAGGAAACAATCATTTCTTTACTCTTAGGGTTGTAGATCCTTGGTCCCCCATGTGAGCCATAGGGGTTGAGGGAGGTCTCTATTCTTGGAGTGGAGAAAGCACCCCTTTCGCTGCCATAAAATTCTGGAGAACCTATACTCACATCACACCTCAAGTTCACCTCATTATCCAACAGCAAGAACAAATGCTTAAGAACCAACTAGACACCATCTCCCACCCAAAGTGACATCCCCTCTCCTGGATCTCCTTGGTAAGACAAGGACTTCAACTGTTCAACCTGTCCAATGTTACCAATGTCACTGACTGTTTTTTACGTGCAGGTCTAGTTCGTGCTCCTCTAACTGCTGTTCCCATCAACAGCCTTCTCAACAGCTCCACAAAGGCCCAGGTCTTACAGCGACCTCTTAAGGAAGTACCTCTTTACTACAACTTTATCTCAATACTTTCCTTATTGTTACACAGGTAGCCGCCCTAGCCCTTCTCAACCCTGTGACAACTATACCCAGATTTCTAACGCATTTTCTGTCCCCTGGGGATACTTCTTCTGGTGTAATGGTACCCTCACAAAAACCTTAAATTCCTCTTCGACCTTTGATTTCTGCATCCCCTCCACTCTAGTCCCTCAGCTAACTTTATACAGCTGAACTGACTTGGCTCATTCAATGCCCTCCTTCCCACACTAAATGAGCTGTTTTCCTGCAGGTGGTGGTTGGGCTCTCTCCCTGGCTTCCTCACTTGCTGCCTCTGCCCTGAGGGCAGGTAGATTAAGCTATGCAGTCACCACTACCCAGAAACTAAAACAACAACTCCAAGAGAAAATAGATACATCTGCTGCTTCCCTAGATGCTCTACAGAGACAAATAACCTCTGTTGCCCAGGTCTCTTTGCAGAATCATTGAGCACTTGACATCTTGATGGTGGATAAAGGGGGAACATGCCTGTTTCTCAAGGAAGAATGCTGCTCTACATCAATGAGACTGGGGTCATGGAACAAAACATTGATGTCCTTCAGAAACTAAGCGAGGGACTCAGACATCAGAATCATGAAAATCCTTGGTCCACATGGCTAAATTCTTCCCTTACCTCCTGGCTAGCCCCTATTGTTATACCCCTCGGTATAATAGATGTCCTACTGTTAAAGGCTCCTTGCCTCCTCAGGTTTGCTCATGAGCATGTGGGAGAAATTGCCCAGGTAACAGTCAACCAGATGCTCCTGCATCCCTATAGCCACCTCGCCTCCTACTCACATCTGAACCTCCACCTTACAACACTGGAAGTAGCCAGACAGATACAGTGCCCTATATCATCAAAGAGGTCAGAATGTTGGGTTGAAGGATGGTGGCTAGACAAGTAGAAGCTGGGCATCTAAAGTCTAGACAAATAGGGGCTGGGCATCTAAACCCTGTGCAGGCCAAGACTTCCCATGCACACCAAATGGTCAACTGCTCACTAATCTGATGTCAACTGGTCATAATTGAACACACTGACCTCTGAAATCAGCCCATGTCTGTCACTGGGCCTCAGCTAACCAAGAAGAGACACCTCTTCATGAGAATCTTCCCCTCCCTCAACCTACTCATAAAAGTGACCTCTCCCAGTCTTGGGCACCACTTCCCCTGACCCTCACAGATGGACCAGCGAACCCTGCCAAGAGTGGACCCCAATAAAGCCTTGCTTATCTCCCCTCGGCTAGTGGTCATGGTCTTTACTGCCTATCTGACCTTACATTTTCTATAATAACTGTAAAGTTCCATAAATTTTGGTTTGAGTTTTTTAAAGATTGCATTGATGTTGTAGATTTATTTGTGGAAACTTGGTACAGTATTTTTATCTTCAATTCAATACATGATGTGACTCTATGTGTTTAGATCCTCTTTTATGTCCATGAATAAAATTTTAACTTAATATTTTTCTTTTTATATATCTCTTGTATACATCAATTCTCATGTTAATTTCTAGATATTTCATAGTTTTTCTTGCTACTATAATATGGATCTTTCTTAAATTATTATAAAGTATTGTCTTTCGGTTAAAAAATTTCTGTTCACTTGTTAAAATATTCAACTCCTATCATGTATCATAGTAGTCTGCCAGTCTCAGAATATTTTAATATTAAGTGGTTTTTTTTAAAAACTCTTTTAAAAAAACTTTTATTTTATTTATTTATGTATTTTGTATGTGGTGCTGAGGATTGATCTCAGTGCCTCATGTGTGTGAGGCAAGCGCTCTACCACTGAGCCACAACCCCAGCCCTTAAAAACTCTTTTAAAACCAAGGATCTAATGTATGATTTTTCTGTCATCAAAAAAAATCCTGTCTGGTATAACAAATACCACTCAACATCATCAACGCATATAATTGCCACTTCCTTTTTATTGTGTCTCCTTTCTACATTTCATTCTTTGTCTGATTATTGGCACTCATCAGAGGTCATGAACCTTCCTTGCATCTCTTAATTTTCTTTGTCCTTTGGGAAAGAGAAATGTATCACAAGCAGTACAATAATTGTATTGTTCTTAGGAAAATCATACTTCTTGAAATGCCTTATTTTAGCTCTAGAGTGAGCACTATAAGAAAACTATGACTCAGTCATCATTCTTCCAGCACTTTTATTGTACCCCCTCTCAAATGTGCCACTGCCAATGCAGTGCTTGTGACATATTAGTTGCCAGTAATGTTTTATCTCATAAAGTGTACACTGTTTATTTCATTTAAAAAACCCTGTAATCTCAAAAATTTTTTTGTATCTTGTATATATTACCAATACATTTTCCAGGTTTTACGTTTCTACAATCTTGGGAAGCTATTCAAAGTAGGGTTTGGATATTTCAAATTTAGCTCAAAGTCACATTAAAAACTCAGTGACTAAAAGGCTCAAGTGAAATTAAAGCCCACATATCTATTTCCTTTAGTCTTTATTCAACTCATATTTATTATTATCTGGGCTGCTATTGACAATTAAGTTTCTTATGCCTCATATTCTTAGCCAATAGAGGAGAAAGATCAAAGCACAATTCTTACTTCAAAGAATAAAAATAAGAACTCAAATGTTTGTAAAACAGTTAATAAATTTGAAGTACATTTAATTCCTACTATCAGCTCTACATTCTGACAGTCTAAGTGAAGTATAACGGATAGGTTTAAAAGCACAGCTAATGCATTTCCATTTTCAGTCATTAAAGGACACCCATAGAGATAGGGTAATTATTTTTTCTTGATTATGAAACATTAGGTGGTGATGTTGTATGCAGAAATTTTGTTTAATTATAAGCAGAAGGGCCTGGGATTTGACACATTGACAATGGATAGAAAAGTAGGTTTAAGTGCTTTTCAAGCTGTGTTTGTTTTATTAATGTAGAAGTGTTGTCTTTGCTGACTTCTGGTTTCTTGTCTAGCATATTTCAAGGGAAAGTATCCATCTCTAAGTCCTGCTATTGTTGTTCCTTTTTCTCATAGATCAGAGGCAAGGATATTAATCAACTCTCCAATGTCTCTGGCAGGCAGAGTGAATAAAAGGAGATGTTTTAAAAATTATGTATTGAATAAATATTTTCTCATTGACTATTAATGGAGCTCTCATTTGTTGAGCTTTGATGCCACAGCTAATTTAGAGACCTGTTCTACAATTCTCACAACTAGATAGAATATAGGATGCGTTTGTTATCCTCATTTTACAGAAATGACCTTTTTGTGGTTGTTTATGTAAAAATTGTAATTTTGAGGCTCTACATGATATTATATTCTTGCACAGAGAATTGACCTTTGCATCTGGAATGCAAGTAGTTTAGGGGAGGAATACTCGGATCCCAGATGGGATTGAGTTGATTTGTAATGTAAGAGCACAAGGGCAAGTATGAGCCAAAAACCACCCCTGAGGCAGTCAGTGCATTTGCTAACAGCCTTTGCTTTACAAATAAAGAGAAATTCAGGTTTGAGGGAAAAGCAAAGAATGGAGATAACAGAAGAAAAAGGAGGGAAGAAAGAAAGAAAAAAGATAATGGGGTATGACTGAGGAACCAGCAGAGGCAGGTGGCTGGGGAAATTTTAATGAGAGAACATCATTGTTCAATTTTATGTTATTTATATTGCTACAATTAAAAAAGTATTAAACTTTACGTTTCACGCAAGAGATCAGTAAAGAAGTCTGCTACATACTATCCAACAGAATCTACTATAACTTATTTAGTTTTTTCTCTTTTTTTAATTGTGAGAAATGGCTGATTGCCGTATGTTGTTGTCTATTGGGTCAGCACAGGATGGAACAGGGGCAAGTTCAAGTCTGTGGATAGGATACTACTTGAATTAAATGAATTCAGTGAAAGTCAGAATATAGAGTCACAGCTGACCACTGTCAAGCCCTGTGTAGAAATCTTGTGGAGGTCATTAGACTTTCCACAGATAATGTTGTAGAGAGTCAAACCAATCTCATTTAGATGCTAAATTCTTTAAACTTTAACATTTTAAGTATTATCTCATGGGCTATTACTTGGGCTACAGTGAGAAACTGCCTTCTCTAATTTATTATAAGGAATATGTATATAAAAGCAAACCCCCAGAATTTCAATTCTGGCTCCACCATGAATTTCCTAGGTGATCTTGGGAAAGTTGTACAATTTACCTCTGCCTCGTATATTTAGCGGAAAAATAGTGTTAAAAGTGGTACATATACATAACGGAATATTACTCAGCCATAAAGAAGAATGGAATTATGGCATTTGCCAGTTAATGGATGGAACTGGAAGCTATCGTGCTAAGTGAAATAAGCCAATCCCCAAAAAACAAAGGCTGAATGTTTTCTCTGATATGCAGATTTTAACTCACAATAGGCAGGGGTGAGTGTGGGGGGAATGGATCTTTACTGAATTGGGACAGAGGATAATAGGGGGGATAGAGAGGGGATGGGAATGGGAAAGGCAGTAGAATGAATTGGACATAACTTTCCTATGTTCATATATGAATATACAACCAGTGTAACTCCACATCATGTACAACCACAAGAATGGGAAGTTAGACTCCATGTCTGTATGATACAGCAAAATACATTCTACTGTCATATATAACTAAAAAGAAAAAATAAAAGATAGAGATTAAAAACAGTCCCAACATAACAAGATTGTGATGAAGGTCAAATGAATTGAGACATGCAAATCCTTCAGCAGGGTAGCTGGTACATGGCAAGAAGGGAAAAAGTGTTAAGAACCATCATGATTTTTTGACCTCAGTGGTGTAGTTCTGAGCCCTGTTTTGCATTACAGTCACTTGTGGAGTTTCCAAAAACGTACATGCTCAAGTTCTACCCAAAACCCATCAATCAAAATGTCTGGAATTGGAACCTGGGCATGTATAGAAAACCACAGAGTTCTGAGGTATAGTTAACTATGAGAAGCAATTTTATGGTATATTTTCACATAGAAAAGTATGAAGATAAGTGAGAATTATCTTTAGAAATTATATCACTAGACACATAAGTCAAGCTACTAAGCCCTAAGCACATTACTACCAAAGCAAGTATTGTCCAAAAGTCTTTGGCATTAAATGGAAACATGGAAAAACAGTTTTAGGACACATTTCTGTCTCTAGCTTGGCCACATCTTTGAGGAGAGAATGTTTACCTCTGTCTTACCAGGTGGTTCTTACTGAAGGACAATAGCATTTTTCTCTTTTGTTTTGAGAATGAATTCAGAGAATATAATTGGTGTCTGTGATTGTGAATTTTCACACTAAAATCCCAAACCTTTTAAAAAAATATGATTCTACCTGTGTTTACTTAATGGTATTTTTGCATTTATAAGGCTAGACAGACAGTAGCAATTATATACCAACTCTTGTGATTCAGTGAACCATTCTACACAGTTGTGGTTTTCTGAAAGTTGTGGTTTCCCTCTGGCCTGCCACTGACTACTACACAACCACTCTTTCCGTTGCTCAGACTGACACTGTTCCACATGGACATGCTCTTAAGTTCTTGCACAGATTCCTTGATGGTTCTTTGTTATTGTGTTTACAGGATATAAACTTGTTGGACAGCATTCAAGTTTCTCTACTATGATTCTTAGTTGCTTTCCTTTTACTTTAGCCAGTTAGCCCATTGAACCCATCACTGCTATATCAAACATTTAAAAGATGGAGGTAGCTGTTGCATTTAGCCTAGCCAATTCTCCTGATCATCCTTCTGTAATCTGAGGATAGGCTAATGTTTGAATGTTTCTTAACATGAAGAAACACTGAAGGTGAATGAAACAAATGAAGAGAAACTACTGTGAGCAGGTCTGGCAAAGACCCCATGATAATGATTTCACTGACTTGTCTTCTTCCAGCTGACACCTGCCAATCCCCAGATTTCCTGGATGTGATCAAAGCCAAGTGTTCAGAGCTGTGGAAGAGAGTGCATACAATGCCCCTGGAAACATGGGTATGGATGTGGATGACTTGAGGATGTAAACCATGCTTTTTCAATCCTACCATATGCCAGCTGTGTATAAAGATACATTTAATGTAATTCTTATTAGGAGTGAAATAAAACTGCTAGAGAGGGAATTCAGAGAAGTTGAGCAGGCCTGGGATTGTGGCTCAGTGGTGGAGTGCTTGCCTCGCATGCGTGAGGCACTGGGTTCGATCCTCAGCACCACATAAAAAAAAAAAACAAAATAAAGATATTGTGTCCATCTACAACTAAAAAAAATTAAAAAAAAGAAGTTGAGCAACTTGCATTAGATAATATAATGATAGGTAATGAAGCAGGGATTAGCAGGCAAGTCTAGCTCCAATGTTAACTTCCTTGAACTAGTTCAGAATAAAGACCGAGGCAAATGACATTGGTCAAAGACCAACCAACACTCAACTGAAACTGGAGTTTGAGATAGAACTAGATTCTCTACTTCTGTTAGCAAGTGGATTCTGCATAAGCTGCAGGCCTATGTGTGGCAGTTCGTAATGGCAGGCTATGCCCTCCAGTGTTGCAGCAAACCGCAGCAGCTCACCACCAATTTCTTCTTTCTGGGTTATTGTCTGGTCAGTTTGAAAAATGAATCCACAGATGAGGATGAGTGAGTGTAACAGTAGGATTGTATTCAAGTGTGAAGAGAAAGAGAACTCCTATAGGTCAAGAGGGGACCCATGAGAGGTTGCTGCTTGAGTATGCTAGTCTAGGGTTTTTTTTTTCCTCATCTATTTTATTTTTATTTTATTTATTTATTTATTTATTTATTTATTTTAAAATGCATTTCAAGTCATAGTACATATACAGAGCTAAATTTTCCATCTCTGGTTGCAAACAAGATACAGTCACACCATTTGTGTCTTCATACATGTACCTAGGTTAGTGATGTCCGTCTCATTCAACATTTTTTGGCTACTCCCATTCCCCTCCCCTCCTCCATCTTCCCCCTGTCCCATCCAAAGTTTCTCCATTTATCCCATGCTCACCACCCCTACCCGCCTTATGTATCAGCATCCACCAATCAGAGAGAATATTCAGCCTTTGGTTTTTTGGGATTGGCTTACTTCACTCAGCATGATGTTTTCCAGTTCCATCCACTTACCTGCAAATGCTATAATTTTATTGCTGAGTAATATTCCACTGTGTATATATACCACAGTTTCTTTATCCATTCATCTATTGAAGGGCATCTATGCTGCTTCCATAGTTTAGAAATTGTAAATTGTGTTGCTATAAACATTGAAGTGGCTGCTTTACCGTAGTATGCTGTTTTTAAGTTTTTAGGATATAGGCCGAGGAGTGGGATAGCTGGGTCAAATGGTGGTTCCATTCCAAGTTTACTAAGGAATCTCCATACTGCTTTCCAGATAGGTTGCACCAATTTGCAGTCCCACCAGCAATGTTTGAGTGTGCCTTTTTAACCACATTCTCTCCAGCACTTGTTGTTGCTTGTATTTTGGATAGTTGCCATTTTGACTGAGGTGAGATGAAATTTTAGAGTAGTTTTGATTTGCATTTTTCTAACTGCTAGAGATGTTGAACATTTCTTCATATATTTGTTTATTGATTGTATATGTTCTGAGAAGTTCCTATTCAGCTCCTTAGCCCATTTATTGGGTTGTTTGTTCTTTTGGTTAAGTTTATATATCCTGGAGATCAGTGCTCTATCTGATGTGTGTGTGGCAAAAATTTGCTCCCAGAATGTAGGCTGTGTGTTCATCTCATTGATTGTTTCTTTGGCTGAGAAGAAGCTTTTTAGTTTGAATCCATCCCATTTATTGATTCTTGCTTTTATTTCTTGCACTTTAGCAGTCTTGTTAAGGAAGTCAGGGCCTAATCTGACATGATGAAGATTTGGGTGTACTTTTTCTTCTATTAGGTGTAGGGTCTCTGGTCTAATTCCTAGGTCCTTGATCCACTTTGAGTTGAGTTTTGTGTATGGGGAGAGATAGGGGTTTAGTTTCATTTTGCTGCATATGGATTTCCAGTTTTCCCAGCACCATTTGTTGAAGAAGCTATCTTTTCTCCAATGTATGTTCTTGGCACCTTTGTCTAGTATAAGATAACTGTATTTATGTGGGTTTGTCTCTGTGTCTTCTATTCTGTATCATTGGTCTACGTGTCTATTTTGGTGCCAGTACCATGTCATTTTTTGTTACTGTAGCTTTGTAGTATAGTTTAAGGTCTGGTATTGTGCTGCCTCCTGCTTCACTCTTCTTGCTAAGGATTGCTTTGGCTGGATCTCTTATTCTTCCAAATGAGTTTCATAATTGCCTTTTCTATTTCTATAAGGAATGACATTGGAATTTTAATTGGAATCACATTGAATCTGTATAGCGCTTTGGGTAGTACAGCCATTTTGATGATATTGATTCTGCCTATCCAAGAGTATGGAAGATCTTTTCATCTTCTAAGATTTTCTTCAATTTCTTTCTTTAGTATCTTGTAGTTTTCATTGTAGAGGTCTTTCACTGCTCTTGTTAGATTGATTCCCGAGTATTTTATTTTTTTTGAGACTATTGCAAATGGAGTAGTTCTCCTGATTTCTCTTTCAGAGGACTCATTGCTGATGTATAGAAATGCATTTGATTTATGAGTGTTGATTTTATATCCTGCAACTTTGCTGAATTCATTTACTAATTCTAGGAGTTTTCTGGTGGAATTTTTTGGATCCTCCAAGTATAATATCATGTTGTCTGCAAATAATGATAGTTTGAGTTCTTCTTTTCCTATTCGTATCCCTTTAATTTCTTTCATCTATCTAATTTCTCTGGCTAAAGTTTCAAGGACTGTATTGAATAAGAGTGGTGAAAGAGGGCATCCCTGTCTTGTTCCAGTTTTTAGAGGGAGTACTTCCAATTTTTCTCCATTTGGGATGATACTGGCCTTAGGTTTAGCATAGATTGCTTTAAAAATGTTGAGGTATGTTCCTACTATGCTTAGTTTTTCTAGTGTTTTGAACATGAAAGGGTGCTGTATTTTGTCAAATACTTTCTCTGCATCAATTGACAAAATCATATGATTCTTATCTTTAAGTCTATTGATGTGATGGATTACATTAATTGATTTCCATATGTTGAACCAACCTTGCATCCCTAGAATGAATCTCACTTGCTCATGGTGCACTATTTTTTTAATATGATTTTGTTGCAATTTGCCAAAATTTTATTGAGAATTTCTGCATCTATATTCATCAGAGATATTGGCCTGAAATATTCCTTTTTTAATATGTCTCTGGTTTTGGTATTAGGGTGATACTAGTCACATAGAATGAGTTTGAAAGGGTTCCCTCCCTTTTCATTTCACGGAATAATTTGAGGAGTATTGGAGTTAGTTCTTCTTTTTAGGTCTTGTAGAACTTTGTTGAGAATCCATCTGGTCCAGGGCTTTTCTTGGTTGGAAGGCTCTTAATGGTATCTTCTATTTCCTTGCTTGTAATTGATCTGTTTAAGTCATAAATGTTCTCCTGGTTCAGTTTGGATAGGTCATATGTCTCTAGAAATTTGTCATTGTCTTTGTGGTTTTCTATTTTATTGGAGTATAGATTTTCAAAATAGTTTTTCATTGTCCTCTGTATTACAGCAGGGTCTGTTGTGACATTTCCTTTTTCATCACAAATTTTAGTAATTTGGATTTTCTCTCTTCTTCTTTTCATTAGGATGGCTAAGGGTTTGTGAATTTTATTTTTTTTCCCAAAGAATCAGCTTTTTGTTTTGCCACTTTTTTGAGTTGTTTCCTTTGTTTCAATTTCATTGATTTCAGACCTGATTCTAATTATTTCATGTATTCTCCTTCTTTTGGTGTTAGTTTGTTCCTCTTTTTCTATGGCTTTGATATGTAGTGTCAAGTCATTGATTTGTTGACTTTTACTTGTTTGAATATGAGCTTAATGCAATAAACTTTCCTCTTAGCACTGCCTTCATAGTGTCCTAGAGAGTTTGATATATTGTATCAGAGTTCTCATTTACTTCTAAGAATTTTTTAATCTCCTCCCTGATGTCTTCTGTTACCCATGCATCATTCAATAGCATATTATTGAGCCTCTAGGTTTTTGAGTAGCTTCTTTTTTTAAAAACTGTAATTAATTTCTAATTTCATTCCATTATGGTCAGATAGAATGCAGGGTAGTATCTCTATTTTTTTTTGTATTTTCTAAGACTTGCTTTGTGGCATAACATATTATCTATTTTGGAAAAGGATCCATGTGCTGCTGAGAAAAAAAGTCTATTTGCTTGTTGAAGATGGAATATTCTATGTATATCTGTTAAGTCTAGATTATTGATTGTTCTATTGAGTTTTGTTATGTCTTGTTGATGTATGATTCCCTTAAGTAGTATGAAACGACCTTCTTTAGCCCTTCTGACAAACTTTGGTTTGAAGTCCACTTTATCTGATATGAGGATGGAACCCCTGCTTGTTTATGCAGTCCATGTGAGTGATACGTTTTTTTTTCCTTCCCTTCACATTCAATTTGTGTGTGTCTCTTTCTACGAGATGAGTCTCATCGAGGCAGCATATTGTTGGGTCTTTCTTTTTTTTAAATCCAATCTATCAGTCTATGTCTTATAATTGCTGAGTTTAGGCCATTGACATTCAGTGTTGTTATTGAGACATGGTTTGTATTCCAAGACATTTTGATTTGTTCTTAGTTTTTAACTTGACTGAGTTTTTCCTTTGATTGGCCTTTCCTTAATGTAGTTCCTCCCTTTGCAGGTTTTCATTGTTGTTTTTCAATTCCTTCTCATGGAATATTTTCCAAGAATATTTTGTAGTGCAGGCTTTCTTGCTGTAAATTCTTTTAATTTTTGTTTATCTTGGAAGGTTTTTATTTCATCATCAAATCTAAAGCTTAATTTTGCTGGATATAAGATTCTTGGTTGGCTTCTATTGTCTTTCAGAGCTTGGCATATATTGTCCCAAACTCTTCTAGCTCTAAGGGTCTGGGTTGAGAAGTCTGCAGAGATCCTAATTGGTTTCTCCCTATATGTAATCTGATTCCTTTCTCTTGTGGCTTTTAAGATTCTCTCCTTATTCTGTATCCTAAGCATTTTCATTATGATGTCCCTTGGTGTAGATCTGTTGTGATTTTGTACAATTGGTGTCTCGTAAGCCTCTTGTATTTGATTATCCAATTCGTTCTTCATGTTTGGAAAATTTTCTAATATTATTTCATTGATAGATTGTTCATTCCTTTGGTTTGAAATTCTATGCCTTCCTCTATCCCAATAATTCTTAAATTTGGTCTTTTCATGTTATCCCATAATTCTTGGAAATTCTGTTCATGGTTTCTTACTGTCTTCACTGTGTGGTCAACGTTATTTTAAAGATTAAATATTTTGTCTTCATTGTCTGGGGTTATGTCTTCCAAGTGATCTAATCTGTTGGTGATGCTTTTATTGAGTTTTTAATTTGGTTTATTGTTTCTTTCATTTCAAGGATTTCTGTTTGGTCATTTTTCAGAATCTCTATCTCCTTATTGAATTAATCTTTTGCTTCCTGTATTTGTCTATGTTGCTCTTTATCAAAATGATCTTTTCCTGCTTGGGTTTGCTCTCTTATATCATTCTTTAAGTCAGAACATTTTAATTATGAACATCCTGAATTCCTTCTCTGACATTTCTTCTGCTGTGCTGACTATGGATTCTAATAATGTAATATCTTGGTTTGTTTGACGCACTTTCTTTTCTCATTTTTTCATGTTGTTTGTGTATCTTTCCTTCTAACACTGCAGATCCGAGGTGTTACAGTTTGTATCCTATAGGCTTATAGATTCTCTACAGGGTTCCAGTACCTCTCATTTAAGGGGAAGACCAATATTGACAGACCTCAATACAAACAATATATAGTTTCAAACCACGTAGCTCCTAAATACATTTATGGCTTAGTCACAATATACAGAAATTATGAGTTTAATTAGTATCTACTATCTAAAAATAGGTTTGCACAAGTGTCTACAGTTTCTGCTGGTGGGCTAGAGAGATCCAAGGGTGGGGTGTAGGATGAGATGTTAGGGTGGTTAGAAGTGAGGATATAGTTATTAGAT
The DNA here is from genome assembly GCA_028644305.1 of Xerus rutilus. Taxonomy (NCBI): domain Eukaryota; kingdom Metazoa; phylum Chordata; class Mammalia; order Rodentia; family Sciuridae; genus Xerus; species Xerus rutilus. The sequence continues at coordinate 22,452,616 of CM053410.1, read as the reverse complement.
CCTAGAAAGCATGAAAGAGGAATCCAAAAGAAGTTGGCTATTAGAAAGTAGAGAAAGAGATTTGGGGAAGACCAGTAAGAAGGAAGAAAATAGAGTACAACTAACAAGGAGACATAAAAATTAAGAAAAATAAAGCATGTACAGGTGGAAGTTATGAAACTATATAATACAACTGTAGTATGCTAATCAGATATCCCAGTCTACTATAGCCCAATGCATGAAGAATACTTGGTTTCACAAATGTTGGGGATGTGAGGGCAGGAAAAGAGTGAGAGAGAGAAAACAAAAAGAAAGGAAAAAAAGAGAAGACATAAAAAAGGAGTATTAGGAAAAAAATTAAAAAATAAAAAGTTTCAATGTAAATAAACAGGATTGCTTCCCTTCTCTTCCAGTAGGTGGAGTTGTGTGTTGCTTACTGGTATCTGCGGGCTCAGGTGAAAGATGGTGAAGCTGGAGTCTCACAAAGAAGCTATCTGCTTCAGAGATAAGGTGCAGGGCTGGGCCAGGCAGTGGTGTTGGGTGACGTGTTCAGAGATGCAGCTCTGTGGTGTGCTGTGCAGAAGTAAAAGTTTGTCTCCAGATCCTGTCCTGTGTCCCCAGTTGTACACAAGCAAGGAGGTTCTCCCCTGGTAGATGGAGATCCACACAAGAGCAACAGCCAGGGGTCCTACGCTGAAGCGAGGGGGGGGGTCTCACGTGGGAGCAATGGCCAGGGGTCCTATGGCCTGTGTGGGTGGGTGACCTGAGGCCCTGCAAGGTGTGTGGGTGCTGGAGCCAGCGTTCCTGTGCAGAAGCAGGCTTTGCACGGGGCTCCAGTCCTGCACTGGGGTCTGTGGCTGGGGTTCTGCGCTGCTTTTGGCTGGTGTCCTGTGCAAACACTGCAGCCTGGCGACCCTATGGGTACGTGAGTGGAATTCCTGTGTGGAGAAAGCTGTCAGATGTCTTCCAAAAACTCACTGAGAAACAGTGTTTCTACTACTTTAAACCCCAGTCCTGGAGAGACTAGGAATGCCCCATTCCTCTAGGCCACCACCTTGGAACCGATCCCTCTAGTCTAGTGTTTTATATAGCACTTAGGTCAATGCTATTGGTCCAAAATTATACTAATAAAGGTATGGAAAAGTACTAACACTATTGGTTAACACTTGAGTCTGAATTTCCATTCAAGTTTGCCCCACCTCTGTTTACTCCCTGCTAGCCTGTAATCCCAGCTTCCCTGTGGATCATGGATGCTTGGGCATTGGGGGCTATGCATTGTGAGGAATAGGCATCTGCACTAGCCTGGGTCAGGTTGTGGAGAAGGGAAAGGTCAGTGCCCCCTGGCTTGCTGGCCTCAGACCCTGCTGGCATAGTGGTATCTGCATGGCTGGAGCTCATACTTACTGCCCAAACTCCAGCCTGCCTGATCTGCCATTCCCAGCTCTGGGACAAGGAGTTGGCTTTATTATGTTTCTCAAATAACTGTTAGCAGACATTACTTCAGAGTTCATCAAAGTTAATCTCTTCTGACTATACAGTAAGTGCCTATGCAATTTCTAGTAATGAAAATATACTGGAATCTTGAAAAGATCTTATTTTATTGTAGAGTCACACATTTTTATATCTTTTCAGAATCAATTCAAGCAAGTGAAATGAAAGGCTGAAAAAATACAGCTTCATAAATAATGAAAGTCTTGATTTTCTTTAGGGCTTCTTACACTAATTACTTTTGTTATTATTTGAGTATCTTTGGTGATACTACTTAACAAAAATAAATCTTTTGCTTAAATATCTATGCCTCACTTATTATTTTTTTTGGTACTGGGGATTGAATTCAGGGGTACTCGACCACTGAGCCACATCCCCAGCCCTATTTTGTGTTTTATGTAGAGACAGGGTCTCACTGAGTTGCTTAGCGAATCGCCGTTGCTGAGGCTGGCTTTGAACTCACGATTCTCCTGTCTCAGCCTCCCTAAGTGCTGGTATTACAGGCTTGCACCACCGTGCCCGGCTTATGTCTCACTTTTATACTGCTGAATTCTTTGAAAAGCTCACGCTAATAACTGGTAGGGAACACAGACCAGATTATATTTCTTTTCATGTTCTTCAACTCAGTTCTTTGAACCAAAGGGCTATACCAATGGATATTATTTGTGATAGGAAAGAGGGTGGAAGGATGTCCTAAACCTCAGTGTTAGAACTTTTTTTGTTTCTAAGTTCTTGCAGTAATATCTTGGGTGCAGGTGATGAAGTATTATATTTCAGAGGCTTCTTATTTTTTCTTGTGTTTGTTTTTCCTTTTGTGTAATGCTATAGTCTTGAATAATTATGGAGAAGATATTCCACTACTTTAACTGGTAAAATCATAGTAGGTAAGTGAAATGGAAATTTTACTGTTTAAGGATTAATGTGTGTGTGTGTGTGTGTGTGTGTGTATAATTCTATATTAGTGGGTTTTCCATGCTTTTTATTTTTTATTTTTGGTGTTGGGGCTTGAACCAAGGAGCTCATATGTGATAGACAAACACTGTGCCACTGAACTACATCTCCAGCCCAGGAGTTCTTTTTAAAGTAAGAAAGAATTAATAGAAACATTCCTGTTATTTTATTTGTATTTTTGAATGGTGGTTGACATGAGAAAAACGCTATGTACTTAAAAGCACCTTCAAATAATTTGTAATTTATTAATCAGTAAATCTGTGAATACTTGAAATATAATAAATTCATGTGTGAAACACCTTATTTAGTCCACCTACATTCAATGCATATTGTTATGTGGCCAAAGACTTATGCTACCTTCTAGAAGTCAATAGAAATGACCTAGCAGACACCTTTACAGAAAAGTAGGAGAAAAGCTAAGGAAAAATAGAAAGTGGCAGCAGATAAATCAGGAGAGTCTACTAAATATCCAGTGGTTTACAGAAATTTCTAAAACTCCAAATGAGAGACATCTAGTTTTATATTTTAAATTTTTCTTAAGAAATGTTTACATTCAATATGGGACATTAAATGAGAGATGTTCACAATGGATTCTGACTCCTCTGAAGTTAAACCTGCCATTTGGATTTCCTAAACTACTTGGTACTATTTTAAATTACAGAGATTATAATGAATTACCTGGAAATGTTTAGCCTATTCTTTGATAAAAGTTTCACTTTTGGAACATTTTGGAATTCATAAGCAATCAAACTAAGTCTAGTCCCTTTTAATGAGATAGTATTCCATAGTGAATGGCATAGGTTTAGGTTTGGGACTCAGGTACTGATGCATGTTCCAGCTCATGACTTATTAGCTTTGGGTCTTTGATCACTATATTTAATCTCTCTGATTCTCAATTTCTTTATGTGTACAAGGTACTATTAGTAGGATTTTTGTGAAGATTAAATGAATATCTAGTGTATCTATTATAGGTTAGGCACATTTTAGTGCTTGTTAATGATAGCTATTATTTTTTTCACTATTAATTTCCATCTTTTCTATGTACAGCAATAATTTCTGAAAGAAAAGGTAAGATTTCAGAATGGCACAGGTAAATACTACTAGAAACACAGGGTTTATATTTTCCATTGCAGATACTAATATTTCCAATAAAACTCTCCACAAGTCTTTTGCAATATGCATACTATGTTAGTGGATTGTCTGTGCACTGAGGAAAGTCACTTGGGGTATAATAGTCAATGTCAAAATCCATTAGGTGGTCTGACTTGCTATTCTGAAGTATTAGTGCTTAGAGTACAACATTGATATTTTAAACAGTTTACATAGTGCTTTCTTTGGCATACTCTGTGTTCTCACAAGTAAAATTATTAGGAGAAAGCAGCCCATGATTCTTATTTTCCTTCTGTTATCAAAAGGCCAAGAAAAAAATTTTAATTATGAAAAGAAAACTAGAGATCTTTAGCCAATGATTCTTAAAACAATAAATTTATAAATATGAGAGCAATGGATTTTTATAGTTAGTTGAATGGTGCTTAAAATAAAAAATGTTCACTTTAAAATGAGTATTTAAAAGAGAATCAATTAATAGTAAAGTAATTACTAAATAATGCATTTTGGGGGGAAAACCATAGAGAAATATTTTTTTCAGTTAAGATAGCAGTTGGAGTAATTGCATTCATTTTATTTTTGCATATTATTATGCATAATGTATGTAAGGGTTGCTGTTTAAAAATATAAAATTAATCAAAAAAATATAATTGGGCTGTATTTTATTACCTGGTCTTGAAATGAACTAGTTATTAACTAAACTAGTTATTAATTAAGCCACTAGTTGTTAATTAATTATGCAATAGAAACTAGTTGCTAAGTAAAGTAGAAGACTAGTTCTCACCTTTTAGAATGGAGATTTCATGGTGTATTTTTTACTAGTCTAAAAATAATGTGGATAATTCAGTGAATAGAGCTGTTAAAATGTTGAAATATTAAAAGATGGCTAAAGTTCAATATTATAGGAGCAACTGCATAAAACTTTCTGAAACTGCACAAAGGCATTTAATATCTCTAATTATGTTTAAAGAATACAGTTGTTAGGCATGGGAAATAAGTCACTTAGCTTGTTGGCTTACTAAATGACTGACTCAAATTTGAAAGTTGAAATCTAGATTTTTTCTATCAAGTTACATCACCGTAGAAGCTTTGGCTGATTTCATTTTTGAAAGTGGGCTTTGTGACTTCAGAAGTACTTTGGAAAAATAACAGGCTAATCATAATAGAAATAAAGCTCACCTATAAATATGGAGTCTGTAAGGATGAACATTTCCTATCTAAATGTATTTTAATCTAAGCAGTTACTACCAGTTACTAAGCAGTTATTTTAATCTAAGCAAATTACTACCAATTTGAAGCTATCCAAATAGAAATATGAAAAAACACTTTCATTACACTTTTATGAGAAATACATATGTTAACACCAAGGACTTACAATATTGAAGGAAGCTTATTTATAGTTCCAAATGATCTTCTTGACACATTTTCTCTAGATTTGCTATTTTAAGTTGTTATAGCTTGTTTAGCTGCCTAACAATCTATTTGTGAGTAATTGATAACATTTTAATGCAGTTCTACCTGCTGAAAGCAATAATAAATGGAATGGCATTAAGAACTGTGCTATGTCATCGCTAAATTGTTTTGAAGAAGTATTTGTAAACAATCAGGAACACCTGTGTTATTGGCAAAAAGGTGAAGCAAGGAAATCAGAATGTGAGAAATTGATTTTGAGGTAGTATTTTCCTTCTGACAAAAGGATTCCAAGAAAACCTTCTGAGAAAATAGTACTAGTGATAATTGACACTTTTTAATGATATTTACCAAATCGGGCTAATGCTAAGGAAGATTTGCCAAGAATCACTTATTTGGGGAGTCCCATGACAGGTGGAGCTGGAATCAAGATTCTCACTGCATTACAATAACTCTAAGGACCTCATCATATTCATACGTATTTCTTTTTTTCTTTTTTTTTTCGGAAAAACAGTAACATGCAGACATCTATGGAGGACTGTAAGAAAGGGTTCAATGGTCAGATGTTCTCTAACTCCACTATTATAACAAGCAAGCAAAAAAAAAAAAGATGTGGGCTATGTGTAAAGAAAGACCTTGTCAACGTGTTGAATGCAAAATTGGCTAATGTGATTTCTGGTTCCCTTTATTGTAGATTTCAAAGCAACTACATTTTAATCTTAGTTTCAGTAGAGCTCTTTTTAGATGCAGGGCTGCAAAATTATTCATTTGACACAGAGAAAACCTTTTCCTGTAAAGGATAGATAAATAATATGTTCAGTTTTGAGGACCACATAACCTCTGTTGCAGCTATTCAACTCTGCTGTGGCATAATGAAAACAGCTGTAAGCAATATGTAAATGAGTGATCATGGCTGTGTTTCAGTAAATCTTTATTTATAAGAACAGTAGGATGAGGGATTTCACTCTTAGGCCATAATATGCTGATTTTTAATATGTTATAGCTTGCCCATGGAAGACACAAAAATTTTCTTGATAGGATTTAGGAGAAAAAATAATAATGATTTTATAAACTTTTGAACATTCTATAATTGTTCTTCAGATGTATGACCTGCAATGGAAATAAAACAGATCCTTTTAGTTGCCGATTTATTTGCCTGTATAACATGGAGACCCATTCTATCCTAAGAGCATTGTAAAGATGGAATGAATTTACTTTATTCTCTATTCACAATGTCCAGTGCTCATCACTAAATTTATACTTGATAGATATTTTATTTGAAGTATCAGGTATTTAAACTTTTCTAGAATGCTTTAAATGTAATACAAATTCTGAAAAAAAGTAGAAATAAGGAAAATATTCAAAAGTCCTTTTTTATACAATGATTGAGCTTACCCACAGATATATTTTCTTTCCTTCAGAAACATTTTTATTGTATTATAGGAGAGTTCTTCAGTGAAACCTTTTACTCAAGAGTTCCATGGAGTCAAAGACATAGACCAGATAGGTTTACATCAAAGGACTATTAAGTAAGAGAGAGTGGAGAGCTAAAACCCAATTTGTAAGTGTTGTAAAGATTCTGGTGTCTGTGGCCCTACAGAAACAACTTGCAGGATGAAGCCTGATTCCATTATCAAACACTTTTGTTAGAACAGTAAATATGACCAGGATGTAGCAGGTTTCATTTAAGTTCAAATGACAGCTGATGGGCAGAAAATGTTCATTGGAAAAACTTCCAAAGAGAAAAGTAAATGCTTCATTCTGTGGAAATTTTTTACAGTTATTATTGAATAAAGAGAAGTTACAGTAATAGTAGTATAATAGTAGTAAATGAGCAAACCCCAAACTTGGGGTTATCAAAGTTTTTCTAGCACTTTGGCACAATGAACAGGAACTACTTGTGGGATGTAATCTATTTTTTTTCCTCTAGTAATCTCTATACAATTACCTGGTGGGTCTGATTTGTCTCATGCCTTGACTGAAATTCTGGGAGCCTCTATCTAGTTATCTCAGGAAATTGGAGTTCCTACTATCATTTGTCTTGAACAAAATTTTATTTCTGAAACTAAAACCATTTTATCCTTACTGGATTTGTCTTCCCCCCTTAAAAAAAAAAACTGGGTAAAATAAATGAACAGCAATTGTGAAAACATTAGACATGAGGCCATGAAAAACAGTAATATTTTAGAGACAGGAAATTCATGAGGTGAGGCCTATGATAGCTACAGGATCCTAAAGAGAATTTCCAGAATGCAGTGTAGAGAGAAGGAACTTGGGCAGAGTCTAGCAGACATCCTGAACAGAAGAAATGCAGCTGAGTCTTCACAGTGGCCGAATCATCTAGAGTCCACAGGACAGTGCCCTGGGTAAGGGGGAGATGCTAAAAGAAAAAATTCTTGACATCTACAAGAGCACTCCAGAGAGTATGCAGAGCAGGGATCATCACCTACCTGTTAGCAAATGGTGGACCTGGGGCCGAAAGGATTACCAGGATCTCTACATCATGTACAACCAGAGAAATAAAAAAATTGCCCTTCATTTGTGTACAATGAATCAAAATGCATTCTGCTGTCATGTATACCTAAGTAGAATAAATAAATTTTTAAAAAAATTACCAGGATCAATCAGTCTGTGGCCATTAATCAAGGTTGAAGAGCACCTGTTCTTAGCAGCCTGGAAAACTCTACAGTTAGTGGGGCCTTGGTAGATTACTCAGAAGCATCTTGCCTCCAAAGTGTGGAACAATTGGCCCTAAAATAAACACTTTTAAATATTCAGATATTCAAAAACCTATGTGGAGATATGGAAGATATAAAACTTAAAGAGATCCAAACTACAGGTATAAGAAAAAATTCTCTGAACTGAAATAATGTAAAATATGATATCCAAAAAGATTAGTGAACTTGAAGGCATAGCAGTTAAGACTATTCAAAATGAAACACAGAAAAAGAAACAAAAACAACTCCAAGCCAAGAACTAAAGAGCACTGGAAATGATAACACAATAGATATATACTTAAGTTCCTTTTATCCTTATTTAAATCTCTTAAATATATAATTGACTGTTTAAATGAAAATATTTATTGTGGGATTTAAAATATACACATATATTTAAAGCGCGTGCGCACACACACACACACACACACAAACACACACAGTTTCTCTCCTCCAAGAGGGAAGAAATTGAAATACATTAGTATAATTTTTCTAAAGTATGTTAAATATATCATAGCATAGTATATTTGAAGGTAGATTTGTGTGTGTGTGTGTGTGTGTGTGTGTGTGTGTGTGTTCTGCTAGGGATTGAGCCCAGGGGTGCTCAATCATTGATCTACAATTCCAGTACTTTTTATTTTGAGACAAAATCTCACTAGGTTGTCCAGGTTGGCCTCAAACTTGTGATCCTCCTGCCTCAGCCAACCATTAAATGTTGAAACAAAAAATTATAGCTAATATGCCAGGAAATAAAATGGATTCATAATAATAATCTGGAATAAAGTAGAAAAAGAAGAAAAAGGAACAAAAACAGATGAGGTAAATAGTAAACAAAGAGTATGCTGATAGACTTAATTATACCAGTAACCATTTAAGTGTAAATGGCCTGAATACCCCAATAAAGGACAGGGTTGTTAGGCCAAATACAAAACAAGATCCCATTTCTATGCTGTCATCAAGATATCCACTTTTGGCTTGGGGATGTATCTCAGTGGCAGAATGCTTGCCTAGCATGTATAAGACGCTTGGTTCAAGTCTCAGCACTGGAAAATATCCACTTTAAGCACAATGACATAAATATATTAAAAGAACCAAAAATATCTACAATTCTAACAATAGTTAAAAGAAAATGTCTCTATTAAGATTAGACAAATAAAATTAAGAGGAAAGAATATTGCCAATAAATAATAAATGACCATTTTATTAAGGTCATAACAATTTTGTAGAAAGGACAGGAGATCAGGGAGGATATAGAAGATTTGATGAACATTCTCAACCAACTTGACCTAGTTGACACAGAGCATTCCATATAATGAGAGTTGAATACACATTCTTTCCAAGTCACATAGACTATTTGCCATGACTTATATTCTGAGCCACGGTTCAAATCATGCAAAGGATATTCTCTAACTATACAGAACTGAGCTAGAAATCTAACAGAAAGATCTTTGGAAAAATCCTCAAATATTTGAGAACTAAATAACATAGTTCTATGAAATCCATAATTCAAACTGAAAGAGAACTTTGAAAATATTTTGATCTAAATAAACACAAAAGGGCTGGGATTGTAGCTCAGTGGTAGAGCACTTGCCTCGCATGCGTGAGGCCCTGGGTTCGATCCTCAGCACCACGTACAAAGCAATAAAATAAAGACATTGTGTCCATCTACAACTAAAAAAAAAAAATTAAAATAAATAAATAAATAAATAAATAAACACAAAAGCAAAACATGAACATTCATAGCACCAAATGTCCTTATTAGAGGAAAGTTCTCAAATCAACGACTTCAGTATCTACTTTAAGAAACTCAAATAATAACAAATGAAACTTAAAGTAAACAGAAGAAAATAAATTTCAGAGCAGAAATTAATGATTCTGTGAGAAAATTAATAAAATTAACAAATCTCTAGCCACACTCATCAGAAAAAAATAAAAAACAAAAAGGTAAGTTACCAATACAGTGAATAAAATAAGGACAATCACTATCAATTTTACAGATATTAAAGGTATAATACTATAATATATATATATATATACATATATATATATATATACAGTTATCTGTCCATGTAAATTCAAAAATTTAGAAGGAATGGTCAAAATAAATAATTATAAATTTTACTCAGGAAGAAATACATAGCCAGAATAACCCTATATTTGTTATGTTTATATTTAATCATAAGTTGAGTTTATAGTTAAAAAGTTTCTTATAAAGAAACTCTAAGTCCAGATGGCTTCACTGGCAAATTATAACAAACATTTATGGAAGTAAATTCTACACAAATATTTCAAGAAGATTAGAGAGCAGGGAATATTTCCCAATCTTTTCTATGATGTCAACAATATACTTATCCCCAAACATGAAAGCCATTAAAAGAAAACTACAACATCATTCATGAACATATATACAAAAATTCTCAAAAGATATTAGCAAACCCAACAATAAATGAAAAGGGTCATGCAGCATGTGTTAGTGGGTGTTATTTCAGCAACACCAGGTTGGTTTACCTTAGAAAATGAGTCAATGTAATTCAGGGTACAAACTATAAAATAAAAGCCATACGATCATCTCAGTTTACACAGAAAATAGCATTAAATAAAGCCTTTCTATTAAATCTTCTCATAAAGGAGGAAAGAACACCTGCACACTGATAAAAGCAGTTAGGAAAGTCCACAGATACACTTGACAGTAGAAGACAGAAAGATTTTCCTCCAGTGCCCAGGAACAAAACAAATGATGTTTGCTCTCTCCACTTTTCAGCATGACATAGGAATTTCTTTCCAGTGCCATAAAACATGAGCATGATAGAAAAACTAATGACAAAGGAAGGAAACAAATAAAAACATCTTTATTCACACATGACCTAATCATCTATTTAAAAAAATATGATAGAATTCTTTAAAAAACAAATCCCCATTAGGACTAATAAGTAAATTTAGCAAGTTTTCAAAATATAGGAGCTAAATGCAGAAATCAGTTGTAAACAATTGGAAAAGATAACACTAAAATTGCATCAAAAAATCAAAAAAGAAATTGTAGCAGGATGTTAAGGAACTGAAATTCTCATACTGTGCTGTTAGGGATATAAAAATACTACAGTTTGAAACATTAAGTTTCTTAAAAAGTTGGCACATATATACCATATAACCTACCACAAACCTACCATATAACAAACAGAAAATATAGCTTATGATTACAGAAAGATGATCGCTCATGAGTGTTTGTAAGAACTTTATTTATAATAGTAAAAAGCTGGAAATAACCCAAATGTCCATCAGCACATAAATGGATAAATTATGGTGGAGCCATACAGTGGAATACTCATCAGCAATAAATCAGATTGAACTGTTGCTCTATTACTATAACATCAATTTATCTCAAAATAATTATGCTGAGTGAAACAAACCAGAGAAACATATTATACACCATGTGATTTCATTTATATAAAATTTTTTAAAAATGGAAACTAATTTATAGTGATGATAAGTAGAACAGCGGTTGAGTGGGGGTCATGATGGGGATTTGAAAGCATGAGATACAATGTGGAATGCTGAGTTGGCTAATGGCCTGTCCTTGAAAGTCCAGTCCACTTAAGGAATGTTAAGACTGGACCAACTTCGAAGAATTGTTCTTCCTTAGATACCAATATAATCCCCTCTGAGAAACACTGCTTTACAGTCTAGCTGAAACATTCATTTTTATGTAACACTGCATCAGTCTAAGTAATTAGAAATATATGCACCCCATATGTTTTGAAAAAAAATTTAAAGACAAAAGAGTCTTTAAAATTAATATGGGATAAGACACACATGTCAGTCAATGTATTTAGTCCATTCCCAAGTTCTTTGTGCTATTTTAGGGGAACAACCTTGAACATCTCAAAATAACGAAGAGATTCAACTTTGATTAAAATTATTAGCCAGAGCCTTTCATCACACTACTTGGTGACAGTTCTATCATGATAATACCTGGTGGGCTAATACCTGCTAATTCCATAATACACTTATGCTTATTAGGATATCTCCTTTTTCTTCCTTAAACAGCAACTGAGTAGAATTCAGAACAGTATTTCTATGGTACTTACACAGTAAAGTGTGGGCTAGATTAAGTAATTTCACTCTCATTACTCAATTTCCGGCCTTCAACCATGTTCCCTCAGGGACACAGCTGGCCTTGGCCACCCATACATCCTTGAGAACTGGGAGTAAAAAGCAAAATTCATCTGACTTGGCATTTAACTTTCCTTTCTGCTCTTGGATAATGGGAGGCAGAATAACCAAAAGAGGTGGGGAAGAGATTTCTACACTGAAATGCTACTTCTATCTAAATACAATGTTAAACAATTTAGAATATATTTTTGAAAGTATTAATTATTTGATGGAGACTCTGTTTGCTGTAGCACCAATGGTCTGTCAAGTTAAGATAGAAACCATATAAATAAGACAGTTATTATTACCTTCTTTGTTTTCTCCTTTCCATAATTTCTGCAATTTTCTTTTACAATCCCCCTTTTAATCCTATTAAAAAAGTCACAAAAGGTCTGGAGGTGTAGCTCAATGGTAGAGGGCTGGCATAGAATGCACATGGCCCTGGGTTTGTTCCTCAGCACCACAATAAAATAAAGTAAAAATGTAAAATATATAAAAACCAATCAACCAAACAAATCATACAAAGTATTGTTTGCTTTTTCAGATTTTCCTTTCTGTTTAAGCAAAGACCTATGACACCTTGGGACTAGCACCTTTCCTTGAAGATGGACATTTTGATCCATTTCTCTAAGAAATATGAGGCTTATACACATTATTGTGGATTTGTGATTCACCTCCAAGTTGCAATTTGAGATATTGTGTTGAAATGAAAAATTTTATGATTTGACTTAAGTTTCCTTAGAAAAGTGCCTTTTTCTCATGTAGTCTCAAAAATAGGAAAGATCAATCTGTGTGCTTTCACTGCTGTTCCTGTGATTAAACTTCAGGAGAAGCAGTGATAAGATATGGTGCTTGCATCTTTGGATTTTGTACCTCTTCTTAGTCTGTCACAGTCATATTAAATAAAAAAAAAACACAGTGCAAAACCTATGTTTTGAAGGGATTTTCTATAAAGGTGGAACTTGCCAAGGCATCTTTTGTCATCTAAACTTGGCAATTAAAAAGATAATTGTACTTAAAATAATATGCTTCCAGTATATCTGAAAAATTCCTCTTCTTTAGAAGCATTTCTGCAACCATTTGAAACTAATAATTCTCTCTGCAAGTCATAGGACTACACAATATATCATCATTAATAAACATTTATATTTATACTGCTGGTATTTGTATGTGCTATGTGGAATGATTCAGATAGTAGTGTTAACAGTGTAATAGCACAAATTTAGAACATTTTTGAAAAATATATGAAATGCCTTAACATAACTGGGTGGTGTAATTGCATTCATATTAGAGCTAATGCATTTTAGAGGTAATGAGGAAGGATTTTTTTTTTTAATTTTACAGGGGATTGAACTCAGGGATGCCCAACCACTGAGCCACATCTCCAGCCCTATTTTGTATTTTATTTAGTTACAGTGTCATTGAGTTTCTTAGTGCCTTGCTTTTGCTGAGGCTGGCTTTGAACTGGCAATCCTCCTGCCTAGCCTCCAGAGCTGATGGGATTACAGGTGTGTGCCACCATGCCTAGCAACATTGTGGTTCTAAAAACTGTTTTAAAATGTTATTTTTCATTATACCCAATCAATCATATTTCTGAAACATTCTTTTTTAAAAAATGAAAGTATAATTGCAGCACTATATCAGAAATAATACAATTATGAGCTCTGGTTCCTTTCACTGCCACTATAAGTAGCAAGAAGTATTTGTTAGCCATTTTTTTCTATAGGTATTAACTCACCCATTACAACAATTCTGAGATTGACAATTATTATCTCTATTTTACAGATGTGGAAACTGAGTCACAGAGAGGCTAAGCAAGTTGCATAAGAGTGGTAAGGATGGAATTCTAACCCAGATGATCTGTCTCTGGAACTGGTACAGTCAGGTAGAAAGAATGACCTATCAATAACATGGAATGATTAGTGATATGATCAAAGGATCTGAAAGGTACAATCTTTTGGTCTCACTAGTCTGCCAGCACCTCTTTCTACTACCTTTCAATTTTCCATCTCCAGATATGGAATCTTTCAAGGAGAGTAAACATCTGTGTGATAACACCCTCATTGCCATCAGAAGTGTTGTCTAGTTCTACCATTCCCATAACTTGCATAGTCAAGTCAAAAAGAAAGAAGAGAAAATTCAAAAGTTAATGATAGATTTTGGCCTGCTTGATTTGGAGATCTGTTAGCAAATGGTGTGTATGACTGAACACGTTTAATATGAGTTGGTAAGGCCAGCCTCCGAAAAGCCTTTAGGGTATTAACACTGGAGTTTTCTTTAACTGCGAGCTAGACATTTTCCAGCCAGGCTGAATTCCAATGAATTGGGCTTTATCTAGTGCATGTTCACCATATCATCATGTTACTTTAAATTAAATAATAACTCAGTCATTAAAAGGCTTTGTTCTTTTATCTGCAGTAGTGAAGAGTACAAAAAAATTGCATCAGGAAGGAGATATTCTTCTTGATTTATTTTCTCAGTTCCCCATGGTTATTCACATAGTATGTGACATACACTCAGATTAATTGCTTATGTGATTAGCAGTGATTTTCATCCCTGCTTCGGGGACTAAATGCCAGCTCTGTTACCCTACAATTCAAAGGCAAATTGATGGAGATACAAACTTATAGCCACAGTGCTGATATGAAGAGGGAAGGAGAGAAGAAAGGAGAGGAAATTAAATGAGTGGGAAGTATAATAATTTTTTTCTCCTTTGTTAAGAATCATGATACTATGAGTTAGACATTGGGTAATTGAAACTGTCACTTACAACTGAAATTCTTCTTATGGGGGTCAGTTAATGTTAGATTTTTGTATTTCCTGATCTGAGGTTCAGCATCATGCAATTAATACATATTTATTTTGTCCTGAATTTTTTCCTTAGGAATTCAAGCACAACCTCCTATTCATATATCCAAGATCAGAAAGGCTGTCCCCTTGCTTGGAGTCCATGGAATGTCAGTGAACAGTAGGTTGCTTCTGACCAATGAATTGTTTGGGAGAAATGTTGTACTTTAAATTGCTTTCAAGTTTATTTTGTAAACTTCTATGGAAGGTGATATTTTATAGATGCTCCACAAACCATTGGGTATCTAGTACTCAGCAAGTGAACCTTTTAGTTATTTATCAAAACAAAATCTTGTACTCTTACTCACCTTGCAAACTCTCATTGAGCTTTGGATGGGGAGAAACTGTAACTCTCAACACAGCTCACTTTCTTATTAAAAAAAGAAGGAAGGAAAGCAGCCTCTGTCACAGTGATTCATTAGAGGCAACCACCCATATCCCAGTTCATCTAAAGTTCATTAAGTTCCAATTCTCCCAAATGCCAAGTTCCAATAACATTGTAATCCAAGAAGTCAAGGAAATAATTTATCCCAACAGTTTATACACTTGTAAATGCCTTGCTAGGCTTGTGATGTACACTGTAGTGTCTGGCAATAGGAATTTTAGACAACTACCCATTGGTTATATCCCGACTAGCCAAACGTTTGAATTTTATGTTGATTTGCCAAATTTGAAGGTGTGAAATAATATTTTTGAAGAATGCCCTACTCTTTTCAAAAAATTTCAAAATTTATTTTGAAGAATATAACTACAAATTCTACTCCCTACCTTGTATGCTTTTTTAAAAAAACTACTATATTGAAGTATATTTGACACATAAGAGGCTGTACATATTTAATATACAAAACTTGATGAATTTAGAGTATATATCTCTCAAAATTAGTTTAAGAGAAATTATATATTTTTATATGGTTAATGAAAATGAGAAGACAGTATAGAGAAACACTAACACTTACTTTATTATACACATAGTAAAGAGCATAAGAAAGATAAATTTGATTTTGAGAGAGATGAATTATATTATTGGGGAGAATTAACATACTAGGCATTTTAATAAATAACATGAAATATACAATATAAATTATGTTTGAGCTACATATTAAATTTGAAAGAGAACCATTTCCTGAGTTTGTATACAAGATATTGCAATTGATTTTGTTATATTGTTATTTATGATAAGTTTTTGAAAAGGATTTTTTTTTGTATTCAACACTAAATGGGATTATGACTGAGTGAATTATTAAAAATATTGGTTGTTTTGTGAGAGGGAAAACAATTACAGTGTTTTGGTCAAAGTTCTTCAGAGGATTTCATTGGGATATTGATCTCCCCCTGAAAGGAGAGGTATTGGAAACCAGCAGGGACACTATAAGTCTATAGGGTAAAAACTGTAATGCCTCAGGTCCACACTGCTAGAAAGGAAAACCCACAAACAACATGAAAAAACAAGGGAAGAAGTGCCCCAAACAAACCAAGATACTACATTATTAGAATCCATGGCCAGCAGAGTAGAAGAAATGTCAGAGAAGGAGTTCAGGATGTACATGGTGAAAATGTTTTGTGAACTAAAGGATGATATAAGAACGCAAACACAGGAAACAAAAGGTCACTTCAATAAAGAGCTGAGTGAACAAATACAGGAAGCAAAAGATTACTTCAATAAAGAGATAAAGATTCTGAGCCAGGCACAGTGGCACACGCCTCTCTCAGCACTTTGGGAAGCTGAGACAGGAGAATTGCAAGTTTGAAGCCAGCCTCAGCAAAAGAAAGGTGCTAAACAACTCAGTGAGACCCTGTCTCTAAATAAGACACAAAATAGGGCTGGGGATGTGGCTCAGTGGTTTAGTGCTCCTGAGTTCAATCCCCAGTACCAAAGAAAACTTTAAAAAAAAAGATTCTGAAAAAAAACAAACAAACAGAAATCCTTGATATGAAGGAAACAATGAATCAGATTAAAAACTCAATTGAAACATCACCAACAGACTAGATCACTTGGAATATAGAACCTCAGACAATGAAAATAGAATATATAATCCTAAAAATAAAGTTAATCAAACAGTACAGGTGGTAAGAAACCATGAGAAGAACATCCAAGAATTATGGGATAACATCAAAAGACCAAATTTAACAATTATTGGGATAGAGAAAGGCATAGAGATGTAAACAGAAGGAATGAAACATCTACTCAATGAAATAATATCATAAAATTTCCTAAACTTGAAGAATGAATTGGAAAATCAGATACAAGAGGCTTACAGGACACCAAATGTACAAAATCACAACAGATCTACAACAAGGCACATTATAATGAAAATATCTAACATACAGAATAAGGATAGAATTTTAAAGGCTGCAAGAGAAAGGAATCAGATTATAAATAGGGGGAGACCAATTCAGATCTCAGCAGATTTCTCAACACAGACCCTCAAAGCTAGGAGGTCCTTGAACAACATATACCAAGCTCTGAAAGAAAATGGATGTCAACCAAGAATCATATCCAGTAAAAGTAAGCTTTAGATTTGATGATGAAATAAAAATCTTCCATGACAAACAACAATTAAAAGAACTTACAACTAGAAGTGCTTCACTACACAACATCCTTGGCAAAATATTTTGTGAGGAGTAAATGAAAAGAACAATGAACATCAGCAAAAGGAGGAACTACACTAAAGGAAAGGCCAATCAAAGGAGAAACCAAGTCAAGTTAAAAACCAAAAATAAACCAAAATGACCTTGAATAGAAACCATGTCTCAATAATAACCTTAAATGTCAAGGGTATAAATTCATCAATCAAAAGACATAGACTGGCAGAATTCATTGAAAAAAAAAAAAAGACCCAACAATATGCTGCCTTCAAGAGACCCATCTCACAGGAAAAGACAGCCACAGACTGAAGGTGAAAGGTTTGGAAAAATCATACCACTCACACTGACTGTGTAAACAAGCAGGGTTTTCCATTCTCTTATCAGATAAAGTAGACTTCAAGCCAGAGTTAGTCAGAAGGGATAAAGAAGGACATTTCATAGTGCTTAAGGGAACCATACAGTAGCAAGACATAACAATTGTAAATATATATGCCCCAAACAATGGAGAAGCTATGTACATCAAACAACCTCTTCTCAATTTCAAGAATCAAATAGATCACAACACAATAACTACTGGGTGACTTTAACACACCTCTCTCACCACTGGATAGATCTTCCAAACAAAAACTAAACAAAGAAACTATAAAACTTAATGCAATCAATAATTTAGACTTAACAGACATATATAGAATATTTCATCCATCAATGAGTGAATACACTTTTTTTCTCAGCAGCACATAGATCCTTCTCTAAAATAGACCATATATTATGCTACAAAGCAACTCTTAACAAATACAAAAAATAGAGATACTACCCTGCATTCTATCAGATCATAATGGAATGAAATTAGTAATAAATGATGAAATAAAAAGTAGAAGCTACTCCAACATCTGAGACTAAATAATAAACTATTGAAAGAACAATGGATAGCAGAAGACATCAGAGTGGAGATTAAAGAATTCTTAGAGGTAAATGAGAACACTGATACAACATATCAAAACCTCTGGGACACTATGAAGGCAGTGCTAAGAGGAAAGTTCATTGAGTTTATTTCTTAAAAAAATAAAAACTCAACAAGTAAATGACCTAACATTACATCCAATGCTTAGAAAAAGAAGAACAAATCAACACCAAAAGTAGTAGAGGTCAGGAAATAATTAAAATTGAGCAGAAATCAGTGAAATTGAAACAAAAAAAAACAATTAAAAAATTGACAAAATAAAAAGTTTGTTCTTTGAAAAAATGAATAAAATTGATAAACTCTTAGCCAGGCTAACAAAGAGAAGGAGAGAGAAAATTCCATTACTAAAATTCATGATGAAAAAGGAAATATCACAACACACTACTGAAGTACAGAAGATAATTAGAAACTATTTTGAAAATTTATACTTCAATAAAATAGAAAATCTCAAAGACATTGACAAATTTCTAGTCATATAATTTACCCAAACTGAATCATCAGGATATACACAGTTTAAACAGATCAATTTCAAGTAATGAAATGGAAGACACCATCAAAAGCCTACCAACAAAGAAAAGCTCAGCATCAGATGGATTCTCAGCCAAGTTCTACAAGATCTTCAAAGAAGAATTAATACAATACTCCTCAAATTATTTCATGAAATAAAAAAGAGGGAGCCCTTCTAAATTCATTGTATGGAGCCAGTATCACCCTGATACCAAAACCAGACAAAGACACATCAAGGGAAAAAAACTTAAGACCAATATCTCTAATGAACAAAGATGCAAAAATCCTCAAAAAAATTCTGTAAAATCAAATACAAAAACTTATTAAAAAGATAGTGCACTAAAATCCAGTGAGGTTCAACCCAGGGATGCAAGGTTGGTTCAACATATGGAAGTCAATAAATGTAATTCATCACATCAATAGACTTAAAGATAAGAATCACATGGTCATCTCAATAGATGCAGAAAAAGCATTCAACAAAATACAGCACCCTTCATGTTGAAAACACTAGAAAAACTAGGAATAATAGAAGCAAATCTCAACATTGTAAAAGCTGCCTATGCTAAACCCAAGGCCAACATCATCCTAACTGGAGAAAAATTGGAAGCATTCCTCCTAAAACCTGGGACATAACAGGGATGCCCTCTTTCACCATTTCTATTCAACATAGTCCTAGAAACTCTAGCCAGAGAAATTAGACAGACAAAAGAAATTTAAAGGATACAAACAGAAAAAGAAGAACTCAAACTATCACTATTTGCTGATAATTCTATACTTAAAGGATCCCAAGAATTCCACCAGAAAACTTCTAGAACTAATAAGTGAATTCAGCAAAGTAGCAGGATATAAAATCAACACTCATAGATCAAATGCATTTCTGAACCTCAGTGATGAATCCTCTGAAAGAGAAATTAGGAAAACTACCCCATTCATAATAGCCTCAAAAAAATAAATACTTGGGAGTCAACTTAACTAAAGGTGAAAGACTTCTACAATGAAAAGTATAGAATACTAAAAAAAAATTAAGGTAGACCTTAGAAGATGGAAAGATCTTCTTTGTTCTTGGATAGATAGAATTAATATTGTCAAAATGACCACACTATCATATAATGCAATTCCAGCCAAAATTCCAATGATATTCCTCATAGAAATAGAAAAAGCAATCATGAAATTCATTTGGAAAAATAAGAGATGCAGAATAGACAAGTAAATCCTTAGCAAGAAGAGTGAAGCAGGAAGCATCACAATACCAGACCTCAAACTATACTACAGAGCTATAGTAACAAAAATGGCATGGTACTGGCACCAAAATAGATATGTAGACCAATGGTACAGAATAGAAGACACAGAGACAAACCCATATAAATATAGTTATCTCGTTCTAGACAAAGGTGCCAAAGACATACATTGGAGAAAAGATAGCCTCTTCAACAAATGGTGTTGGGAAAACCGGAAATCCATATGCAGCAACATGAAATTAAAACCCCTATCTCTCACCATGCACGAAACTCAACTCACAGTGGATCAAGGAGCAGAGATCGTACCTAACAGAAGAAAAAGCAGGTCCAGATCTTCATCATGTCAGCTTAGGACCTGACTTCTTTAACAAGACTCCTAAAGTGCAAGAAATGAAATCAATCAATAAATGAGATGGATTCAAACTAAAAAGCTTCTTTAAAGCAAAGGAAACCATCAATAATGTGAAGAGAGAGCCAACAGAATGGGAGAAAATCTTTACTCCATGCACATCAGACAGAGTATTAATCTCCAGGATATATAAAGGACTCAAAAAACACCAACCCCCCCCCCAAAAAAAAACCAAATAAATGGACTAAGGAAATGAACAGATACCTCACAGAAAAAGATATACAATTGATCAACAAATATATGGAAAAAATGTTCAACATCTATGGCAATTAGAGAAATGCAAAACAAAACTACTCTAAGATTTCGTCTCATTTCAGTCAGAATGGTAATTATCAAGAATTCAAGCAACAATAAGTGCTGGTGAGGATGTGGGAAAAAGGTACACGAATTCATTGCTGGTAGGATTGCAAATTGGTTCAGCCAATCTGGATAGCAGTATGGAGATTCCTTAGAAAACTTGAAATGGAACCACTGTTTGACCCAGCTATCCCACTCCTTGGTATATACCCAAAAGACTTAAAATCAGCATACTACATTGACACAGCCACTTCAATGTTTATAGAAGCTCAATTCACAATAGCTAAACTGTGGAACCAACCTAGATGCTCTTCAACAGATGAATGGATAAAGAAATGGTAGTATATATACACAATGGAATATTATTCAGCCTTAAAGAATACTGAAATTATGGCATTTATAGGTAAATAGATGGAGTTGATGAATATCATGCTAAGCAAAGTAAGCCAATCCCAAAAAACCAAAGACCAAATGTTTTCTCTGATAAGTGAATGCTGATCCATAATTGGGGGACAAGGAAAAAATGGAAGAACTTTGGATTGGGCAGAGGGCAAGGGGTGGGGAGGGGAGGAGCTATGTGGGGGAAGATAGTGGAATGAGATGGATATTATTACCCTATGTATGGTATGACTGCACAAATAGTGTGACTCTACATCATGTACAACCAGAGAAATGAAAAGTTGTGCTTCATTTGTGTAAAAAATAAAATTAAATTGAAAAAAGTTCTTCAGAAGAGCAGAGATACTAGGAGATACATGCATAAGGCATATACATACATATAGATTTTTTATAAAAATTGACTCATAAAATCATGGAGACAGAAATTCTCTACTGCCATATGTAAGCTGGTGGTATAAACAGTCCAAGTCAAAAGGGCTGAGAACAGAGGAACCAATGATACAGCTCCTAGTCTGAAGCTAGAGGACTAAGAATGTGAAAATGAGGAGTGAGAGTCTGACGGCCTGAGAACTAGGTGCTCTAATGTTCAAGAGCAGGGGAAAATAGATATTTCAGCTCAAAAAGAGGAGAGAACTTGCCCTTGTACCATTGTTTGGTTCATTTGGGCACTCATGGGACTGACTGAGACACACTCACATGGTGACGGATCTTTATGCTGATTTAAATGCCAATCTCTTCCAGGAACATCATCACAGACACACTTAGAAATAATGTTTTACCAGCTATTAGAGTACCCTGTAGCCTAGTCAAGCTATCAACTGAAATTAACCATTACATATAAATCATAGGAAGGGAAATAAATTTCCCAGTTATCTTATTGTTGCTATGATGAGCAGAACAAAGTTTGTAATATTCACAAAACAAAACTGTTAAATATATTTTAACTAAGAACCATGACTCAAGGAAAACATATACTATCTTGTTCTTTTTTAATTTTGAGACTATAGACCACATTCTGTATTTTTTCTTTATTTTTATAGTTTTAAACTGCAACATATTTTGTCTTATTCAGCCCAGGGAGGACATCTCTGTCTAGACCTTCTAGTTACTCTTACAAGGAGATTCATTAGATAATACACAGAGATCATCTTCACCCATTTAACAAGTATTTGTTCAGTGGGTATTTTGTTCCAGGTAATGTTCTAGGAGAGAGCAGTGGGAAAAATAGTAAAAATCTTTCACTTCAATGACTTACAACCTAGATGGAGAATCAGACAATAAACTAATAATCATTAATCAATAAACCAATATCTCTATAGCTTAGATGGGTAAGCATAGATCAGGGAGATAAAGTGGAAGTATAGGAAAGATGGATCTATTCTTTTAAGTGGTTAAGGACAAGATGTTTGATAAGGGATCTTTTGGTCAAAGATCTATAGAATGTGAGGGAACACACCATCTAGTTATCTAGAGGAAGCATCTTCTAGGCAGAGGAAATGCCATGAGAAGAGAGTAGCTTGCATGTTTGACAGTCATCCAGGGAGCCAGTGTAGGGAGGAAGAGCAGCAGGAAGGGAAGTCAGAGAGTATCAGGTAGTGTGATTCTGCCTGGTTCTGCCTCCGTGGTTTGTAAGAATGTAGGTTTTTACATGGAAAAAGATGGGAAGTCACTGAAGAATTTAGAGTAGAAAGACAAGATCTGTTTCATATTTAATATGATTACTACAATTGAAGTAAGGAAATAGAATATTCAGGGCCCGAAAGGGTAAGAGAGAGTGCAGTTAAAAAAAAAAAAGAAAGGCTGCAGTAAGTTAAGAGACACAGTGGATGCTAGAGGTGCTATTGGTAGAGTTGGCATAGAAAACTTTCATATGTATTTTGTTGGTAGTACATTTTCATTATGGATTGGATGTGGAGAGTAAGAAAGAGAGGCTGACCTAAGATGTATTTTCTCTGATTTGCACATAGTGACAAGTTTTGGTGTATTCTCTTTCTGTCTTAGGGAGGTGGTATTAGGATAGAGTGCGTGGCATGGTAGGCAGGGGGAATACTGGAGAGTTCAATATGGGCTTTATGCAGCCTTCGTATAAAATATCCTCATGGACATACTCCTCAAGGTTCAGATTGTTCATTTGCTTTTGTCATTGTTATACTTCCTTTGAGACTTTGGGGAAAATGCTCCCTTGCCTTTTCCTAATTTCTGATGGGAGCCAGAGATCCATGATGTTCCTTGACTTGTAGACATATCACCCTAATTTTTGTCTCTGTTTTCACATGGTCATATTCTTCTGTGTCTGTGTCCTCTGCTCCTACGAGAACACCAGTGATACTGGATTAGGGACTCACCCTATTGCAGTAAGACCTCTTCTAAACTAACGACACGTCCAGTCATCCTGTTTCCAAAGGAGGTCACATTCTGAAATGTGGGGCTAAGGCTTGAACATATTTTGGGAGACACAATTTAACCCATAGCAGTTAGGGAAATGATGAATCCTGCTGGTGTTTATTGTAAACCTAAATATCCTGTGTTAGTTGTAGTTCCATTTTCTTCTAAGAGTTTTTTTTTTCTTTTAAACATTTTCTGAGGATTCTTTCTTTCTTTCCCAAGAAGTTTCTTTTCAGACTGAGAATAATAATAAGACTTTTTGGAATTTTTTTCTCTTACTAGTAAATTTTCCAAGGGATGGCAGTGAGATTAATGGTCACACAGAACCAAAATCTTTTGTACGTCTTTTCTTAGTCAATCACTCCTTGAAATCTTTCAGTTTAGTGTTTATTATGTCTTCAGTAGATTAGTGCCTGTGATTTTTTTGAGAGTTGACTATTTTTTATTAATTTCATTAGCCATATGAGGAAATCTATTACTCAACTCTGTAATTGCCTACACTTTCAAAAATGAAAGCACAATACTATAAAAGAACATGCAGTATGTAGTTTTAAGAATTGTGAAGGGTATGAGATATTACCCTACTGGAAGACTGACAAGTTAGCCTATGGAGGTTTCATAGATGTTGCAGAACAAGGAAACATCATGGGTCAGAGAGGAGACAGAGTTTATTACTCACAGCAATAGAAGTAGCAACACTATCAGCATTTTTTCCTCAGCTCCCCAGCCCCAGTTTTCACACTGTGATGTAAAGAGAATTAAATGACACTTGCATACACAGTGAGTTGAACTAAAGGAGAGGAACGATGAGTTTAGGGAACTGAATCCTTTGTAATATGCAGTAAGCATGGGGGCTCCATGTTCCAGAAGGAAAAATTTTTTCCTTTTTTTTTTTTTTTTTTGGTATTGTGGATTGAACCCAGGGGCACTTTACTACTGAGCTATCTTCCCAGTCCTTTTTAAAATGTTTTTATTAGTGCATTATAGTTATATGTAGTTATTGGGGACATATTCATATGTGCATGGAATAGAATTTGCTCCACTTCAGTCCTCAGTACTTCTTCTTTCCTTCCTCTCTTCCTTCCTCCTGTTCCCCTTCCTCTTATTTTATTTTGAGACTGAGTCTCACTAATTTACTGGCTTAAAACTTTCAACTCTCCTGCCTTACCCTCCCAAGTCACTGGGTTTATAGGCATGTCCCACCTTACCCAGGAAGAGTATTTTTATTATATTGTTTAGTAAGCATGTTCTTTGCTCTGGAGGAAGACACTATCTTTACCTTCCAAGAGGCAAAATTACTCTTTGCTCTAGAAGGAGAAATAATCTTTGTCTTTCAAGGCTATTTTTTATGCAGAGTTCCTTGAAAATATATTATTTCAGAACAAAGGGCAGTCAGCACCTCACTTGGAAGGCATACAGAAGTGTGAGGGACCTCTGGAGAATTGTTTTCCAACCATCATTGTGAGAGAGTATTTTCTCAGGAGAGGTATTTATACTGAGGTGGTTGTATATATATATTTAAAACAAATTGTGCTAATTTACATAAGGTTTTCCAATAACAATATATCTATATTTTGTAAAAGATCCCTATTTAGAACCATGCACTTCAGCGTATAATTCATGTATGTGTATAGAAATGGCGTAAATATCTTAGAGTTTTAGAGATAGGCAAAACTGAGTTCTACCACTAATTGGGGCACAAAGGTGGCCCAGTTATCACTGATTTCTTCATCCATCGGTAGATTAAAAAATATTCAAATTTTCTCTTTTATTTTAACTTAACCATCACAAAAATAGACAAAGATTAGAGAAATTTATATCTCTCCAATTGTTTTAGGCTCATGGAAGAGGGTCAGGATTCAAACCCAGATCTCCCTATCTCATATTCCTGAATTCTTAACCACTATATTATTATTATTATTATTTGAAGGGAATAGAATTTATTCAAGTGTGAAGAATAGAAAAGAACTCTTTCATGGATGAGAGGTAACCCTGATAGGTTTTGCCATCTCAATGTGCTAGTCTAAAGGTTTATACAGAACTTTAGTCAGTGCTATTTGTCTAAATTTATAACTAATCAGAGTTTGGAAAAGTATCAATGCTATCGATAGCTACTACATTCTTAAATATATGTGAAGTGCATGGTATAATCAACAGCAGGTGTTTTCAATTTAGTAGTCAGAATTTTTGGAAGAAATTCAGTCAACAACTATTCCTTGTAAACAGAACACAGCACAGTGTGTTAACATCAGAAAAACCAAAGCAAAGAACATCTATAGAAAAGAGCTATCTGTCATGGCTCTTATAGAAGTTGCTTTTAGAGAGAAATTTAATATAAAAAAGAAAATGGCATTCATGTATTCTTGGACATTTTCTATTAGTGAGTGAAATTGTTTGGCTATAGCAGCCAGTAATGTGAATTAAGATTTAGGTTTATGTATTTGTTTGATTAATATCTGCCAAAACAGAGATAGGAGAGGGGATTATTTTATTTTATTAGTGAAAAGGGCAGGTGGTTTCCTGTTTTCTTGGCTTGGTGTGGAAGGAAGTTCTGAGCCATGCTGTTGTGTATACAAATAAGATTTACAGTCTGGTTAAAAGTTCTCCTTGTGTGCTTGATTTTATCAGGTTAGTGTATCCTCTTCCACTGAGCATTTTCTTCTTTGTTGTGTTGGTTTATGTTTACTGGGTGTTAATGAAACTTAAGCACTACAGAAAATACTGGTTACATATGGTCCCTTCTCAGTAAATTTATAAAAGAAATGAAAACATCCAGTGATATCTTCCAGGATGACAAGTTGCTATTTCTATCTAAAATTTATTTGTAGTGATAGGTCAGCATATTCTCAACTTTGTTTGGCTAACCTTTAAATTTTTAATTTGGTTGGCCAATGTTTTTGTGATTTTTGGAATTTACGCTGTTCTGTTTTCCTTGCTAATGGTATAATTGACTGTACTACACAGATGTTTGGATAAAGTCTTGCTGCCAATAATTACTAATACTATTACTTAAGGCTATGGAAGGAACTTTGATCCTAAAATAAATGTTTACACCTGGGACATGCATTTGACTTCCAATGTAGCATGAGTTTCCTTTGCCTTGATTAGCAATGGAGTTATCTTTTGGAGAATGCCAATTAAGTACAGACCTATCCTAAAAAACAAACTCCCTTTGAACACAGGCTGTGTATAGAGGAGCACAGGCTATTGGCAAAACATCAAAGTCAGAGACTAGAGGATTGCATTTTAATCCTAATACTTCTCCTCATTAAATCTTTAATTGTGGGCAAATCTCTTAACCTTTTTGTGACCATTCTTTCATTTACAGTGAGAACACAGGAACATCTCTAAAATTGATGTATGCTTATAACCTCTTTGGTTACTTGTTAATATTATTTATTTTTAGCCTTTGTGTAGTAATTAAGCATGTATTATTATTTTATAAAACTCTCTATTTTAGTTTATACTGATGTAAAACAAATCACCCTACAACATAGTGGCTTGAGACAAAAATTATGCACACACATGCACACATATGTGTGCATGCATGCATGTGTGTATATATATATATATATATATATATATATATTTACATATGAATTTTTATAGATCTCCAATTTGGGCAGGACTTGATAGCAAGGAACTCATCTTTTCTGGGTGTATCTAGGGCTTCCTGGGTGGAGATTAGCGGATCCATTTTCAAGATGCTTACCCACAGGGCCAGCAAGTTTGTGCCAACCATTGCCTGGGAACTCATCCAGTGCTGCAGATCGGGGTTTGGTTCCTTTTCACCTGAACCTCTGCATGGGCTACTTGTAGCTCCTCACAGCAGGATGTCTGGGTTCCAAGAGCAAGTATTGCAAGAGACAAAAATGGAAGCTGCCAGTTTCTCCAAGCCTTGCCTCAGAAATAGGCACAATGTGTTGTGTTATGGTTTAGATATGAGGTATTCTCCAAAAGTTCATGCATGAGAAAATGTAAGAAATTTCAGAGGTGAAATGATAAGATCATGAGAGGTATTGCTTAATAAGTGGATTAATCCACTGATATGGATTAGCTAGTTGGTAACTGAAGGCAGGTGGGTGTTAATAGAGAAAATAGGTCACTGGGGACATGCCTTTTGGGTTTATATTTGTCCCTTGTGAGCAGAGCTCTCTCTCTGCTTCCTGACTTTCATGTCTTGAGTTTCTTCCCTCTAGCACATGCTTCTGCCGTGATGTTCTACCTTACCTCAGGCCCAGAGCAATGGAGTTGGCAGAACATGGACTGAACTTCAGAAACTATGAGCCAAAATAAATTCTTCCTCCTCTAAATTGTGCTTGTCAGATATTTTGGTAACTGTGATAAAAAGCTGACTGAAATATTGTATTTCAATTTTTTATAAAGTGTCAATTTAAGGGGAGGGAACATAGATAATACCTTTGAATGAGAGGCATGTCAAAAAATTCAGATGCCATTATAAAAGCCATCACACAGTGTAAACTGTTTCTGAACTACTAGTATCACATTACACATCATTATAAATAGCATTTCCAATGTCTGATTAACTTTTTTCCTTTAAAATATGAATTTCTCTTGATAGTTTCCTTTGATGAGCCTTCACCATTATAATTATTACTCATGTATTTATATAAGAATTTCTAATGAAGCAAATGGACAGAGAGCTAGAAGACAGAAGAAAAATTCCATCTGTTTGTTGTCACTTAAAGTTTTTAAGGCATTTATGAAAATGTATGCAATAAAACTTAAAGTAAGGAAAATAAAACATAGTACTGAGGTATTCTCAATGTGACATCAATGTGTCCTTAAAAGGAAAGCCTAGAGCAGGGGTAGTGGTCAGTCTGATAAATTGCAACATAAATACATTATGTATGAGCACATTCTTACCATTTTTATCAGTGTCACTGATAAGCATCCTCTACAAGAAAGGGCAAGAGTTCCAACTAAGGTTAGAAAAAAGTAATCTACACATTGGAAAAGAATGGGCTTTGTCAATATTAGTTCTGGGTGGGTAGCTGGATTTCTGAGCAACAGTTCAAGAATAGTGAGAGCGAAGAAACTGAATGATTCCATTGGCCAGTCCTTCAAAATGTTCAATGGAGCACAGTTTCAGATGATTTAGTACAAATATAGCTTTAAAACAGGTAAGGCTGGAATATGTATAAACCTGATATGAAATAATATATAATGATATGAGATTTTTTGGGGGATGCATATATGGGAGAAAATATAATTAAATGAGAGGAAAGTTAGATTAATCTTAGGTATTAAGAATACTAAAAAAAGCTAAATCAGAAAAATTCTTATGATAATAAGATTTATTAGATTATTGTTACTGTAATGAAATACCTGAGTCAGGTCACCTATGAAGAAAATAGGTTTACTTAGCTCACAGTTTGAGAAGTTTAAAGTTCAAGATTGGGTGTCTCCATTGGTTTGGCCTCTGGTAAGCGCAGCGAATGGTGTCCTATCATGGTAGAAGTGCATGAAGGATTAAGCAATCATAAATTTATCTAGAAAGGGGGAAGAAAGGAGAGGGAGAATTAGGCTTGCTCTCTTTATAACAGCCTTCTCACCAGAATTACCAATAGGTTGCATGAGAAATACCTATATCCCTTTCCATGGTATGCCGCCAATGACTTATGAATCTCCCATTAGGCTCTGCCTTCTAAAATTTCCAATACTACCACCCCAGGACCAATTGTCTAACACATGGACACTTGGAGGACACTAAATCAACATCCAAATCATAGGGAAAAGCACCTGTTCTCACCTGTTTCCTTTAGGAGTTGTGGAGAGGAAGCAAGTGTAACTTCAAGTATGAACATAATTTGTAGAGCTAAAAGATGAAAGTGTCATTGGGCTACAGAAAAACTTAGATAAACAAATGAAATATTGTTAGGGGCCAATGTAGGATATCTCACTATTTCAGACAAATATTCTTTTGTCTATCTCTGGGGCCACAATGTTTCTCCTTTCTGATTTTTCTATGATGTTTGTTTCATTATTTCCTTTCTCCTCATAAAATCACCTTCTTTACTAATGTGTACAGAAAGCACAGTTGCAGCAGTAGACATGTGGTCCCAAGTGTTCAAAAGACACATACTAGGTCTATACTATCTATTCCCAATATTCTAAAATATGCCATTACTTTATGTATTAGTAAGACAAAATACTATACGTCACATAATGATAAACATGCTATTGTAAGTTGCATTATGACTTGAAAAGGTAAAATGTGCAAAACTGTACACCTTAGTATCAATGAAGTGCAATACTAGAGTGTCTGGTGTCTGGGTTCTGAATTTCTGAAATTTATAGAGAGAGTCTAATTCACCCAAGTCAATGGATTACCTTCTTTAGGCTCAGGTGTCTAAACAGTAAAAAAGGCACAGTTAGCTTTTCAAATTTATTCTCTGTGGGCCACTTTTATATTTCAACCAAACAGCCAATCAATCAATCAACCAACCAACCAACCAACCAACCAACCAACCAACCAATGAACCCACCTGCTAGAGCTCTTTCTAACTCTCTGAGCTGTAACTTCAAAAATCTCTGTAACTTTAGAATCTCTGCTTGGGAGCCCATATCAATAAGTTCCACTTGATCCAACATGGAGTTCCTTCCACCATTTTCTCACACCATTCATTTCTGCTCTCACACATCTTCCACAAATTTATTTGTACAAATTTTTAAAAAATCAGGAAATTCTTTTGGAGTGCCGCAAACCTCCCATAGGTCAAACTTTATCCGTCATCTTTAGGGGCCTCTGAGTTTTGTCTCTAGTCATAGGTTAAGAAGCAAAGGGGAGTGGTTCGGGCAAGTTCCAGTGAGAATCAGCAATGTTCTCAGCTTCAAGGGAGTCTTCTCAGTGGTGGAGTGGTTGCTTCTACTGGCAGGAAGACTCATTATATTTTAGTGGCCCAATGTTCCAAGCTTCATCATGATTTCCTCACACATTCTTCAAATTTCAGACTCCTAAGTCCCCACCCACTTTTAAAATCAATACCCTCCCTTCAAAAGTAGACCCTTGTGAGACTTGGAATTAAACTTTCATTTTAGTTTCTTT
Organism: Xerus rutilus; assembly: GCA_028644305.1. NCBI lineage: Eukaryota > Metazoa > Chordata > Mammalia > Rodentia > Sciuridae > Xerus > Xerus rutilus. The sequence goes on along the minus strand of CM053410.1, from coordinate 22,422,120 downwards.
TGAAATGATATTTGGACTGGGTTTCCAGATGAGTCAGACACAGGCAGACCTGTGACATTGGCTAGTTAAACATTGCATTCCTAGAGATGAAATAACTAGAAATAGTACTAAATCCTTACTTTGTATATACAGAAAAGTTCTATGTCAAGAGAACCAAAGTCTAACCTGAGTCATAAAAACAGTCATGGCCCTCTATCAGTTCCTAGATTTCAGCAAGTTTGTAGGCCCAGAGAACACCTTGAAGGAAGGGGTCCTTTGAAGTCCTTTTGAAGAATGATACTAGTGCTCTGCTAAAAATTTATACCGATAATCTTTCTTCCATCCTTTACCAAAATGACTTAAACCCTTTATTATGATAGCTATGCACTGGGGAACATGTAATACTCAGATCTATTGGGGACTTTTGGACATTTACTATAAACTAACACTGGTTTCAGGAGACCCAAAATATCACTGTGGTCTCCCAGTCAGAATAGGGACTTGAAGTCAAGTGATCAATGGATTTTAGCTCAATGGATTTTAGATGGATTCAGGCCCAATGGGTTCCTGAATCCATCCTGTGGTTACTTATCAGTTCTGTAATTTATAACTGGAAGAGACATACTTAGCAACTGGCAAAATGTGCACATTGGCTCCCTAACATTTGGAGTGAGGGCAATAATGGTAAGGAAAGACAGGGTAAACAATTAGAATGGACTTTACTTAGAAAAATAGTAAGCCAAAATCAATTCCACATTTCTGAATGAATTACAGAGATCAGTGTCGCCATCAAAGGTTTAACAATACAGGGGTGGTGATTCCCACCACACCTCTATCCAACTCACTTGTCCTGTGCAGAAGACAAATGGATCTTGTAGAATGATAGTGGATTATTGTCAACAAGGTGGTGACTGTAACTGTAGGTTCAGTACAGATGATGTGGTTTTGTTTCTTGAATAAATTAACATATCTCTTGGTATCTGGTGTACAGATCCTTTCCCTCCATACTTGCTCATAATGTCCACTAGCATTCACTTTCAACTCAAGAGGCCAAAAATATAATTTCACTGCTCTACCTTAAGGGTATATCAGATCTTCAGCCTTATGTCATAGTTTAGTTTTCTTGATAGCCTTTCCCTTCCATCTGATATCTTATGGAAGGTTCATTATTCTGATGACAATATGACTCTAGTGTGAAATAAGTATGAATTACATAGACTTATTGGTAAAATTTTGCATGTAAGAGGGTGGAAAAGAAATGAGCCTAAGAATTCTGCATCTTCTATTCAGTGAAATTTCTAGGGGTCGAGTGGTATAGGGCATGTCAAGATATCCCTTTTAAGATAAAGGATACATCGTATCTGGCCCCAGATGCAACCAAATAAAGCAAGCCATCACTTAGTGGGTCTCTTTGTGGATTTTGGAGTCCGCATATTTCAATGAGACCCAAGAAAAGAGAAGACTCTACAACAGGTCCACATTTAGCTGCTCTGATGCTTGGGCTATGTGATCCAGTAGATCCAATAAGGCTTGAAACACCAATGGCAGATAGAGGTGCTGTTTAGTGCCATTGGCTCCTGTGAGTGAATCACAGCATAGGCCTTCAGGATGTGGAAACAAAGTCCTTTCCACCTGTATGAATGTTATGGTTTGGATCTAGAATGTCCCCCCAAAGCTCAAGTGTTGAACACTTGGTCCCCAGTACAGCAATGTTCAGATGTGGGGCTTTTGAGCAATGATTGGATGATGGGGGCTGTAACCACATCAGTGGATTAATCTGTTGATAGATTCATAATTTGATGGTATTATCAAGAGATGGTGGAAATTGTCGCAGGTAGGGGCTGGTTGGAGGATGTAGGTCATTGGGGCTATGCCTTGAAAAAACATATCTTGTCCCCCATCCCTTTCTTGTGATTGCTCTGCTTCCTGGCTGCCACACAGTGAGCAGCTTTCCACCACTACATTCTTCTGTAATGATGTTCTGCTTAGCTTCATGCCCAAAGCAATGGAGCTGGCTGACCATGGACCAAAACCTCTGAATAAATGAGCCAAAATAAATCTTCCTTCCTTGAACATGTTTTTCTCAGGTATTTTGTCACAGTGATAAAAAGCTGACTAACCCAGTGGATAGTGTGTCTTCTTTTGGGAGATCATTCTTAGACTTCTATTAGGTTGTACTAAAGACTGCTTAACCATGAGCCAGATAGTTATTATGTAAACTGAGCTTCCTGTTATGAACTCAGCATTATCTGATATACCAAGCCATAAAGCTGGATGTGCTAAGTAGCATTTCATTATCAACTGAAAATGGCGTACATGTGATCTGGCCTAGTATGTCCTGAAGGCAGAAATAAATTACATGAAGAAATGGCCCAAATGCCTGTGGTCCCTATTCCTGCTACAATTAGTTTTCTCTTCCAGCCTGCACCTGTGTCCTCTAGAGGAGTTCCTTCTGATCAGTTGAGAGAGGAAAAATAAATTAAACCTGGTTTGTAGATGGTTTTGCATGATATATAGACACTATCCAAAAGTGGACAGCTGCAGCAATTCAATTTCTTTCAGGAACGTACCTGAAGGACAGTGGTAAAAAGAAATCCTTTCACCGGGCAGAACTTCAAGCAACACATATAGTTCTTTATTTTGCTTGGAAGGAGAAATGGCCAGACACATAACTGTGTACTCATTAATTGACTGCAGCCAATGGCTCGGCCAAGTGGTCAGGACTTTGAAGAAATGTGATTAGAAAATTGGTGTTAGAGAAGTCTAGGGAAAAGGTAATTAGATTTCTCTAACTGGGTTTAAAATATGAAGATATTTGTGTCCTACATGAATGCTCACTAGAGGGTAACCTTAATAAAGGGGGATTTTAATAATTAAGTCTAGTAGGTCCCATCCTGTGTGCCAGTTAGCCTCTTTCCCCAGCCATTCTTGTCATTGCCCAATGAGCTCTTGGAAAATGTGGCCCTGGTGGCAGACACACAGGTTATGCATGAGCTCAAAAACATGCACTTCCACTTACTAAGGCCAATCAGATAATAGCCACTGCTAAGTGTCCAATCTGCCAATAGTGGAGACCAACAGAGTCCCTGATATGGCACCATTCCCTGGGGTGATCAGCCAGCTACCTGAGGGTAGGCTGATTGCATTGGACTACTTCCATAATGAAAGGGGCATCATTTTGTTCTTATTGAAATAGACCTTCTGTATGTGGATTTGCATTCCCTGTACACAATGTTTCTGCCAAAACTACCATCTGTGGGCTTATAAAATAAAATGCCTTATCCACCATCATGCTTCTGATCAAGCATCTACTTCACAGCAAATGAAATATAATGGGCCTATGCTCATAAAACTCACTGTCTTACCACATTCTCCACGATCCTGAAGCAGCTGTCTTGTTAGAATTATGAAATGGCCTTTCAAAGGCTTGCAGTATTAGCTGGTGGCAATACCTTGCAGGCTTGGAGCAATGTTCTCTAGAGGGATATATATGTTCTGAATCAGCAACTCCATATGGTGCTGTTTCTCTCCTAGCCAGGATTCACAAGTCCAGTAATGCAGGGGTGGAAATGGACGTGGTACCTTTAACTATCACCTCTAGTGATCCACTAGCCAAGTGTTTGCTTTCTGTTCTTATAAATTTGTTCTCTGCTGGTCTAGAAGTTTTAAGTTCAGATGGAAGAATGAATTCACAACAATGAATCCACTAAACTATAAATTACTGATACAAGACCACTTTGGACTCCTCACCCTTTGAGTCACAGGCCAAGAAGGGAGTTATGGTATTGGCTGGGGTTATTGATTCTGACTATAAAAGGAAAACTAGACAGCATTTCCACAATGGAAGTAAGGAAATGTATGTGCAGAATAAAGGAGGCCTTTCAGGGCATCTCTTACCTTGTAGTTAAGGTCAATGGAAAACAAACAACCCAATTCAGGCAAGACCACCAATGGCCCAGACTTTTCAGGAGTGGAGGTTTGGGTTACTCTCCAGGTAAAATACTATTACTACCTAAGGTGCTAGTTTAGGGCAAAGGAATTAGAGTGTGTAGTGGAACAATGTAGTTTAAAATACCAATTATAATCATGTGACCAGTTACAGAAAAGAGGACTGTAATTGTCATTGATATTTCTTCCTCATTTTCTTATGAATATGTGTTAGTGCATAATATCTTATTTTCTTTCTTCTCTTATCCCCTAATTATGTAACATAGAGGTACTGACTTTTTACCATAGTATTTAAATGCTATTAGATTTATGATTTAGTATTTAAGTCATAGGATTAAAAAAAAGTCAACACCACTCAAGACCCTTCCATGCTCTTCTGGGGAAGGTTTTAGCATGTTTTTGGTTGTATGCAGGGTACTTGTGGTTTTAACCAACTGTTGTATCTCTGTGACCAATATACCTGAAAAAACAACATAGAGATGGTGTTTCTGTTTCTTCTTTTTGAAAAATGTTTTTAACCAATTATTCCAGCATCACTTTTTTATTCATCCATTTTCCCTAACCTTCTTATTTAAGCTTCAGGTCATCCCTAACTGAACCGGCACCAATGTTTTCTCTATGTTGTGCCATGTCTCCATGTGTATAGGGGCTACTTTTGGGCTGTCTATTCCAGAGGGTCTTTTTGGTGAGGTTTATGCTCATTGGTATGACAAGGACAAATTGAATATATGGTATATCTGTTTCTGATTTCTATTTTATATAATCTTGCTATTGATTCTCTTCTGTTTTTATTTTTTATTCTTCTGTCCTTTTATGATTGTTAAGGGATTTTTTTCCTTTGATTTTCTAAATGTTTACCATTGTATATCTAGACTATAAGTTTTTCTTTTTTAGAAAGCCTACTTGAGCATTTCTGTCATCTCTAGAAAATTTTAGACATCTCTCATGAAACTCTTTAGATATCACCTGTACCCTCATGTCTTCATTCTGTCTAGAATAATGATTTGTGTATTCTGTTCTCTGCATCTTAAATTATCTTATTTATTCATGATGCATTTGGATAATTTTGACAGATATTGTTAATTAATTTTTGCTTCATTTTTTTTCTTTTTTGGTGCCGGAGATTGAACCCAGGGGCCCTTAACCACCAAGCCACATTTTCAGTCACATGTATGTGATGGCAGGTCTCTGGTTAAATTTTTTATGAGATGATTTTATTCCATTCCTGGAACAGGGGCCTGGGTCAGGTAGGTTTTTTTCTTAGTTATCAGCCTCTTTGATGCAGGACTATGTTGCCCAGTTCATCCTTTCACCTTGATAGAGTCGTTTCTTTTTAGTGAGGTTCTTATGTCCAATAGTCTCTCTCCTGGAAAGGCCCACAGCCTAATTCTGTTATTTGCATGGCAACTCTTAGCAAAGCCCCAAGCTCCTGTTATTGCTGTTTGCTCCCAGGACATTTCTAGCTTCATTTTCCACTCAACTTTTAGTATTTTTTTTAGCCATCATCACTATTTTTTTGGTTTGGGGATTTTTTACAGACTTTCATTTTAGATTAACAATGCATTTAAAAATATGGTTTTGGAGGAGTGGTATTTTATTTAATATCTACTTTTTTATGCAATGCGTTGGCATAGAGTGTTCAGAATATTGTTTTTCAAGTAGCCAGCAACAGTCTCACCATATTTTTAGAAATGCAAAACAAAACACTATTCCAATAACTTTGAGCTCCTAATGAAAAATAAAATAAATGTGAGAAAGTACATTGTAAAAGACTCAAAATTTTGGTGGAGGGAGGTGTGGAGGCCTGGCTAGATATCACTAAAAGGTAACATTTTCCTCTAACTACAACTTCTGCAATGCCTGCAGAATGGAAGAGATTGACTTTCTAATTCTCTTCTCTATGTAACAGTGAAGCCACTGCCCTAAATTATGTTTTAAAAGACACATTAGGGTCAAATCCTCAATCACAGAATTCCTAATAAAATTTTCTTAGCTAAGTCTCTGTTCTAAGATTTTTCTTTCTGACAGGATCTACATCACAAATTTTATCTCAGAATTTATATAACTTCAGTATTCACTGAATGACTACTCAGTTAGAATGCACTGATTTCATTTTAATAATGAGCCAAATAAGGGCACTCCAATAATGGAATTGAAGTGTTTTCTATAATTCTTATTAAATATGTAAAACACAAGGGAAATTGAAAAGATTTTGAGTCAAATTCCTTAATAACACTGGAATTTAATAACACTGGAATTTAATGGCTTCCTGCCTTAATTTTGTTTTTTAATTCATCCTACAGATAACTATCAGAATATTTTCTTTAAGGAAAAAAAAAGCTCAGTGTATGTCTCTTTTTCCATTTAAGAAATTGAATTAATTGCTATTTCTAATTCCTTCCTAGACATTTCTATCTGGATGTTCAGTTTGTAGTCTTAAAAAATCCGATTTATTGAAGACTTCCTTTATATTGTATTTTATGTAAGACAGGATGAGTCAGAGATGAATTAGCCATGGGACTTACATTCCAGGTGACTTTTAATCCAATGGGGTGACAGAGGAGGAGCAAGGAGAGGTTTTGATGAAGTCAAAATTTTGATGAAGTCATATGGTGATATAAGGGCTATAATGGGTTTTTATACAAAGAGTCCTTTTTCAAATTTTCGTGGAATTTTCTTTATATGACAATAGTACTTTATCTTTTTAACACATTTAACTCCCCAGCAATCTCAGAGATTTTGAGAGGCAAGACATGAATATTGTGTTTTGTGGTATCTTTAAAAATTTTCTAATACTTTTAGCAGAGTACCTTATTTAGAAAAACCACAATAGAACAATAAGACTAACATCAAGAATAATATATATTACTTAAATATTAATTATGTGCTAATTTTTTCTGTGGTTTTGCATATATTAGTGTATTTAAACCATGCAACCCATGAAAGGAGTGGTACCCTCATGCCTGTTCAACTAATGAGGAAACTGAACTATAAGTAAGTTTAAATGACTTGCTCAAGTTCCCAAAGTGAGGAACGCAGAACCTAGAGCTATGATACAGCAGCTACTCAGTAAGTACATATGTTAAGTACATAATGAATTAATGTTAGGTAGCTTTTTGAAGTAAAACAAATACAAAAGTCTCAGAAATTCTACATCTTCTATCAATGCATTTTCCTTTCTTTCTTGAGCTGTATCATTAGTGGAGACTATAAAATTCTACGTGTATTAAAAGCCTTTGTTTATGTCTGGTAAGAAGCACCTTAATGTCTTTACCCTAAGACATGAAAGATTAACACAATTTACCTCTAGCAATTCTTTGGTTTTGTTGTTCTGTTTTTCAGGTTGGAGAGTCCTCAGAGGACAGAAACTTCATTGGTATGCTAGACATTTCTTATGTTTTACATGGAATCTTCCCCAATGCTCTGCATATAAATAAGTTTTACCTGCACTGTATAACAAGTGACTTTAAAACTTGCATATTAACGGAATTCAGTTCACTGAATGGAAAGTCATTTGGAAACCAGGACTCTTTTTGCCTTCATGGTCCTTTACCTTCAGACCCTGAGAAAGTCATAGCTTGTTGGAGGTAGAAGAGGCTTAAGTAATCACTTGCCTCAACAGTCTCCTTTTACAGACAGAGAAACTGCAGTTTAGAGAAGCTCTGACTCACCTTAGGCCACATCACATGTTGATGCAGAATAGAAATGAAAACAGTCCTGTTTGGGGAAGAGACTGTCATGAGCTAATCAAGAGACATGAGTAGAGAATAACATGAGTTATTACTGTACAAAAGAAAAAAGAAGCCTAACCATTTTCTGCACTCAAGTCATTGATAGCTAGTGCAGAATGTTGGGGCATAAATAGTTCCACTACAGCGCAGTCTGATAGGGTCTACGCATGTGCAGAAGTTAGATTATATGCGTCTGCAGAAGAATGAAGGGTGCATTCTGGCTATTGTATTCAGAAAAGCTGCTTATTCATTTATTCATTTGACACATTTTTGTTTAGCATGTGTTCCATGATAATAGACAGGAATTCAGATTTAGCAGTAATCTTGTGTTCTGGGGAAGGGATGACAGAAAAATTGAGACTAATCTATGACAAAATGGCAAAAAGTATAGGTTTTTCTAACAAAGAAATAGGCATCTGTCATGAGAATTAATATAATTAAAAATTGATTTAGGGTGGATTATTTCCCATAGATGCACAATGGATGGGAGAATTTGAGTGTACGAATAGAACAGTAGTGAGGAAACTATTCAACAGCCTATGTTTGAGACACTCCTGATAGAGTGGAAACAGAAGGAATTGGAGAAAAGCAATTATTTTTATTGCCAAAGGATGCACAAATTATTCTAGTACATGGATAAATACAATTTCATTTATTTCAATGCACCATTGTAGTAGCAAACTGCTTTTAGTATCAGCTAATAGAGCTGGGTCATGTGTAGGAAACAATCTAAGCATGAGATTCTGAGCAATATAAGAGACTCTTCCAGGCAATGTTTGGCACAGAAGACACCATGTCCCTGCCTAAGGCTAGGAAGAGCTAAAAAACTTTTCACCACATACAGGAAAAAGTCTGTGGTAGGAGACATTTTATGGAAGGTAGAGGTCAATTTCAAAGCACATTTTGGTTTCTGTCCTTTTTCTCTATGCATTTAAAAATAGCTGCCAAGACTGCAGATAAAAATTTGAATTTTATTCTTCTCAGGCAGTATTAGAATTTTTCTGTAGTATAAAAACTCCTGGTAAGCACAATTTTTAAGCATATTCATGCCTTTGTACATAAATCCTTTGCTAATATTTCAAATTATTCCCCTAGGATATATTACTAGAAGAGAAATGAATGGGTCATTTCTAGTTGCATTTGTTCCTAATAGTTCTTGCATAATCCTTGAGAATGTAGGAAATTCAAGAGGTGGAGAGTCTTTTTATTATTCCTTTCAAATGCAAATGTGAGAAGTTCAACATGAATTATAGAAGCACATCAATGGCTGACACAGAATGGAATAATAGTTATCACTAGAGTGACTAATGACTTTTACTAGAGTTCTCATACATTACCTACTTTAAGCTTTGAAGCAACTCTGTGGCAGATTATTATTATTCCCACTTTGCAAGTGTGGAAACGGAGGCTGTGAAGGTTAGCCCAAGGTCTGCAGATGCCTGTTCTTCCCTCCAGAGCTTCTGCTTTTAATCCGATGAGAAAAACAAACAAAACTAATGTGACCTGAATGCTATGCCAGCCCTCACCCTAAAATGTCCCTTTCATCTTCCCTCTTAGTTTTAGATATTTTGTTCCAATTCTTTACTTCAGTTTTCTAACTGTTCTTCCTGTTCCACCCTTGACTGTATTAACACTGATGATTGTAAAACGCAGTATATTTAAGACACATGAACTTAGGTTAATACAGTCCTCCCTCAGTATTCACCGGGGATTGGTTCCAGGACCCCCTGCACATACCCAAATCTGAGAATGCTCAAGTTCTTTATATGCAATGGTGTAGTATTTGCATATAACCTATACATATCCTCCCATATATGGTAAATCATCTCTAGCTTTTTTTTTTTTTAAATAACAGCACATTCATTTGGTAATGTCACTGTCCAACATGAAGGGACTTGATTATAAATGCCTGCTGGAGAAAAACATTTTGTGAATGTATCTTAGAATTTTCTACAAGTAGAAGATTGATCTTTTTTTTTGAATTAATCTTCTCAGTTAGAAATTCCATTGTCATGAAATTGTTGTTGCTTTCTATGACCTAGTTTTGTAAAAATTTATTTATTTATTCTAATTAGGTATATATGACAACAGAATGCATTTTGATTAATTGTACAGAAAGGCAGCACAAGTTTTCACTTCTCTGGTTGTACATGAGGTAGCGCTGCACTATATGTGCAGTCATATATGCATATAGGGTAATGATGACCATCTCATTCCACCATCTATCCTGCCCCCCATGTCCCCTTCCCTCAATTTTCTACCTCCCCTCAAAGTTTCTCCATTCTCCCCTCACTCCCCATTATGGATCAGCATCCACTTATCAGAGAGAGAACATTCAGCTTTTGTTTTTTTGGGATCGGCTTACTTCGCTTAGCATGATATTCTCCAACTCAATCCATTTACCTGCAAATGCCATAATTTTATTCTCTTTTAATGCTGAGTAATATTCCATTGTGTATATATATCACAATTTCTTTATCCATTCATCTATTGGGGCATCTAGGTTCTTCCACAGTTTACCAATTGTGAATTGAGCTGCTATAAACATTGAAGTGGCTGCATTACTGTAGTATGCTGTTTTAAGTCTTTAGGGTATAGGCTGAAGACTGGGATAGCTGGGTCAAATGGTGGATCCATTCCAAGTTTTCTAAGGAATCTCCATATTGCTTTCCAGATAGGCTGCATCAATTTGCAGTGCCACCAGCAATGCCACCAGTGTGTCTTTTCCCCTATATCCTCGCTAATAGTTATTGTTGCTTGTATTCTTGATAACTCTCATTCTGACTGGTGTGAAGATGAAATCTTAGAGTAATTTTAATTTGCATTTCTCTAATTACTAGAGATGTTGAACATTTTTTCATATATTTGTTGATCAATTGTATTTCTTCTTCTGAGAAGTGTCTGTTCAGCTCCTTTAGCCCATTTATTGATTGGTTTGTTTGTTATTTTGATGTTAAGTTTTTTGAGTTCTTTATATATCCTGTATATTAGTGCTCTGTCTGATATGAACATGGCAAAAATTTGTTCCTAGAATGTAGGCTCTCCGTTCATCTCATTGATTGTTTCTTTTGCTAAGAAGAAGAAGCTTTTTAGATTGAATCCATCCCATTTATTGACTCTTGGTTTTATTTCTTGTGCTTTAGGAGTCTTGTTAAGGGATTTGGGGCCTAATCTGACATGATGAAGATTTGGGCCTACTTTTTCTCCTATTAGGTGTAGGGTCTCTGATCTAATTCCTAGGTCTTTAATCCAGTTTGAGTTGAGTTTTATACATGATGAGAGATAGGAGTTTAGTTTCATTTTGCTGCATATGGATTTCCAGTTTTCCCTGCACCATTTGTTGAAGACACTATCATGGTACACTATTTTTTTAAAATATGTTTTTGTATGTTATTTGCCAAAATTCTATTGAGAATTTTTGCATTTATGTTCATCAGGGATATTTGTCTGAAATTTTCTTTCTTTGATGTATCTCTGTCTGATTTTGGTATCAAGGTGATATTAGCCTCATAGAATGAGTTTGAAGGGTTCCCTTTTTTCTGTTTTGTGGAATAATTAGTTCTTCTTTGTAGGTCTTGTAGAACTCAGCTGAAAATCCATCTGGTCCTGGGCTTTTCTTGGTTGGTAGGCTTTTGATGGATTCTTCTATTTCATTGCTTGAAATTGATCTGTTTAAGTTGTATATGTCCTCCTGTTTCAGTTTGGTAAGTCATATGCCTCTAGAAATTTGTCAGTGTCTTTGTGGTTTTCTATTTTACTGGAGTATAAATTTTCAAAATAGTTTCTAATTATCTTTTGTATTTTAATAGTGTCTATCATGATATTTCCTTTTTCATCACAAGTTAGTTACTTGAGTTTTCTCTCCCTTTCTTTTTTAAGGGTGGCTAAAATTTGTTGATTTCATTTATTTTTCAAAGAACCAACTTTTTGTTTTGTCAATTTTTTGAATTGATTTTCTTTTGTTTCAGTTTCATTGATTTCAGCCCTAATTTTAATTATTTCCTGTCTTCTGCATCTTTTGGTATTGAATTGTTCCTCTTTTTCTGGGGCTTTGAGATGTAATGTCAGGTCATTTGTTGAATTTTTATTCTTTTAGTGGGTAAGCTTAATGCAATGATCTTTCCTCTTAGCACTGCCTTCATAGTTTCCCAGAGATTTGGATATGTTGTATCAGAGTTCTCATTTACCTCTAAGAATTTTTTTATCTCTTCCCTGATTTCTTCTGTTATCTATGCATCATTCAATAGCATATTATTTAGTCTCTACATGTTGGAGTAGCTTCTATCTTTAAATTTGGCATTGATTTCTAATTTCATTCCATTATGGTTAGATAGGATACAGCATAGTATCTCCATTTTTTTGTATTTGCTAAGACTTGCTTTGTGACATAACATATGATCTATTTTGGAGAAGAATCCATGTGCTGCTAAGAAAAAAGTGTATTCACTTGTTGATGGATGGAATATTCTATATATGTCTGCTGAATCTAAATTATTGATTGTTTTTTTGAGTTTTATAATTTATTTGTTTAGTTTTTGTTTGGAAGATCTATCCAGTGGTGAGAGAGGTATGTTACAGTCACCCAGTATTATTGTGTTGTGGTCTATTTGATTCCTGAAGTTGAGAAGGGTTTGTTTGATATACATGGATGTCTCATTTTGGGGGGCATAGATATTTATGATTGTTATGTCTTGTTGATGTATGATTCCCTTAAGCAGTATGAAATGACTTTCTTTATCCCTTTTGACAAACTTTGGTTTGAAGTCCACTTTATCTGATATGAGGATGGAAACCCCTGCTTGTTTACATGGTCCATGAGAGTGATACTTTTTTTCCTCATCCTTTCACCTTCAGTCTGTGGATGTCTTTTCCTGTGAGATGAGTCTCTTGAAGGCAGAATAGTGTTGGGCCTTTTTAAAAGTCAATCTGCCAGCCTATATCTTTTATTTATTTATTTTTAATTTTTTATAGATATTTGTTTTATTTATTTATTTATTTATTTATTTATTTATTTATTTATACGTGGTGCTGAGGATAGAACCCAGGGCCTCATGCATGCAAGGCAAGCACTCTACCGCTGAGCTACAATCCCAGCCCCCAGTCTATATCTTTTAATTGATGAGTTTAGGCCATTTACATTCAGGGTTATTATTGAGAAATGGTTTATAATTTCAGTCATTTTTGGTTTTTAACTTGACTTGGTTTCTCCTTTGATTGGCTTTTCCTTTAGTGTAGGCCCTCCTTTTACAGATTTTCACTGTTGCTTTTCATTTCCTCCTCATGGAATATTTTGCCAAGAATGTTCTGTAGTGCAGCCTTTCTAGTTGTAAGTTCTTTTAACTTTTGTTTACCATGGAAGGTTTTTATTTTGTCATCAAATATAAAGCCTAATTTTGCTGGATATAAGATTTTTGGTTGGCATACATTTTCTTTCAGGGCTTGGTATATGTTGTTCCAGGATCTCCTGGCTTTGAGGGTCTTGGTTGAAAAATCTACTGAGATCTGAATTGGTCTTCCCTTACATGTAATTTGATTCCTCTGTCTTGTGGCCTTTAAAATTCTACCCTTATACTGTATGCTAGGCATTTTCATTATAACATTTCTTGGTGTAGATCTATTGTAGTTTTGTATATTTGGTGTCCTATAAGCCTCCTGTATTTAATTTTCTAACTCACTCTTCAGGTTTGGGAAATTTTTGATATTATTTCATTGAAGAGTTATGCATTCCTTTGGTTTGCACAATCTCTCATGCCTTCCTCTATCCCAATAAATCTTAGGTTTTGTCTTTTGATGTTATTCCATAATTCTTGGATGTTCTGTTTATGGTTTCTTATCATCTTCACTGTGTAGTCAACTTTATTTTCAAGATTGTAGGGCCTGGGATTTTGGCTCAATGGTAGAGCACTTGCCTTGCATGCCTTAAGCACTGGGTTTGATCCTCAGCACCACATAAAAATAAATAAATAAAATAAAGGAGTTGTGTCCATCTACAACTAAAAAAAATTATTAAAAAAAAGATGTATATTTTGTCTTTGTTGTCTGAGGTTCTGTCTTCCAAGTGATCTAGTCTATTGTTGATGCTTTCTATTGAGTTTTTAATTTGGTTTATTATTTCCTTCATATCAAGATTTCTGTTTGTTTATTTTTTCAGAATTTCTACTTCTTTCCTGAAATAGTCTTTTTCTACTTGTATTTGCTCTTTTATCTTTTTGGAGTGATCAATTTTTGCCTGTATTTAGGTCATTCGTTAATTCATGGATTATTTTAATTATGTACATTCTGAACTCTCTGACATTTCATCTACTGCACTGCCAATGGATTCTATTGTTGTAGTATCTTGGTTTGGGGCACTTTGCTCCTTTGGTTTTTTTATGTTGTCTATGTGTCTTACTCTCTTGCAGTGCAGATCTGAGGTATTGCAGCTTCTACCCTATATTCTTGTAGTGTCCCTGCAGGTTACCAATATCTCACCTTTAAGGGGGCTATCAAATTTTACAACACCAATACAACCAATATGCAGCCATAAACCAATTAGCTTCTATTTGACATTTATAATTTTGTCACTATAAACAGAAATGATGAGTTTGGTTATCTTGAGCCATATAGCCAATACTTTGCATAAGGGTTTATCACTTTTAATGTTGGTTGGGGGATGGGTTAGGATGTGATGTTTATGAGATAGGATTTGGGAATATAGAGGTATTAGATTATAGGACTAGTGAAAGTGTAATAAAAGGAAGTTGGCTATTAGAAGGAGAAAAAAGTGAGAGATGTTACCCCATGAAAAGCTTCCTGCTACCTCTGCAAAAGGATGGTGTTTGTTAGTACACCAAGTAGAGATACCTCTGGTCCAACTGGGCTCACAGGGACCTTGGTGACAGTTTTCCAGGTCCTGGTTGTTGTCTCTATATGGTCCTAGTTGGTGGCGGCAGTAGCATCAAGCCTGTAGGTACCTTGATGTTGAGCTTCCAGGCCCCAGTCAGTGTCCCACGATGGAAGCTGCCCCAGCTAAAGATAGCAGAGGCAGCAGTGGAGGTAGCCCAAGATGGAGGTGGAGGTGTCCCAAGATTGAGGCAACCACTTTCAGAGATGGGGCTGTAAGAATGTGCTGTACAATGGCATTGGGTGGCCTATTTGGTGGTGCCACAGTGTGGCATGCAGTGTTGCAACACGTAGCTGCCTCCTTGTCCTGTCTGGTGTTCCATGGTGGAGATTAACATGTGGGGAGGGCTATGGAGGTGGCTGAAATGTTGCAAAATGGAGGTAGTTTGGGTGGAGCCACATGTTGTTAAATAGGAACCACAGCATGGGGCTCCTCTCTGCTGGCGGGATGCAAGGGCTGGGTCAGGCCTCTCCAGGGTGGCAGGCCACACCGTATGGGTCAGGCTTCTCCAGTGAAGCTTTGGTGATGGTCTTCCGTGTGTCCTGGCTATTGTCCCTAGATGGAAGTGGCCATGTCCGAGGTTGGTGGCTGGGTAGCAACAAACCCACATGTACCTACTACAACTAAAGATAGTAGCAGCAGCAGTAGGGGTAACCTGAGATGGTGTTGGAGGTGTCCCAAGATGGCGACGACCACTTTTAGTGATAGGGCTGAAAGGGCAAGCCCAAGGATGGCTTTGGGCAGCCTGTTTAGAGATGCAGCACTGTGGTATGTGGGCATGGTCCTTAGTGTGGAGGGCAGTCCTGAGCCTGGGCCTGGCTCTGGGCTCTGCCAGGATCACTGGGGCTGTCTTGGGCCTCTTGAGCTTTTTTATAATACCAAATGAAGGAGGTAGAAATTTAACAACCCCTTGGGAAAAAGGAAACTAAGGACTCTAACCTTTCACAATTCCCCTACCTGCCAAAATTCTCCGCCTGCCAAAAACTAACTGACAAACTCCTCCTATGATCTGGCCCTGCTAACCCTTTAAGACTCAGACCCTCCTTGTAGCCAGTTGCCATTTTCCTCTTGACAATGTGCCCCTCCACTGCTTACAAAAGCATTGAGGTCTGTCTCCGTTTCCTTTTCCTTTTGTATTCTCCTTAATTTTCTTTCACCAAATACAATGTAAATGCTATGTAAATTAGTTGTTATACTCCAATGGAGAAAAAAAAATCTAAGCCTGTACGTGTTTAGTACAGGTACATTTTTTTTTTCTAAATATTTTCTACCTATTGGTGGTTGAATTCACAGATGTGGAACCCTTGGATAGAGAGCTATGACAATTATCATTCATTCTCCAATGTAAATGTAGTAGTTTTGAAGGAGTCACTTTGTTGTCATCATAAAATTAGAAGTATAAAAGACCTTGAAGGGCTAAACATCTTTCTGTATAATTTTTGTAAGACTTTCGTCCCTAGGTGTTTTTACTTACCTCTTGTTAACCGAAATTTTCCACCTAATATCTGCAGAACAGTCACCTCATTTCTGGAGCTCTGCCCTGCTACATGGTTAGCATAACCTATTTCTTATAAGCTTCTGAGAATTTAAACAAACACAGAATTCTCAGAACAGAATCTATTGGGTTTTCTCCTTTTATAAAAGATTGTCTTTGGTTATTTTAAGAACATACTTTGAAAGTGAATTGACCTGATTAACATTTGAAGTCACTTGTTTAGCTACAGTTTGAAACAACCAGATAATTGGGAGTTTTATGAACTCGTACCTCATTGTAAAATCATTTAGTGAGTTCTGTGGTTTGAGTGTTTTCTCCAAAACTTATGTTGGAATTTAATTATTGTATGACAGAATTATAAGGTGAGACCTTTGAGAGGTGATCAAGACATGGGGGCATGAATGGATTCACAAGTGGCTTCAGGCTTTTATTGCAAAAGTGGCTTAGTTACAAGAGACGGGAGTTTAGCTCCCGTTTCCTCTCACTTGTTCTTAAGGTCTCTTGCTTGTTCTCTTGCTATCTGATGCAATGGCCTCTGAACAATAATAAAAATGAATTTAAGAATTTTCTGTAGTATAGACATGCTATCTATTATTTTGGGGCATAACAACTGTTTGAGGTTGAATTGTTTTTCCCCAAATTTCATGTCCACCTAGAACATGAGAATATGGGGTCTTATGTGGAAATAAAATAGCAGTAGATGTAATTTGAGGTCATGTTGAATGGGTGGGCTCTAAATTCAATGACTGCATTATTTATTAAAAAAGGTCATGTAAAGATGCAGGATACACACAGGAAAAGCCATGTGAAGACAGGTGCCAAGATCAGAGTTAGGTGTCTATAAGGCAAAAAATACCGAGAATTGTTGACAATCACTGACAGAAGAAATAAGAAGCAGACTCTCCCTGAAAATCTCCAGAAGGAACCAATTCTGCCAACACCTTGATTAAGACTTTCTGGACTTCAGAGGTATGAAGTCCAGAAATAGATTATTTAAATAGATTATTTAAAGCCCTGTAAAAAGCTCTGTCCATTGAAAACTATAAAACATTGATGAAAGAAACTGAAGAAGACACAAATGGAAAGATATTCCGGTTCATGGGTTCTAAGAATCAATAGTGTTAAAATAGCCATACTACCCAAATTAATGTGCAAATTCAGTGCAGTTCCTATCAAAATGCTAATGGGATTATTTATCGGAACAAAAAAAAGCAATCATACTATTCTTATAGAACCATCAAAGTCCCTAAATGGGCACAAAATTTTTGAGCAGAAAGAACAAAGCTGGAAGCATTACACTACCTGACTTCAAAATATACTAAAAAGCTATAGTAACCCAAACAGCATGGTATTGATATAAAGATAAGCCAATGGAGCAGGATATAAAGTCCAAAAATATATTCACATATTTATAGCCATCTGAGTTTAGGCAAAAGTGTCTATGAGGAGAGAAAAATCTCTTTTATAAACAGTGTCAGTAAAACTGAATATCTATACACAGAAGAATGTTAAAGCCTTCTTTTATACCATATGCAAAAATCAACTCAAAATGGATGCAAGACATTGATTGATCAACTCAAAATGGATCAATTATTGATTAGAGATTCCAATCTCTGAAACTACCAGAAAAAACTGGAAAAAGTTCCATGAGATTGGACTGGGCAATAGTTTTTGGCAGATAACAAAGGCAAAAACTAACCAGTGGAATTATATCTAACCAAAAAGTTTTTGAAAAGAAAACAACTTATAATGCAGAGACAATATTTATAAATTGTATATCAGATAAAGGATTAATATCCAAAATACATAAGGAACTCGATTAACTCAATAGCAAGAAAACAAAAAGCACATCTAAAAGATGAGCCAAGGACCCGAATACCAATTCTTGGGAAAAAAAAGAAAAAAGACACAAATGGTCAACAAATATATGAAAAAAAAGTTCAATATTACTAATCGTTAGAAATATATAAATCAAAACCAACATTTCCCAATCTCCCCTAGCCCATGTTAACTTTCCTGGTCCTTCTTAACCATCATTCTACTTGCTTGTTCAGTGAGATTAACTTTTTTCATTTCTACATGTGAGCAAGATCATGGAGTATTTGTCTTTCTCATGAATCTATGAGATGAAATAATACCTCACATCTGGTATATAACAATTATACAAAAGATAAAAGATGATGAGGATGTGAAGAAAAGGGAACACTCATACACTGTTGATGACATTGTAAATTGGTATAGCCATTATGGAAAAAAAATGGAGAATCCTCCAAAAATTAAAAATTGGGCTAACATATGATCCAGCAATCCCTTCTGGATATATATATCCAAAGGAAATGCAATTTTTATATTGAAAAAATATCTACATTCTAATGTTCATTGCAGTGCTATTTAAAATAAACAAGTTATAGAATCAAATTAAGTGTATATTAATGGATGAATGAATAAAAAATGTGATATATACACACACACATGCACGCACATGCACACACACACACACACACACACACACACAAGAATTCTATTCAGCCAGGAAAAGAATAAAATGCTGCCATTAGCAACAATATAAATGAATAAATGAACCTGGAGAGCACTATGTTACATGAAATAAGCCAGGCATAGAAAGGCAAATAACATGTGACCTCATATGTGGAATGTAAAAGTCAATCTCATTCAACTAGAGAGTATAGAGTATAACATGAGGTATGGATGGTTGGGAAGATATTGGTCAAATGATACAAAATGTTAGTTCAATCAGAAAAATAAGTTTAAGAGGTCTATTGTACAATATAATGACTTTAATTAAAACAATAAACTGTTCTTGATGCCAAGAGGGTGAATTTTAAGAATTACAAGTACAAACTGATAATTATGTGAGATAATGCATGTACTAGATTTAGTCATTACCCAATGCACATATAATTAGAAATATCATGTTTTATACCACAAATCTGTACTTTTTCTATAAATTAAATGATAATTTAAAAATGTACAATTGAGTCTTAACATGTATTTGTTGAACTTGGTGGTTGAGAACCATATTTTTTTGCAGTCTGAATAAATGTAATGAATTAATGACTTTCTGTTTGCTGGCAATAATTTATCTTATAATTCTATAAATTATAATTCTTTAAAAAACAAGATAAATGAAAATAAGTATGTAAATAGTAGTGAATGACTTTTGATCTTGTAAGTTAGAATTTATATAATGATTCAGAACTGTAAGCAATTTATTTCTTAAGCAGGTAACAAGATGGTCAGGAGAGAAGGAAGTTTCTAACATAAGATTAAAATGGAAGTTTAAGGAGATGGCGGAAGGCAGCTAGGCAGCAATTCTCAATCTCCTCACAACATAGAAATGGGACAGTGAAGGAAAAGCAGAATTAAGAGATGGTGACAAAATAAATGCTCTACGTCAATATTAAGATGTCTGAGACCTGGAGAGACTTGAAAATCAGTTATAAGAATAGAAAATAAGCACAGAGTCCTCTAACCCCAAATTCAAACCAGAGGGAAGGAGAGAGGAAGAAAGAAAGAGGCAGCAGAAATACTATTAAGCTCACCCACTTAAAAACATTCAGAAAGACAGACAAAATTAAAGCATGACAGAAATAGCAGTTTAAAACCAAATCATGAATAGAATGCTGTGCTGGGGTCTTTAGCCAATTCATGGAACTTTCAGGTGACTAGTTTCCCCCTTAAATCAGCACAGTACTTCTCATGTCCAGACATTTGCAAATTAAACCAGAGGAAATTCCCCTACAGTGGGATCTCTTTTTTTTTTTTAAAATATTTTGTTTTAGTTGTAGATGAACACAATATCTTTATTTATTTTATGTGGTGCTGAGGATCGAACCCAGTGCCTCACGCATGCGAGGCAAGCGCTCAACCGCTGAGCCATTACCCCAGCCCCCAGTGGGATCTCTTAAGAATCTGGCTAGAAAGAACTTCTACGGGGATCCACTCAGCCTCTAACAACCTGGGCAGAGGTACACTCTGTGCAGCCTCCACAAGACTGGGCAGAGAAGGAGTAGCAAAGCAGTTTTGGCCCTGAGCAGAGGAATGTGGATCCATCGGGACCATAGCATCCCTGACCAATGACATTGTGGGGGAGGCACTGTGGGAAATTGCCTGTGTGCTAAGAAGCCTAGAGGGTCTGTCCCCTTGATGATAGGACCTGTACTAGAGGGAAGCTGCCTGAATATCCAGTGATATAGAGGTTTAGTTCCCAGATGATGGCAGCAGCCAGCAGAAGGCTGCTAGGAGTTTTCTTGACTACCTCAGGAAGCTTAAGGTGACAGCATCTGGATCAATACCACAGCCATAGGGAGGTCAGTCAAGGCAGAATGTTGCCTGAGCCAAGGCAGCAGGGGAAACTGCTTCCAGCCTGATCCACCTCCTAGCCTGACTGATGGTCACAACAAGTGAGTGAAAGGGCAGTCTGGACACTGGATCCTACATGAGTTACTGTCAACAGAGGGAATCAATGCCCACTGTTTACCAACTGGGGCAGTGGAAATGAGAACCCAGTTGAACCACCTTGAGTTCATTTCCTAGAGTACCCAAGGAGCAACTTTGATTGGAGGAACACCTCTGCATCACAAAAACCCATGGAGATCTATAACCAGAGGACTTGTGCTTATAGATGGTCACCAGGCTTTATACCAACATGAAAAGAATCCTATAGAGGGGAAGAGGTACATGGAGACCCACAACAATCACAGGGACACTCCAGAACCTGCATCCTGAACTCCTCAACACAATAGAGACAGCCAAGACACAACATTGCACCCTCTGAGCAGTCACCTTAGCTGACAAACCAGATCTTCCCAGTGGGAGGTCCACAGCAACTATGGAAGTGGTTCCTGTGCCCCAGCAACTCTGAAGGTATCCACAGTCTCAGAATGATAGACATCTGCTAAAAGTCCCAAATCATAGTGAAATCCAAACCATGATAAGAATTTTCATCACCTTTGTATGGTTTACTATAGATAACATCAATTTTGATCATATATCATTCTTTATCTTCATTTATAGTTGTTACCACAATAGCCAACATTGTGCCTCAAACCATTTGAATACATTTCTTTTAATGGTTTAAAGCGTTGATTGTAATTAATTTTCCTATCTTTGTTTTTCTAGCTCTAGTTTATGCTTGTTCCTCCTACCCCCCTCTGCCCTCTTACTTCATCTGCTACTACCTCAAATACCCATGCAGCTTTTTCTCTTTTCTATCATGGTGTGTGTTATTCTTTTTATCTTTTGTTCTCTTTCTTTTTTCCCCCCATTTTTTCTTCTTTCTCCTGTAGCCCTCATCTAATGTTAGAAAAACACTACTAAATTTAGTAATTTTTTGACCTATTCCAGAACATTACTACAAGTTTATACCTGGATGTGAATAGCCATGGAGAACAATGTCAACAAGTTTTTTACTTTTTGTAAGGTTGAATAGTACAAGGCTTAGCTCTGAAGTTATAATAGTAAATAGGATTCAGTCATAAATCCTATTCAGTAAATAAGATTCAAGTAGTGCTGATATTGGAATCAGCAAAGGTTACACATTGAGTTAAAGTATCAATATCTGGATATTCACCCAACCCAGGGCTCTTAAGAGAAAGAAGCTCACAAAATCATCTCTTATTTAAGAGAAGAAGTGATAACTATCCCAATAGATGGGCAGATATACAAACAATATGAAAAATCCAGGGAAAAAAACCATCCCAAACAGCTCATAATGCTGACTCCATTGACTCAATGTCAACTGACTCCATTGACACTACAGAGGAGGAAATGCCAGAGAATGAAATTAGAAAGTCCATAGGTAAAATGTTCTATGAGATAAAAGAAGATGTAAAGAGAGATTCTTATAAAGAAACAAATGGAAATCCTAAAAATGAAATAATCAGCCAACCATATTAAAAATTTAAAGAAAAGCATCACAATAGATTAGACTACTTGAAGATTAATTTTCAGTCCTTGAAGACAAAGTATATAATCTTGAAAATAAAACTGATTATAAAGAAAAAAATGTTACAAAACCACAACCAAAATATTCAAGAAATCTGGGGTAATATCAAGAGACCAAATCTCAGACTTATTGAGGGGGTAGATGAAAGATCTGAAATACAGACTAAGGGGATGCACAATCTTTTCAAGGAAATAATACTAGAAAAATTTTCATATCTAAGGAATGAGATGGAAATTCAAATAGAAGGTGTTTGTAGAACTTCAAATGGACAGAATCAAAAAAGACCTACTCCAAGACACATTATAATGGAAGTGCCTAACATACAGAAGAAAGATAGAATGTTAAAAGCTGCAAGAGGAAAATGGCTCATCACATTTAGAGGTAAACCAATTTGGATTTCAACTGTGGTCTCAATCCAGACCCTGAAAGCCAGGAGGGCTTGGAATAATATATACCTAGCTCTGAAAGAAAATGGATGCTAATCAAGATTACTATACTTTGCAAACTTAAGCTTTGGTATTAAAGGTGAAATGAAAACTTTCCATGATAAAGAAAAGCTAAAAGAATTCATAACCAGAAAGCCTGCATGACAAAACATACTCAATAAAATATTTCGGGAAGAAGAAATGAAGAATACAAATATAAAGTAGCATAGGGATGAATTACACTAGAAGAATAGTCAACTAAAGGAGAATCAAGTCTGATTTAAACATCAGAATTACATCAAAATGACATGAAATAGAGAGTATCTCTCTATGATAACATTGAATGTAAATGGTCTAAACTTCAACCAAAAGACATAGGTTGGCAGATTTGATTAAAAAACAAGACTCAACCATGTGCTAATTGCAAGAGACTCATCTCGCAGGCAAAGACATCCAGAGACTGAAGCAAGATATACCATTCAAATAGTACTCATGAACAGGCAGTGGTAGCTATTCTCATATCAGAGAAAGTGGATTTCAAGCCCAAGTTAGTCAGAAGAGAGAAAGAAGGTTGACTCATATTGCTTAAATAGTACTACAACAAGAAGATATAATGACTATAAATACTTATGCCCCAACAATGTGCATCTATATACATAAAGAAACCCTTCTCAATATTAAGAATTAAACCAAAAATCACCAAAAATGCTGGGTGACTTTAACATAACTGCACCACTAGATAGATCATCCACATATAAATTAAATAAAGATTCTATAGCACTAAAAATATGATTAATAATATAGACCTAACAGGTATCTATAGAATATTTCATCTGAATGATTGAATTCACTTTGTTCTCACAGCACATGGAACATTTTCTTAAATAGATTACATTTTAGGACACAAAGCAAATCTTAGCAAATACAAAACAATAGAGATAATGCTTTGCATTCTATTAGATCATGATGGAATGAAATTAGAAATCAATGATAGGATGAAAAGCAGAAACCACTCTAATACTTGGAGATTAAGTGATACACATTTGAATGATGAATGGATAGCAGAATAAATCATGGGAGAAATACAAAATTTAGAAACAAATGAGAATAGTGATATAATACACCAAAATTTCTAAGACAGTATGAAGGCAGTTCTAAGAGGAGAGTTTATAGTGCTGAGTTCATACATTAAAAATTAGAAATATACCAAATAAATAACCTAACATTACACTTCAAGACTCCAGAAAGAAGAACAAACCAACACCATAAATCAGATGACAGAAAATAATAAAGATCAAAGCTGAAATCAATGAAACTGAGAATTAAAACAATGCACAATATCAACAAAACAATGAGTTGATGTTTTTGAAGGGATAAAGAAGATAGATAAATCCTTAGTCAGATTAACCAAAAGAAATAAGGAAAACACTCAAATTAATAACATTTGAGATGAAGAAAGAAATATCACCACAGACTGTACTATAATCCAGAGGATCATCAGAAACTATTTTAAAATTTATACTCCAATAAGCTAGAACATTTTGAAGATATTGATATATTCCAAGAGACATATCACCTACTCAGATTGAACCATAAGGATATAGAAAACTTAAACAGATCAATATCAAGAAATGAAAATGAAGCAGATATCAAAAGCTTTCTAACAAAGAAAAACTCAGGACTGGATGAATTCTCAGCTAAATTCTACCAGACCTTTAAAAAAGAATGAATCTTAATCCTCAATTTATTCCATGAAATAGAAAAGAAGGGAACATTGTAAAAGTCTTTCTATGAAGCCTGTACCACCCTGATACTAAAACCAGACAAAGACATATCAAGGGAAGAAAAATTAAGGCTAATATCCTTGATGAACATAGATGTAAAAATTCTTAATAAAATATTTGCAAATTGCATAGTAAAACACATTGAAAAGATAATGCATTGTGATCAAGTGAGATTCATCTATCTCAGGGATGTAGGTTGGTTCAACATATGGAAATCAATAATGTAATTCACCACGTAAATAGAAGTAAGGACAAGAGTCACATGATCATCTCAATAGATGCAGAAAAAGCATTTGACAAAGTACAGTACCCATTCATGTTTAAAACACTAGAAAAACTAATGATAGAAGGTACTTCAACATTGTAAAAGCTATACATGAAAAACCCAAGGCCAACATTATACAGAATAGAGGAAACCTGAAAGCATTTTCTTTAAAAACAGAAGACAAGGATGCCCACTTTCCCTGCTTCTATTCAATATGGTACTTGAAACTCTAGCCAGAGCCATTAGGCAAGAGATGGAAATTAAAAGCGTCCAAGTAGGAAAACAAGAGCTCAAATTGTTTCTGTTTGCTAATGACATGAGACTACCTTTAGAAAACCCCTCCCCCCAAAAAATCCACCAGAGGACTTCTAGATCTGATAAATGAGATCAGAAAAGTAGCAAGATATATGATAGACATACATTTATCAATCATGTTCCTATACTCCAAAGATGAAGTTGCTGAAAAAAATTGGGAAAACTATCCTATTCACAACAACCTAAAAAACAAAACACAAACAAAACAAAACAAAACAAAACAAAACAAAACAAAAAAACCACTTTGGGATTCAATCTATCAAAAGAGATGTAGGACCTCTACAATGAAAACTATAGAATGCTAAACAAATTGCTGTAGACTTTAGAAGATGGAAAGATATCCCATGTTCTTGGATAGGCAGAATTAATAATGTTAAAATGGTCATACTACTAAGAGCACCATACACATTCAACACAATACCCATCAAAACACCAATGACTGGC
>CM053410.1:22219505-22396783 GCA_028644305.1 Xerus rutilus | reverse complement strand
ATGTAATCTGCTTATAATTTTGTGCAAAGTTAGAAAAATTATGATTGTAACAATTTTTTTCTATTTGCCTCAACAAATGTTTTCAGTGAATAGTGTGTACAGCTTCTGATAATTTGTTTTTTTCTGTTATGTTTGCCAACATGTATTAAAATGCAACTTTTGGGAAAAAAAATAAAATAATAAAAAAAAAAAACAAAAACAAAAAAACACTAATGACATTCTTTCTTCACAAAACCAGAAAAAGTAGTTCTGAAATTCATTTGGAGAAATAAGAGACCCAGAATAACCAAAGCAATACTTATCAAAAAGAGCAATGTTAGAGGCTCATAATACCAAACCTCAAAATATACCACAAATTTATAGTAAAACAAAGCAAAACAAAACAAGCAAGCAAACAAAAAACAGTGTGGTATTAACACCAAAACAGACATGAAGACCAATGGAATAAAATAGAAGACACAAAGACAAACACAAAGTTAAGAAAAACATACCTCAGAGAAAAGGTAGCCTTCATAACAAATGGTGCTGGAAAAACTGGAAATTCTTACCTAAAAGAATGAAATTTGACTCCTATCTGTCACACTGCACAAAAGTCAACTCAGGTTAGACCAAAGGCCTAGGAATTAGACCAGAAACTCTGCAACCGCTAGAAGATAATGTAGGCCCAACACTCCAGCATGCTGGCACAGAAATTGACTTTCTTAGCAAGACTCCTAAAGTGCAAGAAATGAAAAATGAGTGGGATGGCATCAAATTACAAAGCTTCTGTATAGAAAAGGAAACAATTAAGACCATAAAGCGAGAGCCTACAGAATGGACATATATCTTTGCCTCCTACTCCTCAGATAAGAGATTAATATCCAGAATATACAGAGAACTCAAAAATTTATCACCAAAAAAAAAAAAAAAACAACCCTATCAATAACCAGGCAACAGAACTAAACAGATACTTCTCAAAAGAACTACAAATGGTCAACAAACATATGAAAAAGTGTTCAATATCTCTAGCAATTAGGAAGATGCAAATCAAAAGCTACATAGAGATTTCATCTCATTCCAGTCAGAAAGGCAATTATCAAGAATACAAAAATAATAAATCTTGGTGAGGATGTCAGGAAAAATGTACACTCATACATTGCTGCTAGAAATATAAATTAGTGCAACCACTCTTGAAAGCAGTACGGAAATTCCTCAAAAAACTAGGAATAAGCCACAATCTGACCCTGCTATTCCATTCCTTTATATATACCCAAAAGATTTAAGATTAGCATACTATAGTGATGCAGTCACATCAATGTTTATAACAGTACTATTTACAATATCCAAACTATGGAGCCAATCTAGGTGTCTTTCAACAGATGAAAATATGAATGCATATACAAAATGGAGTATTACTTGGTCATAAAAAGAATGACTTCATGGCATTTGCTGGTATATGGATGGAACTGGAGATTATCATGTTAAGTGAAATAAGCCAGTCCCCAAAAGTCAAAGGTCAAATGTTTTCTCTGATATGTGGAAGTTAATCTATAATAAGGAAGCGGGGGGAGAAAGTGAGAGTAAAAAAAGAAAAAAAAAGGTGGAGGGAATTTCATCAAAATAGAGGAAAGATCAGTAGGGTAGATGAAGGGGATTGAGGGAGAGGAAGGAGGGGTGAGATAAAGGAAGAACAGTAGAAAGAATCTGACTGAACTTTCATATGTACATACATGAATATACCACAGTGAATCTCATTGTCAAGGATATCCACAGGACATTAAAGAAAAATGATAAGTAAATTCCAGAAAATCAATAGAGTAGAGGAAGGGAGCAACAGGGAGGGGTGAAGTGCTAGGGACTTGATTAGAGCAAATTATATTCCATGCCTTTGTGATTATGTCAAAATGAATCTTAATGTTATATATAGGTAAAAAGAATCAATTAAAACAGATTAGAATCTATTTCTTAAATTAATTAAAATTTAACAAAAGTCTATAATTTTGCGGTGGTTTCTTAGAATGTAACAGTTTATTTTCCCAAGATTAATTATTCATATTTCCATACACTGGTAGTATACTTCATAATACTATGCTGTAACATATTTTGTTTTTGTATCTTTACTGCAGTATAGAACCAGGGATATTAGATGTTGTAAATATTGTTATTTTGACAAATAAGTTTTCCTGATATAATTGCTTTTTAATATTTATATATATGCATTATAATTATGTGTGATAGTGGAATTTGTTGTTATGTTCTTGTACATGCACACAATACAGTAATATAATTTGGTCAGTTTTGCTTCTCAGTTCCTCCTTTCCTAACATATTTGAATTGGGGACCTGGAGAATTGATTTGTGCAGTCATGACTTTCAGTAAGAAATTACACAAAGGTCTAAGTGGATATCTATGCAGCTTTTCTCTTCTTGTCTTTTAGCATTTGTTAAGCCAAATGCTTAAAATCATTTAAATAAATGATTTAAAATCATTTAAATAAGTATGTAAAAATTAGGCATTGGCATTACCAATGTTATGTTCGTAACTGTAATATCTTTATGTGTGAATCAAGTAAATAAATAATTTTCAGCCATAAACTTTGTGATTATACATTAGGTAGCAACTGACTTTGTTACCAATCCTAATCAAATGGATTTCTGTAGATAAGAGAACAAATTTGTAAAACTAATTTTCTTAAATGATAAGTTAAGACTTTCAAATGGTTATTTTATGATCTAATATGGAGAAACTTTCATAGATTTGTATTAATATCTATCTTCCACTACACAGGTCTTCTGTGGAACTGTCTTTTTATCTTCTATTTCTAAATCCTATATGGTCTTATTTCCTTTATATTTGTCTGCCAAAAGGATATCTGCTAGAATTATGTCATAAATGTTTGCTTAATGTTTCAGCTTATCCATTAGAACCTGAAATGTTAACTCTTAAAGACAAATCTCTATGACTTTTGAAATTTCTCTGTTGAAATACCTATCACAAAAGAATCAATTGTATATGTGCAATTTAATGAACTACCCCCATCTAGGTAAAAAATTGAACATTCCAAATGTCACAGAAGGTTCTTAATGTCCTCTCCTAATTTTTTGTTTTCTCTATAAAAATAACCACAGCCTTGACTTCCAGCACTATTGTTCAGTTTCATTTTTATTAGCTTTGGTATATTTGTATTATTGGAATTATGCATTTTTGTGTATTATTTGAGTCTGTTTGATGCTGATTAGCATTGTATTTACGGTATTCATTCAAATTCTTAAAAACCATCTGGGTTTATTTTATATATTTTATTATATGAATATAAAACAACCTATTGGCTTTTTAATATCTGGGCTGTTGCCAACTTTTTTGATGCCATGAATAATGCTAATATAGACATTCTTATACATGTTTTTGGATGCACCTGGATATAACATTCCATTGGGTACATAGCTAGGAATCAACTACCTGCATCATAAGAAAAACTATGTTTAGCTTTAGTGGAAAAAGCCAAATTGTTGTCTACAGTTGCTTTACCAATTTGTACTTTCCCTAGAAATGTATGAGAGTTCCCATTTTTTTCCACATCATACACAAAATTGGGTGGTCTCAGCATCTTAAAATTTAGCCATTGCAGTTGATGGCTACTGGTATTTAACAGCAGTGTTAATTTTAATAATCCTGATGGTTAATGAAGGTAAGAATGATGTTAATTAAGCACCATTTCCTATTTTTGTTGTATTTAAAATCAGTGTCTTATAAGCAACTTGAAATTAGAATTAATATTTTTAAATAAATTTGACATTATTAGACTTTTCCTTGGAGTATAGTCCATCTACATTGAATGCAGTTACTACTATAGTTTGTTTAAAATTATCACACTGTTATTTATTTTCATTTGATCCACCTTTATAATATTCCTTCCTTTTCCTTTTTTCTTCTTTTGTGTTAAACATTTTATTAAAGTTCTCTTTACTAAAATTTAGTTGTATACTATTTTACAACTTTCTAAAGTTACTATAGTAGTTACATATCATTTTTCTTACTACAGAAATATGCAAAATATTAATTTAAAATTTTCTCTGACACTGATAGATCTTTAGAATCTCTAGTCTTTCTTTACTTTTATATTATTATTCTTTTGATGATAATAGTAAATCTAAATTTTACAAAATATTATAATTTTTGCTATCTATAGTCAATACTCTGTTATTCTTATCCATGTCATTTTTCATATATATTATATATGCAGTATTCTTTTTTGTTTGTACATACTATATATATTCACTATTTATTTATATTTATTTTTTCTGGGAACCTTTACTTCCTCTTGTATTTTCATGTTTCTTTCTGAGATAATTATTTAGCAGCCCCAAAGATCCACAGTAATTTTCTTTTGTTTGTAATAGCTGGAATTAAGCCATCTCAGTTATTGTCTACTCATTTGCTTATACTAACCTTCATTTTTGAAAGTTATTTTCACTGGGTATAGAATTATGTTTTTTCTTGGCCTTTTGGAGAGGCCTTAGTATTTCCTTCTTGTTTTCACTATTGCTACTGAAAAGCATGTTGTCCTCATTGTTGTTCCTTCAAAGGCAACATTTCCTCATTTTGTCTACTTTTAAGATTTCCTCTTAAGCTTTGGTTTATCCTGGTTGGGGTTCACAGAACTTCTGGAATCCAGGCAGTGCTGTCTCATGTAAGCTTTGGAATTAGCTCATTCATGATCTGTTCAAAGGTTGTTTCTGTTTCATTCTTTATTCTCACAGACATCAACTACCTACTTGATAGCATTGTTGACATTTCTCATTTGATAGTGATGTCATGTCCTCTGCCACTTCACTTTCTTCCTTTTCCCATGGTTTTCTCAGTATTTTTATTGACTTGTTTTCCAATTTATTATTTCTGTGTTCTGCTGGATCCACTCTGTTACTAAACTTCTCAATAGAGTTCTTTAGTTTGAATATTCTATTTTTAGATTTTCAGTTATGGAATGTATATTTGATTCCTTTCTGTTGAAAAATTCCTCAATTTTTCATTCAGTTTCTCCATCCTTTCATCTGTTTGACCCACAATTTTCTTTCATTTTGTGAACATATTACAGTTATTTTAAATGAACTCTGTTAATTTCACATTGCATTTTCTGTATATCTGTTTCCAATAACTGTCATATCTTTTAAAACAGGTAATATTTTCTCACTTCTTTCCAAATACAGTAATATTTTATTGTATACTGAACATTTATGTATCATGGCCATGTACAGAACCACAGAGTTTCCTAATTTTCTAAATTTCCACAGAGAGATTTCTGTATTTTCTCTGTGAATATTTTCAGATGAATCCAATGCAAATTTGAGCTGGGTTAGAATAGACTTTGAGTTATAGGAATGCATGCTCTACTTGTGCTTCCTCTTCCTCTCTAGGATGTGGCTCTCTTATACCTCCTGGTGGGTCTTATTTTTCTCAGGTGTGAAATACTGTGGTATTTCCACTTTTGTGCTTCAAAACCCAGATCTCTTGGTTCACATCCTGCATATTTTCCAAATGTGGCAAATATTTTAAAGAGGAACTGGATGATGTGCTTGAAACAAAATTTTTATTTTCTAAGCATTAAGCAACTGAAAGAATTTCAGTCTGCTTCTAGAAGAATTTGACCTGCATCCCCTTACTCCTTTATAGCATCAGAATGCAGAAAATGTCCCATGAGTACATCGGCTGTTGTTTTAAGTTCCTGCAAGTTTTCAATTTGCCACACTATTTCCTTTATGATTACTAAGAACTTTTGTGGTTTATATTTCCCTCATTAGAGGCTCTGTGCTTAGGTAAGCCTGTAGATTGGACAAACCAGATCGTTAGTCTACAACTGAAACTAGCTCATGCTCAATGGGAAGAAAAAACATGGGTATTATTAGCTTCCCTCACAAAATTTTCCCTCTTGTGTACTTTTACCTAGGATTTTATTTCCTCTAACTCTTTGTTCTTCCATAAATTTCTAATAACTTAAAAATACAACTTGAGTAATGTACTAATCTTTTTTCTAGTAATGGTTGCAGGAGCATTGTCCTGGTGTGAAAAGTACATCAAACCTAGGAACTAAAATTTAAATGAGTTAGTCATTATATTGTCCCTTCTCTCCCTATCTAATGGCTTTTAGTTATATCTTCTTCTATTCCTTTAAAGGTTACCTTAGTGGTTATAATGCAGACTCTAATCTCATTGCTTGGAAAAGGCAAGATATTTTTTCTATTTTTTCATAATAAACTATTATAAAACAATGCCATAAATGAGCAAATTATTAGCACTTCATGTTTCTGGGATAAATGAGGCTTACCTAGACAAGTTTTACTTGAGATTTGTGTGTGTGTGTGTGTGTGTGTGTGTGTGTGTGTGAGAGAGAGAGAGAGAGAGAGAGAGAGAGAGAGAGAAAGAGAGACTGAGACTCTAACTAAATGATGAGTAGAGCTAGAATCATCTGAAGACTCAATTACTTTTTTTTTAGCAGTTGTATCCTCTTGATGTTTTAATGTATTTTATAATTTTCTTTTGTTATATGCATGTTGAAATCAACCTTCACATTCTGATTATGGGGTATAGTTATCAGAGGAATTATTTTTTCTATTTTTTTCAGCTTTTTAGGTTATTATTGACAAAATCATGTCCATTAACACATTCACTCAGCCTACTTCTCGTTTTGGGAGAACATTTAAGGTCTGTTCTCTTAATAAGTTTCAAGTATATGATACATTATTATTATTAGTTATAGTTCTCATGTTCCACAATAGATCACCAGAATTTATTCATTCTGTGTAACTAAGACTTTGTATCCTTTGATCTCAACATCTCTCCTTCTCTACTGACCCCCAAGCCTGGTGGGAAAGTGTTGATATCTCCCTCATATGTTGGAAGTAGATGTTAGTTGTTAGGTGGGATGTCATCTGAAATTTTCAACTGCACTAAATGCTTTTCTTTTAAAAAGCTTTTATTATTGATGCATTATAATAAAGTATAATATTGAGATTCATTGTTACACTGTCATACATGCAAACAATATGACCAGTAGTGAGTTAATGCTTTTAATACCAAATCATCCTTGGGCAGTAAATAACCCCCAAAGATGCCCTCCCCAATGAATCATGTCCCTCAGTATTCACAGTTTTATGTGTATTCTCCTACCTGAATCTGGCTGACCCTGTGACCAAATTTTTATAAGTAGAATATGCCAAACAGAATGCCACATGACTACAGAGAGAGGTCATAGGAAGGTTTTGCAACTTCCACCTAGGCCCCTTATTATGGTTACCCTTGTGCTACTTCTCCCTGGAATTTAGTGAATGTGATGTGACAGGCTCAAGTCTGGTGGAAAGATCATGAAGAATCCCTCAGTCCTTTCCTAGTTGGTCTTGCATTCCAAGCTTTGGTGTTCTAGGCCCTCGAGTCTTTGCAAATCCCTGCTCAGCTATTCCACTCTCTTCTGCCACCTCTGAAATTAGAAAGTATCTCCAGGGAAAGATATCCTCACATCCCCTCCTTGCCTTTGTTTTACTTGGTCTTGGCCATGCAATTGTTTTTATTGCTCTGTTAGCCATTTGTTGTTGTATTAATTCATTTCTGTTGCTAATAACACACTATCGAAGACTGGGGAAATTATAAAGAATGTAGGTTTAGTTTGGCTCACAGTTCTAGTTCAAGGTTGAGGGGCAGGTGATAGCTTCCACACTGGCAGACTCCTGAAGAGACACAGGGCCTCACAGGCAGATAGGGAGCACCCCGGTGTATCTTCTCATAAAGCCACAGTTTTTAACTGGGGGATTCTCCCTGATGATTTTATCTATAATCCTAATTACCTTCCAAAGGTCCTACCTTTAATCACCATAGTTACTTTAATTTTTCACCCTCTTACTACCTCCTAAAGGATTAAACTTCAGTATAAGTTTTGAAGGGATTAAACCATAATGAAACCACAGCAGTCACCAATTACAGATCTTAAAAACAACAAACAAACAAACAAAAACTCATATATAAGATTCTAGTTTCTCTGTTCAAGGAGGTTTGGACTGTCAGTACGAGAAGTAACATTTCCAAATATCTTTTTTTAACTTATAATATTGAACTTCTAACAAATCAAATTAGAGCTTTTTCTCTATCTTATTTTAATATTCAATAGAACATATGGACCTTGTATAGTGTATGGAGATAGGATTCTTTGAGAATAGTAACAAAAGAGGATTGTGTGATTTTTTTCCTCTTTAATTTTTTCCTGAGATTCCCTTATCATATAGTTTATATATTCTGGCTTAGAGCTTATATTAGAAGGTGGCATATTTTTTTCTATTTATAGCTTTTTTAAAAAACAATAGCGCAGTATGGATATACATAAAGGTGAAATTCACTGTGGCATATATATGTACGTAGGAACAATGGGTCAGATTCATTCCACCATTCCTCCTTTTTCCTGTTCCTCCTCCCTCCCCCCAAACCCTCTCCTTCACTCTACTGAGCTCTTTTCTGTTTTCATGGAATTTCCCTGTCTTTTTTCTTTTTTCTCCTTATTTTGGTCTAGCTTTTACATTTGAGGGAAAACATTCAACCCTTGACTTTCTGAGTCTGACTTATTTCACTTAGCATGATGCTCTCCATTTCCATTCATTTACCAGCAAAATACATAATTTCATTCTTCTTTATGACTGAGTAAAACTTCCCTGTGTATATAGAGCACATTCTTTTTTTTTTTTTGTCTGTTGATGAGCATATGGACTGGTTCCACAGCTTGGCTATTTTGAATTGAGCTGCTATAAACATTGATGTGGTTGGATTCCTATTGTATGCTGATTTTAGATCTTTTGGATATAGACTGAGGAGCACGATGGCTGAGGCCTGTGGTGGCTCTATTTCTAGTTAAGGTAGCAGATTTTTAATACCAACAGGATAATACAAAAATCTTTCTGATAAAGCCTGGGGAAAAATCTGTCTCTACAGATACTGCCTATTGATGAACACCAAGCCCTTGTAGTTGTGCTGTATGTAACACACTGCATTGGAATCATCTACTTATGTTTTGCTCTTCAGGGAGATTTGGAATGCACCAAATAGTAGAAGAAGTAAAATATCCATGTATCTGTTTTTTAACTTATAATGTTGAACTAATTAATTTTTTTTTTGTACTGGGGATTGAACTCAGGTGTACTTGACCACTGAGCCACATCCCCAGCCCTATTTTGTGTTTTTTATTTAGAGACAGGGTCTCACTGAGTTGCTTAGCACCTCCCTGTTGCTGAGGCTGGCTTTGAACTCAGCCTCCCAAAGTGCTGAGATTACAGGCATGTGCCACCATGCCCAGCTAATTAGGGCTTTTTATCTACCTCATTTAAACATCATAATGAAAATAAAATTTATTTAAGGTCAATGACCATTCCAACTTACTTTAACATGATTATTGTATAGTTAGTACTCAGTATGTGGCTATTGACCTCACCTGATGGGAAATGCAAGCTGTGGATTTGAGATCAGTAAACTTTCTAAGGACTTTTGACAGTTTAGGTCCTATGGTTCTTAGTCATAAAGAACTACATAGAAACAGAAGAGAGTTTAAATATTGTATACAACCATAAATAAAAATTGCCTAGTGTTACCTGGTATGGTGACAGTAGTCATCAGGTAAAAGAAAACGAATGCACATTAGGTTGGTAGCAAAAGAAGCAGTCATCACGTGTCCCCACCAATTCCATTCTTTTCTTTTGCTGGGCATCTCCTCTTCTTGCATTTTTCTTTTTTATTACTGATCACCATCATAAACAGATGACATTACTTGATTCTCATCTAGCATTAAGTTTTAGAAATATGAAGGAAGGATATAGTTTATGATCACTTACTAGTTGTCAGGTGTTACTTTTAGTTCCTTATGATGTGTCAGTGATCTCAGCAGACAAGGTCATGGCTTCCATAAAATTTAGGAGGTGATCACTATGCTTGACTGAGTATGTGATTTACAATTGGAAACCACCAAAGTCAAACTCTGTGGATTTGGAGTCAGTCATCATTGCTGAAGACTGATATGGTTAGGTCTCAAAGTAGAGGCAGAATTTGAATAGTAGCATGAATAATGGCATTGAATAGTGGCATGGTTTATGTCAACAGGAGGATAAAGTGCTAGAAATGAGTAATTTGGCTGGACCCAGAGTTTTGGAATGGGTTGAATAGAAAAATAAGTTGGACGGGAGAGAGAGAGGTTAGATAGTTAAGAATAAGCACATGTTTGTGGGGGAAGGGGAAGGAAAGCAAAATAAAACAACATTAATAACAATACAAAAAGGCCAATTTAGACAACTAAAGTGATAATATATATATATATATATATATATATGGAGTAAAGCATTAGAACCACACATGTATGGATAGATGATTTCCTACAAAGATTCAGAGTTCAGTGACAGATGATAAACTTTTTGATATGATTCTGAAAAATTCTCACTTCAGATGTAAATACCTCATCATATACAAAAATTAACTAAAAAATGGACGATCAAATTAAATGTAAGTCAGCCGGGCACGGTGGCGCAAGCCTGTAATCCCAGCACTTAGGGAGGCTGAGACAGGAGAATCGCAAGTTCAAAGCCAGCCTCAGCAAAGGCGAGGCACTAAGCAACTCAGTGAGACCCTGTCTCTACATAAAACACAAAATAGGACTGGGGATGTGGCTCAGTGCCCTTGAGTTCAATCTCCAGCACCAAAAAAAAAAAAAAATTAAATGTAAGTCTCAAAATTATAAAAATTATAGAAAAAACAAAAAAATTTTTGTGATCTTGAGTTAGATAAAGATTTCTTAGATATAATGCCTAATACATGATTTAATAAATAGAAAATTGATAAATTAAACTTCAATAAATTAAGACCTTACCTGATGGAAAGTGTTACAAGAATTAAAAAATACTCAGAGGAAATATTTGCTGTTAACATGGCTGGTAAAAGACTTGTGTTCAGAACATATTAAAAACATCTTGAAATTAAATAAGACAAAAAATTCAATAAAAATAGGCTATTTAAACAGACTTTTCATCAAAGAAGATATACAAATAAAAAAAAACATTTGAAAAGATGTTCAAAATCACTAGTTATATAGAAATTCAAATTATACTTGTTTTTTTTCTTTCAGTAGTTGGGATTAAACCCAGGCAATTCTACCACTGAGCTATATTTCTAGCCCTTTAAAAAAAATACTTATTTGGGAAGGATGGTCTCACTAAGTTTCCCAGGCTGGCCTTGAACTTGAAATCATGCCCAGCTTCAAACTGTAGTTTTATTTAAAGATTAAGTATGTCAAGCATGTCAGGTCCTAGTGAGGTTGTGAAGTCCTTGTGAGAATGTAAACTAATGGAACCTAAGTATTTGATCCTAGCTATTTCAAGCCTAAAGATTTGCTCATGACAAACTAAAGTGTGTGTCCATACAAAGACTTCCACACTAACTTTCATGGCACCTCTGCTTATAATAATCCCAAAGTGGAAACAAGTTGGATGTCCCTCATTAGGTGAATAGATAAAATATTGTGTATCCATATAATATAATAATTCATAGCCATAAAAAAATGAACTATTGATACATCCAACAACATAGTTGTATGTCAAATAATTATGTTGAGTGAAAGAGCTAGAAAAAAAGAGTACATGCTCTGTATTGTATTTTACATAAAGCTTTAGAAAATGCAAAATAATCTATGGTGACTGAAAGCAGATCAGTGACTATCTGATGCATTATTGTGGATTTTCCAGAGAAACAGAGCCAGTAGTCATCCCAGACATATCCAGAAATGACATTTAATGTTTAAACTATACTTAATCTTCAAATAAAGACAATAAAGAGTTTCTGCTTAGCATGATACAAATATCCTGTGTGTGACTGACATTTTACTAATACTTTACTAATACTAATATTTTACTAATACTCCAGGAAGAGGAAGTAAAGTCCTTCAGTGATGTTTATCTTCTCTTTGGCACGCCTTAACATAAATACTGCGATGTAAAGTCAATACATCTTTTTCAACTGGGTAAGGCAATAATGAGAAAAGAAAAGAAAGACATTTGATAATCATACATACATGCATTATTAACAGAGTAAGAGGGAAATACTCATCAAAATTACAGTCCTTATTTCAGCAGCTTGTTAGGTAGTCATTGCTGGTATTTATAAATACTTTCTTTCATTATCTATTTCATACCCACTGTCTTCCCAAATACTTCAGTTGATGTTTATTCCTTATTGGTCTAGTGACCCAAATCTTTGTTTTCAAAGAATCTATGTTGGTAGTTCTTTCCTGATTGAATTGTTCTACATTTTCATTGACCTATATCATGGGGCATGTATATTAGTTAGTTTCCCACCCCTACGACAAAACACCTGAGAGAATTAACTTATAAAGAGAAAAGGTTTATTTTGGCTTATGGTTTTAGAGGTTTTCTAGTCCATTATTTGGTGGACTCATAGGTTTAAGGATTTTGGTGCTAAATGGTAGTGGTGGGGAGCATGTGGTAGAGCAATCTGTTCACCTTGTGGCAGATTCCCTTTAAGGTCCTATAATTCCCTTTAAGGGCATGCTGCCAATGACCTAAGGACTTACCATTCTAAGTGACATTCTAAAGTTTCCCTTACCTCCCAGTATCACCACCTGGTGATTAAGCTTTTAAAATATGGGTCTTTGGGAGACATTCAAGATCCAAAGTATACCAGCATGGATATCTTGTATTCTGGACATACTTTTCCTTATATCCATTGTGGAATAACTGCATAATTTTCCTTTGATAGTCAGGGACAATCACCCTAGCTAGCCTAGTAACTCCCTTTTTTGCCTGTTATCAGAGGCATGAAGAGCCCAAAGTGAAATGGTGACCATGTTAACTTTCTATTCAATGGAATCATTGTTGTGTGTCTAGTGGAAGCATTTCTCACTCTGAAACAAAGACCCTAGGCCAGCAGAGCATAAAGCTGTGGGAACAGAAAGCAAACATTTGGCTAGTGAGTCACTGGGGTGGTAGTGATTGGTGCCACTCCCATTTACACCCCTTGATTGCCTGGCCTGTGAATCTCACACCATCAGTGAGAAACAACAATACCATATATTGGACCCTGACTCAGAGCACAGATAGCCTGTTGGCGAACCCTGCTCCAATTCTGCAAACTGGTGCCATGACTCAGAATCTTAAAGGCTGTTCCACAATTAACATCATTGATTTTCTATTGCTGTGTAAAAATATAAAAAAATAGCACACAGTTATTATAACAACACACATTTATTGCGTTGTTACTTTCTATGGGTTAAGAATCTGGGCAGAGATTAGCTGGGTCCACTATAAGGCTTCAACCGATGTGTTAGCCAGGACTGGGTTCTCACCTGAAGCTAAAGTGGGGAAAGACAGCATCCAATATCCTGTAGATGTTAATACTGTGTAGTTCCCTATGAGCTGCTAGACTGAGGGCATGAGCTGTTCTCTGGTTGCAGCTGGAGGCTGCTTTCAGTTGCTTGACTCATGGCTCTTTTAGGATGGCAGTTCACATAGTGGCAGCTTACTTCCTGAAAAAGAGATTCTCCTGAAAAGATGGACATTTCAATCAATGCTACATTATCATCTACCACCTTGGCCACATTTTTCTGGTAATCACCAAGTCACAGGTTCAGCACACATTCACTGGCAGGAGTTAACAATAGGAGTACTTTTTTGAGTTTTCAGCCATATTTGTGGATGCAAAGAGTACCATAAAGGATGAGAGAGGAGAAGATCTACAAAGGGGCTCAAGAAAACTTGTGGGGACAATGGATATATCCGTTATCTTTACTGTGGTGATTGTGAGGTTATTTCACAGATATACAAATATGGTAAAACTTATGAAATTGAAGTAATTCTTTAATATCTACAGGGGTTGGTTCCAGGACCTCCATGGCTACCAAAACCCAAGGATACTCAAGTCCCTCATATAAAATGTTGTAGTAATTGCATATAACTTATTACATAATCTTGTTTACATCATTCTTATATTACTTATACTACATAATATGATGTAAATGTCATGTAAGTAGATGTTATAATACATTGATTAGGGAATAATAAT
Organism: Xerus rutilus; assembly: GCA_028644305.1. Classification (NCBI taxonomy): domain Eukaryota; kingdom Metazoa; phylum Chordata; class Mammalia; order Rodentia; family Sciuridae; genus Xerus; species Xerus rutilus. Next base: position 22,382,716 of record CM053410.1, on the reverse strand, counting down.
AAGGATAAAAGTCTGTACATGCTTAGTACAGATGTAAATATTTTTCTAAATATTTGTAATCTAATATTCGCTAAATCTATGGATGTGGGACCTATGGATATGGAGACCCACTTGTATATAGTTATAATGTACAGATTATTGTATTTCCATTATACATCAATAAAGTTCTTTAAAAAGGAAAGAATTGTATTGCTTATAAAGCTAGATTCAAATTGAAACCAAGCAAGAATAGTTCAGGAAAAACATTGGTATTTCCTCAGTTGTAGCCAGAGAGCCTATGGGTATGTATTTGACTGTTTTCTAGATGAAATGTGGTAATGATGCTAATGTAAGTTTGCTTTCTGTAAAGAAATACAAGGTAGACATAACATTAGTGCTATTGATATCAATTTAAATGTTATAAAAATTATGAGTTCTTGTATTTATGTCATCAGGAATAATGAAGAACAATGCAATTTGTATATACTTCAAGTGCAAGTTAATTCCCCACATAAAGCATGAATAGAATAAGAAAATAATCTGTCACATTTATGAAACTAGAGTTAGAGCCCTTAGAGAAGGTATATTATTTTAATGTCAGAAAGCAAATTCTTTTTCAGCTTATTATGATAATGAAATTATGAAAATTTATTTTACAGTGTGGGAAATCATGGTGCAACTTGACAGAAATATGGATATTAAAACTTAGCTGCTTATATGTTTGTTACTAATTTTGAAAGTGTAGAAAGATTTATCATCAAAAGAACAAAGGAAGGAAGAAAACAGCCATGCGTTACTTCCCTGGCAAGGAGAAATAGTGGCAAATTATTATAATCCAGGTCTATGGAAACAAAATCAAGGAAATTTCATTCTTAGTGGAAAAGACAATAACAATCATTGAGGACCAGCTGTATGTCAGGAGAGTATAGTAGTCATTTACATATTATGAGTCAAATATTCAATTCTTGCAAAATTCTCATGAATAATTTTTTTTAGAAGATGAGAATATGGGGCTGAGATCATACAGATTTGTCCACAGTGGAACTCAGTTTTCAGTGGTGGTCTACTTCACTCTGAGTATTTTGTTTCTCAAAATAAGAGACAGGGCACCATTGTGATTAGAAGCACAGATTCTGGCACCAGTGTATAGATTTTAATCCTGGTTGTTCATGCCTTACAGATTGTTTGTGGGGACTAAGGAGATTTGTATAATGGGCCTAGAGTCATGGTATAATTATTTTTTGTCATTGTTATTAGTTTCTTGGGTATTTGTATTAGTCTGAGATTTCCAAAGAAATAACCAATAGGATGTATATATGTGTACATAAACACGGGGTGGGGAGGAGAGAGAGAGAGAACTTTTAAAAAATGAATTGGCTCATACAATTAGGGAGGCTGACAAGCCTTAAGATTTCTAGGGTATGCACTTAGGGAGGCTGAGACAGGAGAATCACGAGCTCAAAGCCAGCCTCAACAATTGCAAGGTATTAAGCAACTCAGTGAAACCCTGTCTCTTCATAAAAACACACAAAAAAAGAGGCTGGGATGTGGTTCAGTGGTCAAGTACCCCTGAGTTCAATCTCCAGTACCAAAAAAAAGAGAAAGATTTCCAGGGTAGGATGAGAGATTGGAGGCCCAGGACAGCAGATAGTTTCATACAGGTCTGAAGGCCAGAAAAAGTTGATTTCAGTTCAAAGGTAGTCAGGGAGGAGAGATTTTTCTCTTGCCCAGGGAAGGGCCAGTCTTTTGCTTGATTCAGGCCTTTAGCTCAGGCCCACCCATGTCAGGGAAGGCAATCTACTTCATTCAATCTACCAATTTAAATTTGAATCTTACTACAAAACATCATCACAGGTACATCCAGAATAAACATCTGAGTAAATATTTACCAACTATCTGGGTACCCATAGTCCATCAAGTTTACATGCAAATTAACTGCCAGGGTATAGAGACATTGCACTAACACTATACACAGCCAGTCTATATTCTCTAATATTTTTTATTAAAATTCATTGCTGTTTAAATGTCTTATTAGACGGTTTTACAAGCTAAGATCATGCCTTCTCATTACTTAGTGTTTTCTTGCCTTGGCAGAGAAACCCTCCCTTTCAGAATATTTGTGAGTAAAGAAGCAATACATTTTGTGTTTTTTTAAGCATATGGAAGAATTATTTATTTTTAATTTGTTGTGAAACAATTCAGAATCTGGAACCTGATTGTATGTGAAGTCCCATTCCAGCATCAAGTAAGACATTAAACTCAAAATTAAAAATAGTGATGATAATATTAGTAATAGTAATGATGATATTCACCATTTATTGGATTAGTATAGTGTGCCAAGTGCTGGAACAGGCTTTTCACATTAGTTGCTTGTTTAATTCTCACACACACCATGAGTTTGAAATCATTATCTTATTTATATTTCAGTCAAGGAAACCGATAAGTTAGAGAAGACATGGAGCTAGTCCGGGCTTGTACACTGGGGTAGTATAACTCTTGGTACATTTCCTGCTCCCTGTGAAGGATGAGGTGATGCTCACAGCATGGGGCCACTGGGAGATGGGCAGCTCCCTACCAGCCTTTCCCTCAAAGACAGTTACTGGGGAGTGGCATATTAATATTAGCATTTTTCTCTCCTCTGTGCTATATTATTATAGGGAGAGCTAATAGCTATTCTAAAATACAGTGCATTAATAGAAAATATACTAAGTACAAAGGGAGGGTATCATTTTTCTGGTGCAGGATAGAAGTCTTCCTTGAATTGCTAAGATTCTACTAGGATTACTTCAATACTATAGGGAATCCATTCTAACTGACTATGTGGATAACAATAGATGATTTCCTTAAGGAAAGAATTATTCTGTGCATTATACTAGACTTTATGAAGTGTGAAGGATTCGGTAAAATAGTAAGACTTTTCAGTTTTGGAATGGATTCTATCCTCTTGCCTTTCTGATATTTGGGACATTGAAATGCACTTACACAATCAGTCATAACAGAAAAGGTATAGATTTTTTGATTATCTAGATCTGTTTCCCAAAGCCTAGATCCATCAGGCCTTGAATAATCTATCCCTGAACAGACTAGTATTATTGGTGATGATTGGTCATGAGTCACAAGTACAACTGAAACCGGGAGACACTAGGAAGTGAAATTTACACATGTAATCTAGCAGTGTTCCCAAACCAGTGAGCTGTAGAGTTGCCAGACTGAGCGTAGAGTAAGTAGCCTTTTCCATTTACTCTAGTATTCCTTGTAAACATGACCCTGTCATATGTATTACATGATTGGAAAATTGTTGAGAAGTACTAATCCAAGGAATTATGATCTAGAAAAGAAATATTGCCTTATTTTTATATTGACAACCTGCTGTTGCCTCCTTAAGGCTATGACTGGGCTATATGCCTTATTATAAGGACCTTTCAAGGACAAAGTATGTGACCCTGACAAGAAAAAACACCAAGATTTGGAGTGTGAACAGGAAGGTGAGTTAAACAGCAGGAATTATTTTCCCTTTAGCATCAGGTACATCATTGGGCCTGTTAATGAGTTGGCCTCTAAAACACCTCATCAAATAAGTTTGGTTAATAGAGATTTTTTTTTGTAGGTCAGAGCTGAATGGAAAAATACCATCTTTTTTTTTGTTCTAGGTGGATGTATTTTGTAACGCCATTCTCTGTGTTTAGATAGCTCAAAGATTGAAAATTAATCATCCTTTCTGGGTCAAGATTTCAAATAAGTTACATAAATCAAGATTACTTTGTGTTTTTCTTTTGTAGGTGGTGAGAAATTTCTATTTATTTTCTCTTGCAAAGTTAATATGACTTCTGGCTGCATTTCTTTCTCCATATTTTCTATTTCAGTAACTAAAGCCACTAAATCTTAATCATCTAAGCCAGAAATCTGGTAGCTACCTTTGAGATATCCCTCTTTTCATTTCCCATTTTGAATTTGTCTTCAGGTCCTTTCAAATTTCTCTCCATCATGTCTGCCTTAGTTCTGGCCATTATTGTCTCTTTGATTTTACTGTTTTATTTGTTTGTTTGTTGTTGTTCAAAATCCAAGTCTCCCCTTGGTTTCTCTTGCCTATAAGATAAAGACTAAGTTCCTTAACATAACTATAAGTAAAGGATTGACAAAATCCTTTTCCTTCTTCATGAGGAATTCATCTTGAATTAAGTGTTTCTAGTTCTTTTCCCTTGAAAACCTAATAAAGAGAAATGTCCAGCTGTATTACTGGGTCATGCTGATACTGGTAACAATGGCTCATCATTGATATACTGCATCTGGTCAGGGAGAATTATCAGTGGGAACTCATAGTTTTGCTCCTTAAGGGTGATGATGGTTCTAAGTGGGAATGTCTCTGGATCCCTGTAGACATAGGTCTACAGGAGTGTTACAAAGTACGTTGGTTCCTATTTGGCATATGAGGTTACTAAATCACATTCCCAGTGAGATCTCATTCCTTAGCACATGAGGTATTAGTTGGGATGGGAATAGAGAGGACCTGACAGTGGGTTGCTTGGAAGATTCCTACTGAGGAAGCATTCCTGACACTGGACTGCTGGCAGGCTCAGGTCCTCTTCATTAATCTCATGCCCAATGCAAACTTACACTGTGAGGCTTGATCATTGAGCCAAATGCAAAGATAAGCAAGAGAAGACATTGCAGTGGCATCCAAGTCCCTGTCCCTTATCACAGTTACCTCCCAACCTCATGTGGTACGTACTGTACTGTTTTATTTATAGTTCCCTGAATGTGTTGTACTTTTTCACCCTCATTTCTGTGTTTCCTTTCTCCTCTTCCTTTGCTTCACCTTCTCTATGCCATTCTTTTTCTACTCCTCTCCTTTATTCCAGAACATAATTAGTCCAGTGAGTGCTAGTTCTCTAACTTTTCACTGTATAAAATCCCTCTGGGGCATCTTCTTAGAGTAGACTGTTTGCCACAAAGGACCAGTCAGGCCCATATTCTATTTTCTATATCATTTGAAAGCTAAGAATAATGTTATATTTTTAAATAGTTGATGAAGACTCTAAAAAAGAAGACTAATGTGATTAATGAGAATTATATGAAAATCAAATATCAGTGTCCATAAATAAAGTTTTATTGGAACATGGTCTCATTTATTTGTTTATACATAGTCTATGGCTGCTAATTATAGTGGCAAAGCTAAGCAGCTGTAACAGACATCAAATGGCTCATAAAGATTAAATTATTTCATATCTGATCTTTTATAGAAAAGAATTGCTGCTCCTTTGTCAAGAGTGGCATCTTCCAGTGGAAATTTCTGTAGTGGTAGAAATATTTAAATTTATGCAGATTAATATGGAAGCTATGAGCTCCTTGTGGCTATTAAAACTTAAATTTGAATTTTTAGAAATTAAATAAAATAAAAATTCGGTCTTTCAGTCACACTAGCCACATGTGGCTGGTTGCTACCACATTGGATAGGGCTGGACTATAAAGCTAGCTTTGTCATGTTGGATAGTTCCATAGCACCCTAAGCAGAATTATGTTCTTGGATTTAATGCAGTTTAATTATTTCTTATTTATTTTTTTCTGACCTATAGTGAATTTGGGGGAAACAACAATTTTGATTTTATTTGTTTTTTTTTTTTTTTTTTTTTTTTTTTTTGGTACCAGGGATTGAACTTAGGGGCACTCGACCACTGAGCCACATCCCCAGCCCTATTTTGTGTTTTATGTAGAGACAGGGTCTCACTGAGTTGCTTAGTGCCTCGTCGTTGCTGAGGCTGCCTTTGAACTCGCGATTCTCCTGTCTCAGCCTCCCAAAGTGCTGGGATTACAAGCGTGAGCCACCGCGCCCGACTGATTTTATTTGAATTTGGAAACTTAGGGCTATTATAGTACTTTGTAGATGGCAAGAGCCTCAGTAAAAGTTTGTCTAAATAGTTTCATCTGAGAGTAATCTAGTTCTATCCTCCTTATGAACAAATTCCACATCCACAGATGCAGCCAACTGCAGACTGAAAATATGTTTAAAAAACTATATCTGTACTTAATATGTTGAGACTTACTTTTCTTATAATTCTTTCCTAAACAGTACTGTATGACTATTTACACAGCATTTACATGGTAGTAGGCACCATAAATGATCTAGAAATGTTTTAAAGTATGTGGAAGGATGTGTGCAGGTTACAGGCAAATACCACACCATTTTATATGAGAATCTTGGGCATCTGTGGCTTTTGGTATTCATGAGGGTTTGGAACCATTCCCCATGACTACTGAGCAATGATTGCATATTGTTTGAACTATTTTTTTTGGAGTAATTTATAAAGACTTTAGGGATCTACTGTAGCATGAATGGATTTGTCAGAATGACCAACAGAATGTTTATTGCTTTTAATATGGGCTAGCTTTGTCCTAGGCATAGCCATATTCTGCATCTCATTTCCTACTGACCTGCAAAATAAGTTTTTTACTGTAGTCATCATGCCATGGCTAGTGACAGTCTCAGTAGTCTTACATTAAGGTTTCAATTCCTTCTTGAGAATGTCTGAATTTCAAGCAGAACATTCTTAAACCAAGTAAACTATTCTGTAATGCAAAATTTCAAGGATCTAAGATAAATGAGAAGGGATAATATTTAGGGTCAGGAAAATAATCTTTGGTTTTCTTGAAACCTCACTCTGTGAATGATTTATCTGTTGTGCCTTAATAGTAGAATCCAAAGGCATTTAAATAAGATGATTTCATTCATTTATATAATGGGAAAAGTATCTTGTTTAATCTTCACCATTATCTTGTGTGAGCATAGAATGGTACCTTTTATCAGATTCAACATTTAGACTAAAATAAATTTATAAAGTGACAAAACTGGGTTATAAACACTTTAGAATTCCCCAATTTTAAAGCAATGACCTCTTGATTGAATTTTCTTTGATAGAGGTGCTTTAGAATTTGGAATTATTTTTAACCCAAAGATGATACAAATTTTAAAAGAAGGCTTTATCATATCCTCTGTGTTCTATCTACTTCTGTCTATAGGGACAAATATGATAAAAGTTGGAATATGTCCTTCTACACTATATCTTTATTTTACAAATATGAATCGGGTGTATTTTAGAAATGATATGTATTCCATAATAGATGCCTTGGGACCAATTCTGGACTTAAAAAATAGTATTTATATCTAATGGGGGAAATAGTATTTATTTCTAGTGGAATAATGATGTGGAGTCTTACAGGTGGTCCAGGAGGATTCTGAATATTTGTTGTCCCCCTCTACCACAATCAAAGACATTATTGAAGAGTATTGAGAATTCAGTAAGCCAGGGACCTATTTTTGTAAGTACTGTGTATGCTAACCAATTGCACCACTGGAGCTCCTTATTCTTCGGCTAGCTATCTTCCTATTTATCTTATGTATACATTGAAGAGACTCTCAAATACATAGACTTTCAGTGTTCTGCAGGCCAGATAATATTTCACTAAAATATTTATCACCCAAAAGTTAATGTTTTTTTAATAAATGAAACAGAAAGAAGATGAATTTTGTTGCAGTTATTTCCCACAGCTATGTTTTAATTTGAAGATGTTCTTTAAACTACATAAGTAATACATGAAAATATGTTTTCTAAGGAATTTTTTAACGCAAAAATAATATAGATTTTAAAGTAAGGCTTTATCATATCCTCTGTATTCAATCTACTTCTCTCCATAGGGGCAAATATGATAAATGTTAGAATATGTCATTCTATACTATATCTATATTTACTGAATATGAATCAGGCATATTTTAATAAAATATAATCACTCATAATCATTTTCCTGTGGCTTTTTTTATGACTTGATGATCTGTTGTTCTTTGTGGTTGTTACATGTTAGTACATCTTTATTGTCAATTACCAGCATAATGTTGTGCTATGTGTTAGACCTGGAATATCTCCCAAAAGCCCATATATTAAAGGCTTAGTCCCTAGTGTGGTGCAATTGGGAGGTGATAGAAACTTTAAGAAGTGGGATTCAGTGAAAGATTTTAGGTCATTGGGGGCATGTCCTTCAAGGGGATTATGAGTTTCCAGTTTGTCTCTTTTTCTTTTCTGGATTCTAGGCATGAAATGAGTAGCTACATGCTCCTATCATGATGTGCTTTTTCCCTTACCAGAGGCTTAAAAGAAATGGACCTCTCAGATTATATACTGGAATCTCTAAAATCATGAGCCAAAATTAACCTTTCCTCTTATTGTTTATTTATCTAAGTATTTGTTATAGTAACAGAAAGTGCACTAACACATGCTGTGTAATAAAACACTCCAGATTACTTCTAAAAATAGCCCTGTATGGTCAAAAATATATGAAAAAGTGTTCAACATCTCTAGAAATTAGAGAAATGCAAATTAAAACTACACTGAGATTTCATCAGTCACAATAGCAACAATCAAGAATACAAGCAACAATAAATTTTGGCAAGGATATGGGGGAAAAGGTACACTCATATATTGCTAATGGGACTGCAAATTGATGCAACTACTCTGGAAAGCAATAGGGAAATTCCTCAGAAAACTTGGTATGGAACCACCATTTGACCCAGCTATCTCAGTTCTTGGTATACATCCAAAGGACTTAAAATCAGCATACTATAGTGACACACAGCCATGTCAATTTTTATAGCAACTCAACTCACAATAGCAAAACTATAGAACCAACATAGGTGCCCTTCAACAGATGAATGGATAGAGAAAATGTGGCATATATACACAATGGAATATTATTCAGCCATAAAAATGAATTTTGCCAGTAAATGGATGCTAAGTGAAATAAGCCAGTCCTGAAAGACCAAAATCTGAATGTCCTTTATGATATGTGGATACTAACACACAATAAGGGGTGAAGAAGAATAGAAGTTCAGTGGATTAGACAAAGGAAATAAAGGGAAGGGAGGAGGCTTAGGAATATGAAAGACAGTGGAATGAATTTGACATAATTTTCCTTTGTTCATATATGCATATGCCACCAGTGAAACTCCACATCATATACAACTCCAAGAATGGAATCCTAATTAGAATAAATTATACTCCATGCATGTATAATATGTCAAAATACACTTTACTGCAATGTTTATCTAAAAAGAACTATTAAAAAATTTAAAAGGAAAAACCAAAAATGAACAACAAACAAGCAAACAAACATAGCCATCTATTTTTTTTCTTATGGGTCAGCTGGTAGTTCTTTGGCTATATAAGCTGATCTTAGTTGGTTTCTTCATGTACCTGTTGGCAAATGGGCTAGGAGCTGGCAGGTCTATGATGGTCTCAGCTGAAAACTTGGCTTTTCTCTTTGTGATATGTGAGCAGGCTAGCTCAGACATGATATAATTGTGTAGGCAGGGATCCAAGAGTTCATGCAGAAATATACAAGAATTTTGTCAAAACTTTGTAGGCACCAAATTAATTGCAAGCCTGTCAACAGAAGTTTATTACAAGGTTCAGCCCAGATAAGCATGGGAAGGTATGAATTAAAGACATAAATAGTGGCAAATGAAAAAACTTGGTGTAATTAATACAATTTACCAGAATACAGCATGATTTTGATTCTATGTAGGATTTTACAATAAAGTCATCCCAAATGTATTAATTTAAATCCTGTGATAGACATGGAGAGTGCTGCTAGTTTTCACTCATACAAATACTGCTATGAGAAACATGCTCAAACACATATTCTATGTCCACACTTAATTTTTTTTCCAAGAAAACTTAGAAATTTGTTTTTTATTGGAGGGAAAATAAAGTGGGTATAATAAAATACCCTTTACCAAAATACAAGAAGAAGACTGTGTCTGCCGAGTTCACTACTTTCTGCCTTTCGAAGAATATTTTTTTTGGCCCATGAGTTAGGGTTTTGACTTGCTGTTTAATCAGTGAAAAGCAAAGATCATTCTTCCTTCTTTTATTCTTCTTGGTGGTTTGAAGTAGTTCTGCTAAGAAGTAGGCACTAAGAAACTGACGCACACATAATTTCATGTGAATACTGAAATTTATTTTGTGTTTACTTGTTCTTAGTACTTTATCTATGGTTTAAAAAATGTAGCATATGTGATTATTCCCTTCTGGAATCTACAAATAGAAATGGAATTGGCTAAAAATGACATTGAAACACATATAATCATCAACAATTCCATGTTACCATACTCAAGCTCAAACCCCAGTGTATGGATCGGTTCCTAGCACACGGTAGGTGTTTCATAAATTTTTTATTGAATAAATGCTAAATATAGGTTTCAACTTGCACAGTAGTTTCTTTGTAATAGAGATTATGTGACAGAAGAATGTGGGTTGATATTTGGGATCTGGGAAATCTTGTGATTTTAAGTTCTTGGGGACAGTTTTTTAATAGATAAGATTCTCTTTTGTTTGACTATTTATTCAGTGTTTAAAATGCTGGGAATAATCCTATGCCCTTATGCAGTTCCATTCAGTCTTAGCTGTAAGAGTCCTTAAGGTGCAGAATAAAGATTGACACATTAAAAATGACTTTCTAAAGAGCCCAGGGCCTTGTTTGGGGTCATGTAATTGAAGACAATGTTCCTAACTTTAATAACAGCTGAGGCCTAAAAGCTAAAGAGTTTAAAGGGAACAGATTTATGCAAGGATGAGAAACGCCAAGCCATTATATGAAGAAAGTAATTTTTTCTGTTCTCAAATTGAATTTCCTAATAAGTCAAGGTTCAATTTATCTTACTTATAAATGAATAGACACTTTTGCCCTGCTTCCTTTCTGTTTGATTGGAAGAGTTTAGTTCACAGAGTAGGAAAAAAATATAGTGCCATTGGTCTCCCTTAGAGGAGAGATGATTACATAATCACCAAATTAAATTAGGAACATAGAAAACATCTTTTTAAATCTGCTGTCTATAAAAACAGCATGTTTTCATTGTTACTGACAAGACAAAAATGGAGTCTAAAGCAGGATAACATTAGCAATCATATTTTGCCATCCGGGCAAAACAGCTTTTAAAAAAATTGAAAACTGATTCTTTCATTAACTATAAATATTACTGCTAGCAATATATGAATCAATCTATTATATTTGTGCTTCCAAGTGCACAAACTGGTTAAATACATAGGAGCTCTTTTTCCCTGAAATTTTGAAGTCACTGAGAAATAATGGTTTAACCACATTTAGATGCTGTTTTAGAAGGGAAAAAAAAAAGGAAAAATGTTGCATAATGTAATCTGTGTTTCTCCAAGTCTCAGAAGGTACCTGAGGTAGCGTGAGGGTACAGGGAGATCTCCTAAAATATAACCACCCTTTATTTGTTGACTGAACACCTCTTGCTCATACAGAGCCGGATGGCCCTTCCCCCATCACTTAGCAGCACCCCAGAAGTGTCAAGAGTAAGGCTTCCCTGATCCTACCCAGCTCCGTCTGTTCTTCCCAACACTATCCCAACACTACCTCGTTGATGGGGGATACTGGTAGGGGCTGAAAGAACTCATGTGAGCATGCTTTCTCCTTTCTCAGTGATCACTGAGAGGCACTGAAGGACAGCTTTTCCTGAAGTCACCTGTTGACCATCACCAGACTCTATTCCACACTAAAGTGTGAAGATTGAGTTTCTTGACTGTACTCTGTGACATGGGAACCCAAACTGCATTACTTGTCAGTTCGTGGGTTCTCTGAGGAGCAGACCTTCAACTTTGGCCTAAAATCCCTTCCCTTAGTACCCAGACATGAGTCTGTAGGACTAAGCAGGTTACAGCAAGCAGGTGCTAAGCCCTCCTGCCCGTGTCCTTTTGGCTCCTTCCTCACTTGTACCCACTCACACCCACTGCCCACACAGGCACACACCCCTTTCAACTCCATTCATAGAAGATGCTTCAAACTGGCTCATGAAAATCAACTTTTTTAAAAAAATGTTTTTAGTTGTAGATGGACACAATACCTTTATTTTGTTTAGTTTTTTTTTTTCTTTCTATGTGATTCTGGGGATCAAACCCAGTGCCTCATGCATGCTAGGCAAGCGTTCTACCACTGAGCCATAACCCCAGCCCAGGAAAATGAACTTCTGATGTGGCCTTCCCATAGTTCAATCATCTATACACAGACATATGTAACTTTCCATGGTAGACATAGCTTAGGAATTTCCTCGTCACACTTTCATGTTTAAAGGAATCACCAGAGAAACTTGTTATAATGTAGATTCTTCATGGGACCTGAGATGCTACATTTCCAATAAGCTGCTAGTTGATGCTGACACTGCCAGTCTGGAACATACCATAGATCCAAGGCTTACAATGCAGCAGACACTTTACTCAGTCAGTGGGAGGCCAATATGGGTGGCACCTGGATATTTGCAGTGATTTGTTCATGGTTTTTTCATCTTTTCTATTTACTCTTTCTTTTCCATGGTTAACGGAGAGATCAGTAATGCACAATGATACCTGTTTAATATTCCATTTTATTATGAACACAAGTACAGATTATGCATGGCCAACATTTCTGATGAATGTAGTTCAGGTTGGCCAAGATGTAACCTAAAATTTTGGGAATAGGTGATGATGGTGGTGCTGGTGGTTATAGGGAAAGTGGTAAATTACTGTCTATTCATGTCTTTTATTTTTATCATTGATTTCCATTTTGCTGCCAAGACAGTTCACTTTAGAAGTAAGGCTGGATAATTTCTGCATAGTAATAACATTAGTGGCTTATGGAGATATAAGAATGAGAGGTCAGATGTCATATGATTCTAAATATAAGACAATAGCAACTGTTGTGTAGTGCAAATTTTATAATTTATTAAAATTTCATGTATGTTTTATAATTTAACTCTTGTAATGACCCTGTGAAAGTGGATGATTGATAGCATTTTTATTTAAATTTTACGGATGAGGAAACTAAGGCTTGGGGAGGTTATTTAACTTCTACAAAGTTGCAAGTCTAGTAATTGGCAAAGGTAAGATCTGGGGCCAGTTCACTTAATGGAAATGAATACATGTTCCTTTTTAGCACCATGACTTGGAGAGTCTATTCATTTCTATAATTTGTTTAAGCAGTCCTCTGTTGTTTGATGGTCAAATTTTACACATAAATCAGGCATGGTGGCACATGCCTATAATCCCAGCGGTTTGGGAGGCTGAGGCAACAGGATTGCCAAGTCCAAAGCCATCCTCAGCAACAGCGAGGTGCAAAGCAACTCAGTGAGACCCTGTCTCTAAATAAAATACAAAGTAGGGCTGGGGATGTGACTCCATGGTTGAGTGCCCCTGAGTTCAATCCCCGTACAACAAAAAACAAAAAACAAAAAACTTACACATAAGTGGTCATACACCCACACATATTGCACTAACTTAAATGGTCAGATTATGCATTTCCCCATATTTTTTGCTTCTCTTCCTTCTTTTCTTCCCTCCCTCATCAAATCACCTGACCCTCCATCTCCACAGTTCTCCCGTGTGAACAACAGGATCCATTTCCTTCATGTCATGTTTATGCAATCACATAAAATATACATATATGAGTATGAATCATAATTGCATGCTATTATATACATATCTCTCTATATTTCTTTTCTCATTTAACAATGCAGTTTCAAAATCTCTCTAAATTCAAGGGCTTACTTTGTACTGGTCCTTTTCACTGGATGCATAATCTGTCATGGTCAGATATACTGTAAATTGTTCAGTATTTCCTTGATAATGGGCAGTTTTCAATTTTAGTCATTACTAACAGTGTTGCAATTAGCATTCTTGTACATATACTTCAAGTGGCTACTGTCTTAAAGGGGTACAAATACAATGTTATTATTTGAAATAGTTATCCATAGATTTATTTCCAATAGCTCTTCAGAAAAGGTTGTGACAAGCCACATTTCCACAGGAAACCTGGGAGATTTCTTTCCCTTACATTCTACCTGCAAGAGATGATAAAATAATTTTTAATTTTTGCTTATGGAAATAAGGTATCTCAGCAAATTTAATTTTATTGCAATTATAATTGGATATTTTTTCTAATATATATTTTGGTCCTTTGCATGGGATCTTCTGTAAATTGCCTTTCCACATTCTTAGTATAATTTTCTACAGGGTAGTTTATCTCATCCTTGTTGTTTGTAATAATTCAGTGTATTCTATTGCAATGTATATTATCTATGTGTTTTGTTTTTGTTTGCTCTGTAATATTTTCAGACTTTCTCATTCATCTGTGATGTTATGGTATCTTCTTTTATACATTTAAATTTTTTTTTAGCTCAAGAATTTTTTCTTTTTCTTTTATATACCGAGTATTTTATCCATGGTAAAGATCTCTAGATTGTATAGTACATAGGAATTGGTTTATGTTTTGCATGTAAGTGTTTTGTTCTGAAATTTCTTTATGAATATGATGAAAGAATGAATCTGCTTTCATTGTCTTCCAGTTGGAAAGCCAGTTGTTCCAATACCATTTTTTAAAATTGTCACAATTTCCCACTGAATTAAAATTTTTCCTTAGTCAAATATTAACTTTGCAAATATACTAGGTCTCTTTCTGGACTATGGTTTGCAGATACTGGTGAAGAACTATGAGGGGGTCTGAGATTTCGCTCTCTGAGTTAACAAGTTAGCTTGCTACAGTTTTAGGGATCCTTGGAAAAGAAAAAAGACTCCCGGATTAGAGGCAAAGAAGAGTTTGTCATGCACAAGACTAAAAGTAAGTGTAGTTTAATTTTTCTGGCACAGTTTCTCTTAGGCACAGTTACAACAGGGTGATATGAAAAGTTACATTACTTACATGTTGTTATGTAGGTTTTTTCCCCCATTTAGTTTGAGATTTTAAAATTTCTATTGTGATCTTTTTAACTTGTGATCTTTAGAGATGTATTGTTTACTTGTCAAAACTTTGAGGCTTTCTCATATTTCTTTCCACTGATTGCTAAGTTAATTCAATTCTGGCCAGATATGTATTTTGTCTCATTTAAATATTTAAAAAATTCTAAAGACTTGTATTATGGCTTAGAATATGGACTATTCTGCAGCATGTTTCATATTACATTTCTGGTAATGCATATTGTCTGCTGACAAATATAGTTTTCATATGTCTAAAAATTTATTTTTTTCTGGCATTTCACTTTATTTTTATTAAAAGCATTAAACATATTATCGTAATCATTTTTAAGTGTACAGTTTAGTAGTGTTAAGTATGGAAAAACCATCTCTAGAACATTTTCATCTTGCAGCACTGAAACTCTATGCCCATTAGACATTAATTCTCCCTTATTCATCCCTCCAGCCTATGGTAATCATCTTTAGACTTTCTGCTTCCTTGATTTTGACTACTTTGTATACTTCATGTGAGTGTAGTAATACAATACTGTATTTATTCTTTCATTTTATGTATTTCATTTCTTGTATTTGTATCTTTTCTGTTCATTTCACCTAGAATAATTTCTGTAAGTTTCATCCATACTGTACCATGTGACAGGATTTCTTTAAGGCTGCATAATATTCTAAATATTCTATTGTATTTGTTCATGGACATTTGGGTTGAGTCTGCCTATTGATATTATAATAATGTTGCTTTGAACATAAGTGTGCAAATAAATATCTCTTGGAGATCTTGATTTCAATTCTTTTTGATAAATACTCAGAAGTAAGATTTTTAGATTATATAGTCATTAAAATTTTTTGAGAAATTTCCACATTATTTTCCATATTGGCCTCACTATTTATGTTCCCACCCAAAGTGTTCAAGCTTTCCAACTTCTCTGCAACTTCATTTATTCTTATTATTTTCTGTTCTTTTGATAGTGGTCATCCTGATAAATATGAGGTGATATCATTGTGGTTTTGATTTCTGTTTCTCTAATGATTACTGATGCCACACATCTTTTCATGTCCTTATTACAATACACACACACACACACACACACAGTTATATGCTTTGGAGAAAAAGATTTCTAAGTCCTTTGTCACCTTCAAAATTGAGCTATTGATGGCATTTTTGAAAGGATATTTTCAGTGTGTTAGGATTCTGCATTCGCCGTTTTTTTTCTTTTAGCTCTTCAAGGATGTTCCATTGTATTTTGGCAGTTAATATTTTGTATTATTGCTGCTCTGATTATAATGTTCATTTTCCTCTGGGTGATTTTAATATTTTCTCTTTACTCTTGATTTTTAGTCATCTGACTGCAACATACTTTGTTGTTTGTGTGCTTTTTGCATTATCCTACTTTTCATTTGATGGAAATTTTTCTATCTCTGAGTTGTTGAAAGTTTCACCAAATTAAGTAAGAATTTCAATTATCATTTTAAAAATAATATTTTCCCTTCTTTTTTCTTTTTTCTTAAGACTCTAATTCCAATTGTATAACAGGACTTAGTATTCTCTGACATATTTATACCGAAGCTATGTTTTAGTCATTTTTTCAATACATTTCTTTCTTCTGTTCCTTAGATGAGAACATTTTTTAGTTATCTGTTCTCTTTGTCCATTCTCTGTTTCTATAACGAAGTACTTAAAGCTGGGTACCTTATAAAGAAAAGAGATTAAGTTCACAATTTTGGAAGCTGAATATCCAAGACTGGGGCACCTTATGTATTTAGTTTCTGGTGAGGGCCTTCTGACTACATTACAACATGGTAGTTGGCATCATGGCAGGGGCATGTATGAGATGGAGAAGGTAGAAAGGTAGAAAGAAAGAAAAGATATAGAAAGATAGGAAAGAAAGATTCTGGGGAAAGTCTAGCTCTTTTTATAACAACTTGCTTTTGCTGAAACTAACTAGAGTCCCCTGAGAACTTCATTGATCTTTACTAAGTGCATTCCTCTAAGGTCTTAATTATCTTCCACTAGGTCCCATCTCTGAAGGGCCCCACTACTACCCCCCTTTTTATTGGCACATTATAATTATACATAACTGTGGGATTTGTTATAATATATTCATACATGTACACAATAAAACAGTATAATTTGATCAATTTCATTCTTCAGTCCCTCCTCTTTCCCTCCCCACCCTCCACTGATCCCTTATTTTATTCTACTGGTATCCTCTCTATTTTTTTTTAATTTGTTCTAATTGGTTAGACATGACAGTGGAATGCATTTTAACATATTGTACACAAATGGAGCACAACTTCTCATTCCTCAAAATGTACATGATGCAGAGTCACACCAATAGTTTAATCATACATGTATACAGGGTAATAATGTCTGTCTCATTCTACCATCCTTCCCATCCCCACAACCCACCATTTCCCTCACTCCCCTCTGTACATTCTAAAGTTCCTTCATTCTTTCCTACTCCTCTCACTCCACTATGGATCAGCATCCACTTATCAGAGAAAACATTCAGCCTTTTTTTTTTTTTGATTGGTTTATTTCATTTAGCGTGATATTCTCTAGTTCCATCCATTTACCTGCAAATGCCATAATTTCATTCTTCTTTAAGGCTGAGTAATATGCCATTGTATATATGTACCACATTTTTTTTATCCATTCATCTGTGGAAGGGCATCTAGGTTGGTTCTATAATTTAGCTATTGTGAATTGAGCTGCTGTAAACATTGAGGTGGCTTCATCACTGTAGTATCCTGATTTTTAGTCCTTTCAGGTATGAACCAAGGAGTGGGATAGCTGGGTTAAATGGTGGTTCCATTCCAAGTTTTCTGAGGAATCTCCATACTGCTTTCCATAGTGGTTACATCAATTTGCAGTCTCACCAGCAATGTATGAGTGTGTTTTTTCCCCTACATCTTTGCCAACACTTACTATGGTTTGTATTCTTGATAGTTGCCATTCTGACTGGAGTGAGATAAAATTTTAGAAAAGCTTTGATTGCATTTCTCTAATTGCTAGAGATGATGAACATTTTTTATATGTTTGTTGATTGATTATATTTCTTCTGTGAAATGTCTATTCAGTTCCTTAGCCCATCTATTGATTGGGTTGTTTATATTTTTGGTGCTTTGGGGGTTCTTTATATATCCTGGAGATTAATGTGTTTGTTAAAGATTTTTTCCCATCCTGTAGACTCATCACATTATTGATTGTTTCCTTTGCTGAGAAGAAACCTTTTAGTTTGAATCCATCCCATTTATTGATTCTTTATTTTACTTCTTGTGCTTTAGGAGTCTTATTAAGGAAGTCAGGTCCTAAGCTGACATGATGAAGATTTGGGCCTCACAACTTCTTAACAGTTCCACATTGAGGACCAACCATCTAGCACACAAACCCTTGAAGGACACACTCAAACAAAATCCAAACCATAGTATCTTTTTTCAAGTTTATTGTGATTTTCTTTTGGTATCAACCCTATGCAGTCAAATTTTAATTTTAGACATTATAAGTTTTAATTCTGTAGTCTCCATTTTGTTCATTATTATAGTTTCAAATTTTAACATTTTCTATCTGTTTGTTTTAAATAATATTTTCCTTAATAATTGGACCTGTTCACAGTAGATGTTCTGAAGTGTCTGCTAATCTCAACATCTGTGTGAGATGGAGGTTGGCTTTATTCACAAGTTTGTCTCTTGATGACTGGACAACTGTATTTCTGTTTCTGTATTGATTTTGCTTTGTTTTTTTAATGGCAAGTATTTGGGCTGTGTATCAGACATTGTGATCAACATGTTGTAGGGAGTTTGGATTTTGTTATTTTTCAATGAAGAATCTTGAATTCTTGGCTCTTGTTCTATCAGACAGTTAACTTAGCTAAATCATAACTCTTCTTCCTTTGCTGTTAAAGCAGTTGAAATTTCCCCTCAGTTCTTTGAAACTCCAACTGTGTCTTTCACCTGGAGCCCTGGAGTTTATACAGTTCAGGGATTAGCAAGGAGATGAATAGAGTTTGTAAACAGATTTGGTCCCACTCCTTTATAGCTCTGTTCCCTGGGGATATTTGTCCTCAGACCTGAGCTTTCTCCTCTGCATTCAGAATGCCTTCTAGCTTCTCAGCCAGGGAAGTATCCAAACATAAAAAGCTGAAAAACCATAATTTTTCACCAGCACACTCTCTTTCAAGATTTTCACTCTCTTTCAAGGATTTTCCCCCTTAAGTTCTGGGAACTTTGCTCACTCTCCAATGGAATGTTTTAAATGGAATGTTTTAATACACATTTTGTCTTGAGTTTATAATTGTTATCTATGGGAGAGTCAGTCACTCTACTATTACTGTAAGAGAATCTATACAGATTTTAATAAGCTAAAGCATCTGTATATTATAGACTTTGTCTTATGGTATCTTGGGAAGGAAAGGCCAAAAGCCAAAAAGCAATTTTTTTTTTTGTGGTGCTGAGAATTGAACCCAGGGGCCTGTACATGTTGGGCAAGCACTCTATCAACTAGCTGTATCTCCAGCCACGCCTCCCAAAAGCATTTTTGAAATCAGAGACTATTTTATGAGGAAAAGAATAATCATATAATAAACAGTTTGCTTGTAGCTCACCGGTTCACACTGTGAAATAAATCAATTGCAGAGAGTGTAGCTTGTTGCCAAATGCAATCTCTTTTGAACACATAGTTGTCTAACAAAGGTTGATCAACTAATCCACAGTAAAGCTGACCCTTGTGGTCAGTATGCAGTTTCTCAATAGTGAGAATTTGTGTAAACTTTAAAGTTTATTGATCAATAAAAGCATATATAAAAGAAATGTCCAGGGCAACTAGACTATGGAGATATTAGTTGTGTGTATATAAATGTTTTTGGTTTGTTTTCTGGAAAAACATTTGCTTGTATGAAACGTGGCCATAAGTGTGGGTAAAAGTTATTTAAAATATCTGGTTAAAATGACCAAGTCTTTCTTTTCACAAGTTACTGAAGCCAATTAAAATTGGGCAGTAATGGAGAACTGGATGAATTCAAGGTGACAGTTTGTTCTCCTTTAAATTACATTTTCTTCTTTGCCTTTTGTGCCAAAAAGAATGTAATTTTTATGAAATGAGTTTTATAATATGTATTTGTTAAGAAAAATGGGCCAACCAAAGTAAAGAGTCATTATATGCTTTTTCCTTGAATTGAAAACATGCTCTTGCATATTGATGAAAGGAAGCAAGAAGAGCAAATGGGTAGTTTTTAGGCATCACTGGTAACTGTCATTGTGTGGGAAATGATAAGTCAATTATTATCATTTTTAATAAGAATGTTGCATTCTTCTTCCAGAGAGGTCTTAAAATAAATCATTTTAACATGTAAAAAGTAGTTCCTTGGGATGGAGCTGCATTAGGTTCTTTTGAACTGTGTACAGTGCATGGCATATAGGAAAGAAATATTTATTATTTAAGTAGTTTTTTTTTTGACCAATTTTTAAATGAATGAAATATGTTGATAGATCATTTGGATTTTCACAATTTCTATCACTTTATATGTTATTTTAATGGTTGACAGTTTTCATATGAACACTTCTATGTTATGTAAATTTCCTATTTTAAAGTATAATCATTTGTTGAGTAAATAAATTTTATGCTTTATATAAAGTGAGATCACACACAGTTTGAGACCACACTAAGATCTCTTTCTCTAGTGATGGATATACACCTTCATAGTTTAAAATTTAAATGTTGCTAGAGAGATCATTGTTTAAGGGGGAATCAATCGTATTCTGGGGCAATAGGTATTTCCTGTTTGATTTTATATATGGAATTTTTAGCACATAGTAAAAAATATCAATAAATATTGAGTTAAATCCATGGACAATGAAATCTAGGTTTATTGTTATTAATATATGTTATTAACATATCTTAATGTTATTAAGATAATAAATGATGTGATTGTAATATTTCTTAGCTAATAAAGTGTCCATCAGAAAAGTTCATAGAAGAAGAATAATCCATTCAGGGTTATTCACACTCCACTGGGATTTTCAAGCATAGGATTAACTTTTAGTGACTTATCTAAATATAGTGAACTTTTTTCCTACTTTCATCATGAAGTTTTATAACACATATGTTAGCATGTTCAGTTTTGCTAATTTATTTATTGTTCCTGGCAGGGATTATGCAGCTCATTGAGGAACTGAGCTTTCTGCAGTTATTCCTGACAAGAATTTTGTTGGAAGGGCTGCTTATTGGTGAGTGGACGCCTACCTGGGGCTTCATCTTAGGAAAAGAGTCCCCCAGTGCTCATTGTCCTCCATTTACCTAATAGAGGCTGTGACCGTTGGCTGTAAATACGAAAATATATTGCTTGGAAGATAATGTATTGTGCAGTTGCCTTTTATTTCAGACTTAACTTGTTTTTGTCTTTGCCTTCTTCCATTTTTATTTTTATATAGCTTTTATAAAATAACAAGTGAGAATAGTCTGTAATTGTAATGCATTTCAGATTTTTCTATATTCTTTCACATGTGCCTATTATACAGATAAACAGAAAATAAAACAGCAGATCTGTTTGAAACTAATACTATTAGTAGGATCCCCCAGTCAGAGAAAAGAAACCATTCTGGATATTTTGAATAGAAGGATTTCACTTAGAGATAGCTTCAGTAATGCTGATTGGGTAGAATAAAGAAAGGGGATAGTGTTGCTGTCCCTCTGGTGGGCCCAATTTCCCCAGTCTCACAAGTAAGAATGAGAACTCCAAAGATGAAAGCAGGGTCTACTTTCCTTATTTTGATTTAAAGGTCAAGATATTTTTTTCTTCATAGGTCAATAAAAGTGAATTCTATTTAATTTGAGTTACTGAGTGTAAAAACTAGCTAATTTTATAAATATCCCCTTCTATAGTATTTTGATGGCTTCACTAGAATTTGAATTTCTAGAGGGAGGGTTCTTTGATGATTGTTTTTTGCCGAACTGAATTATAAAATTTCTGTTTTGTAACTTCAAAAAAAATTTCCTGTGTAAATTTTAGGTGAGTAAAATTTTAAGAGCCTCAATAATTTTAGAAAGCTAATTATGGTTATTCTTATCTGTTTTTAAGAATTTTAAATAGAAGTTGGCAGGGTTGATGAGATCAGGAGGTGTTTGCTTCTCCCCATTTAAATGTATACTATACTATAGTACTATGCATAACATACCATCTTATGAAATTTATGTTCTTCTTTTGTATTAATGAAAAATCTTAAAGTATCTAAAATTATTTTCATATAATGGAAGATTTCAAGTATACAGAAAAACGTAGAGATAATATATTTCTACTACCCAATTTGCTTCAGAATTTGGAAAAAATTCAAACATAAGAATAAAGCAAAAAAACAACTGTTTTTTGTGTACAATTACATATTTCCATTAAATCTTTATAAATTTGAGTTAATTCTTTAAGGCTGTCTCTAGGAATTAAAAGTCTCATTTTACATGGGATGTTCTAATAATGGTGCACATTAGCTCTTTTGAAATTTTCACAGATGCATTAAATATTGTCAGTTCAGTCTCATTGACTTGATTTTATATTAAAAGTAGTCTGTCATCCCATTTTTGGAAAATTATCTTGTTACACTCTCAAGTTTGTAGTAAATGACACATGAAAAACTATAAAATGACAGATGAAAATCAAAAGGTGAGTACTTGTGCATATATTTCTCCAGAAATATCAAGCATGTTTTTGAGCATTTGGCATCATTAAGCATGTTCATGTGTCACAGAATAGTTTAGTTGGAATAAAATTATAAATCTGTTATTTAAATGGGGTAAAGGATTATATGGTTCTTTATGCAGAAAATATCTCTCGTTTCTCTTTCTTTATTATCTCATTCAGTTTTAGATGAAGGATGTCAGATTGCGTAATGAGGAAACCAGTTCTCATTTTCACCAAGACTGCTCAAATTTAATACGTGTGCTTTGAGCTTCAGTATCTTTCCAAGTAATAAGCTGCTACGTGTCTTACTTTTTTGTTTGTCAGACGTGGCAAGGACATTGTGAAGCTTATGATTTTGTTCTGCTCAACAGCCTGTAATAATATTAGTTGAAATGATGATAGTTTACAATGATTATTAAAAGTTCTAATTTTCTACAATTTCTAACCTGCTTTGTAAAGAATTTATGGTTATTGGAATTATTTGAGGCACTATCCAAAGACACTTTCATAAAATATTTCTAAAAAATGTGAATTATTTATCCATAATCAAGAAATAAACACCATAATGAAATATATCTAGGTTAGGCTTATAAGGGTTTTTTTTCCCATGAACAAAATTAGTTCAAAGTAAATCATGTAATGCTCATATTCGAAAACTCTTTGTAGTATATTCTGCATCTATGTGGAATTAATTCAAGTAAAAAGGGATAACTTGAGGCTAATGTAGAATTACATTTTATTTATCCCTTTCCCAAATAGCATACACCCACAGACCACTTGAGCTGTCTCATAAGCTAAGCTATGCTTATACCTAGAGAAATGGAGTAATAGAGCTGAAGTGAACAGGAAAAAACAAGGCTTAGCTTTATCTGACTCGCCCTTTCTGAAAATAAAAGTAGTAGGATTTTAAATCATTCTGAAGGGCAGTAGAATAGCAATTTCTCTATTTAAGAACATGTTAAGATGAATGTTTAAAATTTATACTTACTAAAAAAGACCTGTGATTTGATTCTCCATGTTTAATAAAAAAAGACCACTATGTACTTGGAAATGCATGCAGGAAACAAATCAACAGGATTTCTTAATTGGTTGCTGCCATATTAGGCACTCAGAAATGCAAAAGAAGATGAATAATTTAATTGTGAAGGCAAGGAATTATATAAATTACAACATAATGTGAAATTTGTGAGCATGGCGCAAATGTAATTCAGAAGCATGGCATTTACTTGAAGGATAATTCTACTAGGCTAGGTAGCAGGTAAAGAGTTCCAGAAGGGGCAAGCCAAAGAAAAGTCAGGAGTGGAAATGAGAGTTAGGTGTGTATGTAAGACCTAGGGAAAAGGGCCTGATGATGCCCAAGCCCTGAGCATGTGCTTTTGACCTGATCTATTAGAAAAGTTATGCCCCATAGATAAAGGTTGAAAAAACAATGCAGGGCTTCATCCACCTACTGATAAGGGGGATGGGCTGTCCTTTAGGAAACTGATCACGCAAAATTATCAGAACCCTGGGACAGCTCAGGCAAGGGAAGAATGCAGAAGCTGCAATTGACATCTATAAAGATGTTTTTATGCAAGTTTTTATAAAGACTTCTTTTTTTTTTTATTGACTAGTCTGTAAGGCATAATAAACCCTGGTGAAAAACATGAAAAGATAGAATCAAATTTGCAAATACAGAGAAGACATTTCTTGACTGTTTGTTGTTGTTGTCCTTTGACAAGAAATGAGGAAAATCTGCAGTTATTTGATCTGCTCCTCACCGAGAGGGTTGCAAGATTTCCCATCATTTTCTCCTTGTGAGTCTTCGGCCGTGAACCCAGACTTCCTTAAACGAAAGGGCAAATGAAGGGCTTCTCTATAGCTAAACCCAGTTCTTTGATTTCCTATGATAAATCTTAACATGATGATAATGTAATGAGTTTTGTTCTTTTATATCGTATGTATTTTTGACCCCTTTCTTTTGAAATCTTTATTAATCTTTTTATTTTCTTCCTTTCAATGCTATCTGATGAAAAAAAAAAAAAATCCCAGGTGTACCATGGTACAAGTTAGAGGGATAGGGTAAAATAGTTGAAATCAGTAGGAAGCCTCCTTCTTGAGGTCCCCATATTAATGTCACCTATGTTAAATAGCTGAATATGTCCTGGAGAGTCACTTGAACTCAGTGGGCATTAGTATCTTCATTTGAAATGAAAATAACTTTGATTGAATAAAAATTACAGGAGGTCGTTGTCTTGGACTCACCTCCTGTACTGGGCCTCAACAGAATAGACTAAAATTCAAAGTGAGGTCACTTATCCTGAAGTTCCACCCACCACTCTGGCATTAGTCTATTTATCTGACTTGAGAAATCAACAGTATTTCCTAAATAGGCCAATTTCAACATTCATGGTAATGAAGTTCTTTCTGTCTTAATCCTTTAACAACAACAACAAAACCCTAAACTAACCTAATGCTAATGAATCCATTATTTTTCTGTTCTGTCTTCTGTCCCCACCTTTGTAATGAATGGCTAATCTGCTTGTTTTTTTATTTTTATTTTTTTGGTACCAGGGATTGAACTCAGGGGCACTTGACCACTGAGCTACATCCCCAGCCCTGTTTTGTGTTTTATGTGGAGACAGTCTCACTGAGTTGCTTAGCGCCTCGCCCTTGCTAAAGCTGACTTTGAATTCGCCCTTCTCCTGTTTTATCTTCCCAAAGTGCTGGGATTACAGGTATGTGCCACCATGCCTGGCTCCTTGTTGGTTTTTGATTCTGTTTTCTTCAGTCTTTTCTATCCATAAAAACAACCTCCTCGGCTCAGCTCATTGGAATACTTATGCTCTTTTGTAGAATGAAATGTTGCATGATTCTAGAGTGAAAAATAAAGTAATTCAGATCATTAAACTAAATTGTTGTAGTTTTGTCTTTTGACACTTTAAAGTTACCTTTACATTTCAATCACAGTATCAGGACATAACATTTTATTTAAAGGCCAAGATGAATTTTTATCAGTGTTTGCACATAATGACTAATCCTTGGCATAGTACTCTATAAATAGTAAGTACTCACCATGTAAGAAATGGATGTGATAGATTTTTCTGGTGTCATGGGTTACTGTAGGAGTGTCATTTGATGCCTGTAACCATCTTTCAATGCTAGTAGCACTTCTGTTCATACTTGATATATTTTTATAATTTTTCCTAATTTATTTTCTCCCTCAAATTATTAATTTAATTATATTACCATGCCAATGCCTTTGAAACAAAATGAGAAAAGATAATAAAAATCTCACTTTGAGTCTGTTATTATGATACAATGGTAGATCCAACAAGTAAAACTAATATAGCCTCTCTCTTGAATTTTTCTGTAACTAGGAAAGGTAAAGTGTAAAAATCAGCAGAGGTTGCTTAAAGGAACTATATGCTAGCGAAAACAGGAGAGCTTAAGAGAAACCGTTTTGCAAACTTTACTCTTGTGATTGTCATAATTGGAGAGGCTGAACTGAAAATGTGACTGAAATGTTTAGTAACAGTCCTTTTGATCACATTCAGAACGAAAATATCCAAGTACTTTGTAATTTTAGCTCTTTTAAATGTTCATTCTCTTTTTTGTTCATTCTTGATCTCACGTATTACTTTATATTCATTGCCAATGACAAAAATAGGATTTGAAAATCTCTTGCTCTTTTAAATTCACTTAAACATATATTTAGAAGCTATTCACTTATGAGTATTGAGAATATTAAACAATGTGGCACTAAAACTGTATATGAGGGATTACTCAAACAGCTTTGCATTTTCATTAATCAAGAAAGAATTGCAAGCATCACAACACAAAGACATGGCCACTGTTGTCAAATGTGAGTAGTATCTCCACCTAAAAAGCTTTAAGTATTTTGTCAAAATGTTCATGAACAATTTTGCAAGAAGAGAGCACTGCGTCCTCTTAAGTAATTTCTTGAATGTTAGTCCCACTATTTCTTCTTTAGAAATGTGTGTTTCAAAAAAAAAGAAACTCCAAACAAACAACAACAAACAACAACAACAACAAAGCCTAGAGATATTAGGCAGAGTTTTATGGAGGGTTTTACTACAAAATTGTTTTACGGTCTAGATAGGTATCTATATATACATAAAGACACAATTAAATATTCAATGATAGGAATAATCAATTACACTAAAAACTAAAATCTATAAAACTGGCATTTTTGCCCATTTTATTTACATGTGAAAACACATTAGATAGGATATAAAATGGGAAAAGCAGAGTAGAGGAGTAACTATGTAGCATGATCTATTTAACATATAGCTAGAACTGAAAATATTTATTTTCAATTTTACATATGATATTTTACATATTTTCTATAATAAAAATATTACCTTGAGTTTACTCCTTTGTTTTTTTAATAATATATTTGTATAGCATTTTTAGGCTTACAGAAAAATTGGGCAGAAATACAGAGAGTTCCCACCAGCTCCTTTCCGCTGCAGTTTCCTCTACTGTTAACATTTTGTGTTAGTGAGTTTTTTGTCACAATTGATGAACTAATATTCATGGGATATCATTAAAGTCTACTCTTTGTCATAGAATTCAGTGTTTTGACAAATGTATAATATCGTGTGCCTGTGCTATTACAGTATCATATAGAGAATTTTTTTCTCATTAAAAAAGCTCTGGCTTTGCCTATAATCTCAGCAGCTCAGGAAGCTGAGGCTGAAGGATTGCAAGTTCAAAGCTAGTCTTAGCAATTTAGCAAAGCCCTAAGTAACTTAGCGAGACCCTGTCTCGAAATGAAAAATAAAAAGAGCTGGGGATGTTGCTCAGTGGTTAAGCACCCCTGGGTTCAAAGCTGTTACAAAAAACCAAACCAAGCCAGGTACAGTTGTGCGTGCCTGTAATCCCAAAAGCTTAGGAGACTGAGGCAGGAGGACTGTGAGTTTAAAGTGAGCCTCAGCAAAAGTGAAGCACTAAGCAACTCAGTGAGACACTGTCTCTAAATAAATTATAAAAACATAGGGCTGGGAAAGTGGCTCAGTGGTTGAGTGTCCCTGAGTTCAATCCCCAGTACCCCCTCACCCCCCCAAAAAATACCAAACTAAACTAAACCAAACCAAACCAAACAAGCAGAACTATGGCTCTACTCATTCGTACTCCCACACTTCCCCACTCCTAAACTCCTGAAAGCCTTTATTCTTTTTATTGTGTATATAGTTTGCCTTTTTCAGATTGTCACATGACTGGAATCATATGGTATATGTCTTTTAAAAACAGGCTTATCTCACTTAGCAATGCATGTTTGAGATTTCTCCTTGTCTGTGGTTTGATAATTTCTTTTTATTGCTTAGTAATATTCCATTTTATGGATGTACCATAATTAATCCATTCACTTAATGAAGAATATCTCGATTGTTTCCAATTTTTGGCAATAACGAATGGAGCTACTATGGACATTTGAGTAAGAGTTTTTATGTGTATGTAAGTTTTCAACTCATTTGGGTAAATACCTAAGAGTATAATTGCTGGCCTGAATTTAATTTTAATCAAGTCCAACTTAATATTTTTCTCATGAACTGGGCTTTGTTATCCTATCTATAAATCAATGTCAAACTTAAAATCACCTAGATTTTCTGTTGATGTCTGGATAGTTTATAGTTTTGCATTTTACATTTAGGTCTGTGTTAACAGTTTGCATTAATATTTATGTGGATATATTTTTGTGCATGTGAATGTTCAGTTATTCTAGCACCATTTGTTGGCAAGACTTTCTCCTTTATTGCTTTTGCTCCTCTGTCAAAGTTTAGTTGGTTGTATTTTTGTAGGTCTATTTTTGGATATTTTCTGTTACATTGTTCTATTTTCCTTTTTCTCTTTCTTTCTGCTTCCGCTTTTCTTTTTTTGGTCTATCTCATACTTTATCTGACACTATAATTTCAGAGTAGGTTGACATGGGGTATGTCAGTTCTCCAGGTTTGCTTTTCTTCAATATTGTGCTTCCATTTAAGCTCTTAGCATTTTAATTGTTATTATTTAATTCTCTGCCTGATAATTACAAAATCTGTGCCCTGTGTCCCAATTACTGGTGTTTATTTTATTTTGTCTGTATTTTGCTTTTAGCATCCCTTCTAATGTTTTGTCCAGAGGCAGACATGGTATACTGGGTAAAAGAAACTGATGTAAATGGATCTTTAGTTGAACTTTTACTTTTAGATTTTGTCTACTGTTGACGGTAGCTGTATGTCCCAGGGACAAAATTTTTTTCTGGTTTTCTTATTAGTGTCTCTCCTATTGTCTTTGGGTTTATCTAAAAAAGGCTTCATGAATAGGGTCTGAATTTTCTTATTCTTTCAGTTGCAATCCTCCCTTCTTATTCAGGGGGCTGGTAGATGTGGTGGGAAGGGGTAAGAGATGGGCAGGGAGAACACCCTGTGTCCTGTGATTACATCCAGGCTTTTGGTGAGCTTGTGTCTCTGGGCCGCAACCTTCCCAAGTGCTTCTCAGCTTTCTGTATGCCTTCCAGAAGAGACAGGAAGACTAGAAGGGGGATGGAGTTGGATATTTTCTCTTCCACACTTTGAAGGATAGCATGGGCTGGATTTGGTTAATCTCTGGTAGAAAGAAACTTTGGTTAGAGTCTAGTGAAATATTTTTCACTGAGTCCAGGCCTTTGTGAAAGGAGCAGAACTCTGGGAATTTATCAAAGTAATTACTTTTCATTTCCTTCTGCCAGAAGTACATGGGAATGCTTCCCCATCTTCACCATCAGAACCTGGTGGATCTCCTGGAAGTAAAGTCATGAAAATATTGATCTCCTTGGGAATTTTTTCTCTCTGAATTTTTTCCATTCTTAGTTTTCAGAAATTACCTAATTATTCTTGAAATTTTCCTACTATTCCTGGACCCAAAGATGACCTGTGCTATATTTTGTCATTATTTTCTCTGCATAAGTTGATAAAATCAAATGTTTCTTGTCTTTATGTCTGTTGATGTGATAGTTTGTTAATTGATTTCAATATGTTTAACCAACCTTGCATCCCTGGAATGAACCCCACTTGATCATGGTGCACTATTTTTTAAATATGTTTTTGTAGGCAACTTGCCAAAATTTTATTGAGAATTTTGACATCTATGTTCATCAGGGATATTGGTGTGAAATTTTCTTTCTTTGATGTGTCTCTGTCTGGTTTTGGTATCAGGGTGATGCTCACTTCATAGAATGAATTTTAGAAGGGTTCCCTACTTTTCTATTTCATGAAATAGTTTGAGGAGAATTGGTATTAATTCTTCTTTGTAGGTCTTGTAGAACTCAGCTGAGAATGCCTCTGGTCTTGGGCTTTTTTTGGTTGGTAGCCTTTTGATGGCATCTTCTATTTCCTTGCTTGAAATTGATCTGTTTAAGTTGTGTATGTCCTCCTGGTTCACTTTGTGTAGGTCATATGCCTCTAGAAATTTGTCAGTGTCTTCAAGGTTTTCTATTTTACTGGAGTATAAATTTTCAAAATAGTTTCTAATTATCCTCTGTATTTTGATAGTGTCTGTCATGCCATTTCCTTTTTCATCACGAATTTTAGTAATTTGGAATTTCTCTCTCCTTCTTTTCTCCTTAGGATGGCTAAGGGTTTGTCAATTTTATTTGTTTGAAAAAACCAGCTTTTTGTTTTGTCAATTTTTGAATTGTTTCTTTTGTTTCAATTTCATTGATTTCAGCCCTGATTTTAATTATTTCCTGTCTTCTAATTCTTTTGGTGTTGGTTTGTTCT
Organism: Xerus rutilus; assembly: GCA_028644305.1. Classification (NCBI taxonomy): domain Eukaryota; kingdom Metazoa; phylum Chordata; class Mammalia; order Rodentia; family Sciuridae; genus Xerus; species Xerus rutilus. Next base: position 22,352,542 of record CM053410.1, on the reverse strand, counting down.
TCTTTTTCTGAGACTTTGAGGTGAAGAGTCAAGTCATTTATTTGTTGACTTTTTTTTCTTTTAATAAATGAGCTTAATGCAATGAACTTTCCTCTAAGCACTGCTTTAATGGTGTCCCAGAGACTTTGATATGTTGTATCAGAGTATTCATTTGCCTCTAAGAATTTTTTTTATCTCTTCTCTGATGTCTTCTGTTATCCATGCATCATTAAATAGCATATTATTTAGTTTCTAGGTGTTGGAGTAGTTTCTATTTTTTAATCTGTGTTTGATTTCTAATTTTATTCCATTATGGTCAGATAGGATGCAGGGTAGTATCTCTATTTTTTTATATTTGCTAAGACTTGCTTTGTGACATAACATATGATCTATTTTGGAGAAGGAACCATGTGCTGCTGAGAAAAAAGTGTATTCACTTGTTGATGGATGGAATACTCTATATATGTCTGTTAAGTCTAAATTATTGTTTTATTGAGTTCTATGGTTTCTTTGTTTAGTTTTTGTTTAGAAGATCTCTCCAATGGTGAGAGAGCTGTGTTAAAGTCACCAAGTATTATTGTTTTATGGTCTATTTGATTCTTGTAGTTGAGGAGAGTTTGTTTGATATATGTAGGTGCCCAATTGTTTGGGGTATAGATATTTATGATTGTTATGTCTTGTTAATATACGATTCCCTTAAGAAGTTTGAAATGTTCTTTATCCCTTTTCACTAACTTTGGTTTGAAGTTTTCTTTATCTGATAGGAGGATGGAAACTGCTGCTTGTTTATGTGTTCCATGTGAGTAATACGTTTTTCCCACTCTTTCACTTTCAGTCTGTGAATGTCTTTTCCTGTGAGTAGAGTCTCTTGAAGGCAGCATGTTATTGGGTCTTTTTTTTTTTTTTAATCCAGTCTGTCAGTCTATGTCTTTTAATTGATGAGTTTAGGCCATTCACATTCAGGGTTACTATTGAAATATGATTTGTAATCCTGGCCATTTCAGTCTATTTTTGGTTTTTACCTTAACTTGATTTCTCTTTTGATTGGCCTTTCCTTTCATGTAGTTCCTCTCTTTGTATAGTTTCATTGTTGGTTATCATTTCCTCCTCATGGAATATTTTGCCAAGAATGCTGTGTGGTGCAGGCTTTCTTGCTGTAAATTCTTTTAACTTTAGATTATCATGGAAAGTTTTTATTTCATCATCATCTGAAGATTAATTTTGCTGGACATAAGATTCTTGGTTGGCATACTTTTTCTTTCAGAGCTTGGTATATGTTGTTCCATGATCTCCTGGCTTTTAGAGTCTGGGTTGAACAATCTGCTGAGATCCAAATTGGTCTCCCCTTATATGTAATCTGACTCTTCTCTCTTGCAGCCTTTAAAATTCTATACTTATTCTGTATGCTGGGCATTTTCGTTATAATGTGCCTTGGTGTAGATCTGTTGTAATTTTGTACATTTGGTGTCCTGTAAGCCTCTTGTATTTGATTTTCCAATTTATTTTTCATATTTGGGAAATTTTCTGATATTAGTTCATTGAAGAAATTGTGCATTCATTTGGTTTGAAATTCTGTGCCTTTTTCTATCCTGATAAATCTTAGATTTAGTCTTTAGATGCTAGCCCATAATTCTTGTATGTTCTGTTCATGATTTCTTACCATCTTCACTATATGGTCAATTTTATTTTCAAGATTGTATATTTTGTCTTCATTATCCGAAGTTCTGTCTTCCAGGTGATCTAGACTGCTGGTGATGCTTTCTTTTCTTTTCTTTTCTTTTCTAGTACTGGGGATTGAACTCAGGGACACTCAACCACTGAGCCATATCTCCAGACCTATTTTGTGTTTTATGTAGCGACAGGATCTCACTGAGGTGCTTAGCACCTCGCTGTTGCTGAGGCTGGCTTTGAACTCTCGATTCTCCTGTCTCAGCCTCCCTAAGTGCTGGGATTACAGGCTTGAGCCACCATGCCAGCTGCTGGTGATGCTTTCTATTGAGTTTTTATTTGGTTTATTGTTTCCTTCATTTCAAGAATTTCTGACTGGTTTTTACCCCACAATCTCTAGCTCTTTCTTAATCTTTTGCTACCTGTATTTTCTCCCTTATCTCTTTGTTGGTGTGATTGATAGTTGCCTTTGTTTGCTCTCTTATCTTTTTGTTGGCATGATCAATGGTTGACTTTATTTGCTCTCTTATTTCTTTGGTGGAGTGATCAATTTTTGCCTGTATTTGCTTACTTAAGTCATTTTTTCATTCACAGATCATTTTAATTATGTACATTCTGAATTTTTTCTCTGACATTTTATCAACTCTACTGTCAATAGATTCTATGATTGTAGGATTTTGATTTACTTGGGGCACTTTCTTCCCTTGTTTTTTCATGTTATGTTCTTTTCTTGCAATGCCAGTCTGAGTTATTGCATTTTCTATCCTATAATCTTGTAGTGTCACTGCAGATTACCTGTATCTCACCTTGGAGTTCACTTCCAGTCTCCAGCAGGTGACCCCTGATTGACACTACTGCCACTAAAGATAGTGGCGGTGTTAGTGGACATAACTCAAGATGGCAGTGGGAATGGCCCCAAATGTATTTAACATGTTCAGGTATGGGGCTAAAAGGGTGAGATTTACAATGGCTTTGGGTTGATTGATCAGAGATGCAGGCTTTGGTTGGCTGCTGCCTCCAGGCCCTGTCTGTTGCCCTAAGATAGAGGATAATATATGGGAAGAACTATGAGGATGGCTGCAGTGTATAAGATGGATACAGAAAGGGAGCAACAGTGTGGATCTCCCCTATGTTCAGGGGTGGTCCTGAGCCTGGGCTCTCACACAGACCTGTGAGGGCAGTCCTAGACCTGATCTTGGCCTAGACTCCTTCAGGGATTCCAAGTGGTAGGTCTAGCCCTGGGCTTGGGCTCCTGCGGAGAGGCAGTGGTTCTGGCACTGAACTGGGAGTGGTCCCAGGCCTCAGTCACCCAGGTCCCAGAGGCAGTCCTTCACCTGGATTGGGTTCTCCTGTGGGTCGGCGGATTGTTGGGTAACAATCTCAGGCCTGACCTTGGCTGGGCTCCCTTGGTGGTCCCTGAAGGTGGTCCTGGGCTTTGGCCTGTGCTCCTGCCAGTCATCAGGGACTCAGGAGTGGAACTGGGTATGGTCCTTGGCCTCATTTAGGCCAGGTCTTCCACAGGGGTCCCCGGAGGTAGTCCTTCACCTGGGTCTGGGTTCCCCTGTGATTGGCGGCTAGCAGTCTCAGGTCTGCCCTTGGCTGGGCTCCCATGGAGGACTCTGAAGTTTGTTCTGGTCCTTGGTCTATTTTCCCGCCAGTCAGTCGGCAGGGACTGTGGCACAGAACTTGTCTGTCTGCTCTTTATTGTCATTAAGTGCTCCCTCTAGGAAGCACTAAAGCAAAAGTGGAAATGATATTTTCACTAAATTCTTCCAGCTTCCTCTCTTCACCTTTTTCTCTTTATTATACTGCAATATTCAAATATTTAAAGGAAAAGAAAATAAAACCATTTAAAATATTAAATTCTTTAAAATGAGTTAAATTCTTATTCCCCTTCTAACCTTTGCCAAAACTTCTGGCAAAAGCCCCAATCCCAAATTAACCCAATTATCCACCTCCCCTAGGCTTGTGGTCCAAGTGATGAGTTTTGCTGAATGAAATCAAATAGACTTAGATCACAAATCCCTTCTTTATGGATTAACTTGAGAAGCAATTTTCAAGTCTCAATTTACTTGATGTCTCAGCAGAATGTTTGATAGCTGGCCACCACAGCATTTTTGAAACCACCTTTTCTTTTTGATTATTTTGAAACCCATACATTCTCTTTCTTACTTTCCTTTATTGTTTCCTCCTTTTAACTGACTGTTAAAGAAACTCAGCAATGTTGTGTCCTGAGTCCTCTTCACTTTTACCATAGTTGCATTTTCTAAATTACCGTCCATTCCTTGGCCTTTCCTCTGAGTTCTAGATAAACATGTCCAATTGCCTACATTATATCTCATTTGGTAAATAAATATCACTATGTAATTGTATGTCATGTGTATCTATTGACATATAGCCATGTGTCATGTCATCAGGAATGCCTTCTGAGAAATGCACCATAAGGCAATTTTATCATTGAGTGACATAGAGTGTGCTTATAAAAATTAGGATGGCTATGATGTCACTAGGCAATGTAATCTTATGGGACCACTATTGTACGTGTTGTCCCCCCTTGACTGAAACATTGCTATACAGTGCATGACTATATGAAAAATGGAACTTGTAATTTTTACTTACCTTGCCTCTCCCTGCTCCTCATTTTCTGCTTATCCATTCAGTAGTTGATAATAGCATCTATGCACTTGTTTGTGCCAGAAGCTTGAGCATTATTCTGATAATCACTTTCCCCCTCCTGTATAAATAGAACTAATATCTTCTAAGTGTGGTATACATGTGTCAGTAAATGTGTCATTTGGGGATTCCATGCAAGGGACTTTGGAGGGATAAAAGGACCATATCAGTTATCAATGACCAGCAGGGAAATGATTTTTTGTTTTTTTTGCTTTTGTTTCAAGGGAGCTGCAGACAAAATCATGTGTGTACTCATAAGCAGTTTTCCCAGGAAAAAGAGCCATTTATGAACATTATTAGATCAGAGGACTGATGCGATTAAGTCTAGACATAGTCTAAAACTTTGCCCACTTGTGTTTCAAAATGTTTTTTCTTCACCCAGAATTACAACCCAAATCCATTATATATTTACTCTCTATCCCCCCTTTCCTCCATCCTGTGGCAGCCACCACTCTGCTTTCTGTCTAAATAGGCTTTTATGTTCTGGATATCTCATGTAATAGGAATTGTGTGACATTCATCATTTTTAGATGGTATCTCTTATTTAAAATGGTTTTGAGGTTTTAGCATATATCAGCACTGAATTCCTTCTTACAATTGAATGATATTCAATTGTATGTATATAACACAATTTGTTTTTCTATCAGACTAAAGTATAAAGGTAGAAATATTTACTTACTTCATGTGAAGTTATACAGATAATTTGGAGCTATCCAGAATAAAAAGTAAATAAGTTTACCTGTTAGTGAGAAAAATAATCATTGAATATCATGTATTATTATTTCCTCTTGTAGAAATAGTTTGTTCAATTTATTTAAACTTGAAATGTGAAATTTAAATTGCTTTTATGAATTCTGCATTATTTTAATACACTAGGACAGGTATTGATATGTTATAGCCATGCATCAATTCTACTCCACCATCTGTTTTTTAAGTAAAGTTTTATTGGGAAAGCTTCCATATTGTCTAAGACTGTTTTGATAGTATAACAGCAGAACTGAACAGCTTTGGCAGAGACTACAGGTTCCACAAAGCCTAAATTATTTCATCTCTGATCCTGAACAGGAAAAGTTTATTGACTCCTGTTCTAGAATTATGAAATCCATGTGGAATTACTTTTCTGCCAGGATTTCATTGGTTTAGGTACCTTCAAAGGAAAACCTCAACTTAATTGAGTTTGGAAACTTTTCCATTACTGGCCTAGAATATAAAATATATTTTGTCTGTTGATGGAAGCTATCAATTAATAAACAGAAAGAATTTTAAAATTTTAATTTGGAGAAAACATCCAAAATGTGATGGTAAAGTAATATCTTTTGCACATGTTAAAAGCATGGGAAACTAGAAGAATTAATGGTTTGCCAGAGAAATTTCTCAGATGAAGTATTTTTTTTCCCTGGAAATGAAATTATCAACAAACCAAATTAAAAATTCAATGGAAAGCATCACCAATAGAAAAGATCACTTTGAAGATCAATTTTTAAGCCTCAAAAGCAATATAATTTTGAAAATAAAGTTGACCATAAAGAAAAGATGTTAAAAGACCATGTACAGAATATTCAAGAATTCTGGGATAACATCAAGAGGCCAAATTTAAGAATTATTGGTGTAGATGAAAGCTCTGAAATACAAGCTAAAAGCATACACATTTTTTCAATGAAATAATAACAGAAAATTTTCCAGACCTTAAGAATGAGATGGAAATTCAAATACAAGAGGCATATAGGACTCCAAATATGCCAAATCACAATGGAGCTATTCTAAGACACATTATAAAGGAAACACCTAACAAACAAAATAAGAATAGAATGTTAAAAGCTGCAAGAGGAACATGGTTGGTCACATTTAGAGATAAATCAGTTTGGATTTCAACAAAGAAAATGAATGCTAACCAAGATTACAATACCCCCTCCAAATAAGGTTCAGAATTGAAGATGAAATTAAAACCTTCCATAGTACACAAAAGCTAGAACTCATAACCATAATGCCTGCACTACAACACATATTCAACAATGTATTTTATGAAAAAGAAATGAAAAATACAAATGAAAGCCAGCATCAGGATGAATTACACTAGAAGAATAGTTAATTAAAGGAGAATCAAATCAGATTCAAACATTAGAAAGAAATATTGACAGGAAATAAAAATCCTCTCTCTATAATAACATTGAACATAAATCATCTAAACTCTTTAATCAAAGGCATAGGTTGGCAGATTGGATTAATAAACTGAAAAATGTGCTCTTTGCAGGAGTCTCACCTCACAAAGATATCCACAGACTGAAGGTGAAAGAATGGGAAAAGACATACTATTCAAATGGTACTTGTGAAGAAGGAGGTGTAGCTATTCTCATATCAAAGTGGACTTCAAGCCAAAAATAATCAGAAGAGACAAAGAAGTTCTTGTCATATTGCTTAAGGGAATCAAACAAAAGCAAGATATAATAATTGTAAATATTTATGCCCCAAGTATTGGTGCATCTCTATTCATAAAACAAACCCTTCTCAATATTAAGAATCAAACGGACCACAATACAATGATACTGAGTGACTTTAACACACGTCTGTCACCACTGGATAGATCATTCAGACATAAATTAAGTGCAGGTTCTCTAGAACTCAAAATACAATTAATAATGTGGGCCTGACAGACACATACATAGTATTTCATCCATCAGTGACTGAATTAATTTTCATCTCAGCAGCACATGGAACATTGTCTAAAATAAAGCACATTTTAGGTCACAAAGCAAATCTTAGCAAATACAAAACAGGAGATAATGCTTTGCATTCCATCAGATGATAATGGAGTGAAATTAGAAATCAATGATAGGATAAAAAGCAGAAACCACTCTAACACCTGGAGGTTAAATAATATACTTTTGAGTGATGAATAGGTAACAAGAAATCATGGGAGAGATAAAAAAAATTTACAAGTAGCTGAGAATAGTGATACAACACATCAAAATCTCTGGGAGAGTATGAAGGCAAGTCTAAGAGGAAAGTTTATAGCATTGTGTTTATAGGTCAAAAAAATAGACTCCAGAAAAAAAAAACCAACTAACATTACACCTCAAGACTCTAGAAAAAGAACAAACCAACAACAAATTTGGTAGAAGACAGGAAGTAATTAAAATCATTTGAAATCAATGAATTTGAGAACACAAAAATCAATAAAATCGAGTTTGTTTTTTGACAGCATAAACAAGATTGATAAACCCTTCCAAAGTAACCAAAAGAAATAGAGAAAACACCAAAATTAGTAAAATTTGAGATGAAAAAGGAATTACAAACACAGATACTACTGAAATCCAGAGGCTCATCAGAAACTATTTTGACAATTTATATTCTAGTAACCAAAAAATCTTGAAAGATATTGACAAATTTCTAAAGAAATATGAACTACCAAAATTAAACCAGGAAGATATAGAAAACTTAAACAGATCAATATCAAAATATGAAATTAGCCAGGCACAGTGGCGCACACCAGTAATCACAGCAGCTCAGAAGACTGGGGCAGAAGGATCACAAGTTCAAAGCCAGCCTCAGCAACGGTGAAGTACTAAGCAACTCAATGAGACCCTGTCTCTAAATAAAACACAAATTAGGACTACGGATGTGGCTCAGTGATTGAGTGCCCCTGAGTTCAATCCCCAGTACCAAAAAAAAAAAAAATTAAATTAAATTAAATTAAATTAAAGCAGCTATCAAATGCTTTCCAACAAAGAAAAGCTCAGGACTGGATGGATTCTCAGGTGAGTTCTATCAGACCTTTAAAAAAATAATGAATATCAATCCTCTTCAGATTATTCCATGAAATACAAAAGAAGGTAACACTGTCAAATTCATCCTATGAAGCCAGTACCACCCTGATACTAAAACCAGACAAGATATATCAAGGAAAGAAAAATTCAGGCCAATATTCTTGATGAACATAGGTGCAAAAATTCTTAATAAATATTGGTAAACCACATACAAAAACACATTAGAAAGGTAGTGCCTCATGATCAAGTGGGGTTCATCCCAGGGATGTAAGTTGGTTCAACATACATAAATCAATAAATATAATCCACCACATAAATAGAGTTAAGTACAAGCATCACATGATCATCTCAATAGATGTGGAAAAAGCATCTGACAAGCACAGCATCCCCTAATATTTAAAACACTAGAAAAACTAGGGATAAAAGGAACTTACCTCAACATTATAAAGGCTATACATGACAAACCCAAGGCCAATATTATACTGAATGTAGAAAAACTGAAAACATTATTTTTAAAAAACAGGAACAAAGCAAGAATGCCCACTTTTATCACTTCTATTTGACACAGTCCTTGAAGCTCAGCCAGAGCAATCAGGCAAGAGAAGGAAATTAAAAGGATACAGATAAGAAAAGAAGAGCTCAAATTATATCTGTTTTCTGATGACATGATCATATATTTAGAAGACACAAAATTCCACCAGAAGACTTCTAGAGCTCAGAAATGAATTCAGCAAAGTAGCAGGATATAAGACCAACACTCATAAATCAATTGCATTGCTACACACCAATGATGAAGCTGTTGAAAAAGAAATTTGGAAAACTATCCCATTCACAATAACCTCAAAAAGTAAAATTAAATACTTGAGACTTAATCTAACAACACAGATGAAGGACCTCTACCTCTATAGAACACTGAAGAAAGAAATAGAGTAATGTGTTGAAGATGAAAAGACTTATGTTTTTTGATAGTTAAAGTTAATATAGTCAAAATGGTCATACTACCAAAAGTGCTGTACAGATTCATCACAATCTCCATGAAAATTCCAATGACATTCTTCACAAAACTAGAAAAAACAATTCGGAAATTCATTTGGAAAAATAAGAGATCCAGAATAGCCAAAGCAATCCTTAACGAGAAGAGTGAAGCAGGAGGCATCTCAATTCCAGACCTCAAATTATACTATAGAGCTATAGAAGCAAAAATAATGGTATGGGCACCAACATAGGCATTGAAGACCACTGGAATAGGAGACACAGGGAAAAACCCATATAAATATAGTCATCTGATACAAAACATAAGTTGCAGAAAATGTATGTTAAAGAAATAAGATAGCCTTTCTAACAAATGGTGCCAGAAAAACTGGAAATCTAAATATAGAAGAATGAAATTCAACCTCTATCTTTCACCTTGAACAAAAGTCAACTCAAAGTGGATCAAAGACCTGGGAATTAGACTAGAAACGCTGCAACTGCTAGAAGTAACTGTAGATCCAACTCTCTAATATGTCGTTGGCATAGGAACTGACTCAATGAACAAGACTCCGAAAGTGCTATGAAATAAAATTTTTAAAAACTCAATAAGTGGATGGCGTCAGATTATAAAGCATCTTCACAGCAAAGGAAACAAGAGTGTGAAGAGAGCGCCTGCCAAATGGGAATAGATCTTTATCACCTTCTCCTCAGGTAAAGCATTGATATATGGAATATACAAAGAACTCAAAAAACACTAAAAAACCCCAAATAACTCTATCAATAAATGAGGAAGAGAACTAATCAGACACTTCTCAAAAGAAGAAATAGAAATGATCAACAAATATATGAAAAAGTGTTCAATATCTCTAGTAGTCAGGGAAATGCAAATCAAAGATACTTTGAGATTTTATCTCACTCCAGTCAGAATGGCGTTTGTCAAGAACACAAAGAAGAAATAAATGTTGGCAAGGATTTGGGAAAAAGGTACACTCACATTATTTGTGGGACTGCAAATTAGTACAACCACTCTGGAAAGCAGTTTGGTGATTCCTCAAAAAACTACAAACGGGCCAGGCATGGGGGTGCACACCTGTAATCTGTAGGCTGAGGTAGGAGGATTACAAGTTCAAAGCCAGCTTCCGCAATTTAGCAAGGCCTTAAGCAACTTAGCAAACCCTGTCTCACAATAAAACATACAAAGATTTGGGGATGTGGCTCAGTCTTTAAGCATCCCTGATTTCAATCCCTGGTACAAGAAAACCCACAACAAATAAAGAAAAAAACATTACAGCTGGGTGCAGTGGCACATGCCTGTAATCCCAGCAACTCAGGAGGCTGAGATAGGAGGATTGTGAGTTCAAAGGCAGCCTCAGCAATGGTGAGGTGCTGATCAACTCAGTGAGACCCTGTCTCTAAATAAAATACAGAATAGGGCTGGGGATGTGGCTCAGTGGATGAGTGTCCCAGGTATCTCTCCCTCAAAAGAAAACCCACTACAAATGGACACATTATATGACCCAGTATTCCACTGCTCAGTATATATTCAAAAGATTTAAAATCAGCATACTACAGCGATGCAGCCTCATCAGTGTTTATATTTGCATAATTCACAATAGCCAAGTTATGGATCCAACCTAGGTGCCCTTCAACAGATGAATGGATAAATAAAATTCAGTATATATACATAATGGAGTATTACTCAGCCATGAAGAAGAATGACATTATGGCAATTGCCAGTAAATGGATGGAACTGGCATCTATCTTATTAAGTGAAATAAGCCAATGCCAAAAGTCAGAGGTTGAATATATTTCCTGATACGCAGAAACTAATCCAAAATAAGTGGAGAGTAGGGAAAAAAAAGCAAGAGAAAAGGTTAAAAAAAAAGAGAGGGAATTTTATCAAATTAGTGGAAAGTTCAGTAAAGTGATGAAGGGGATTGACGAGAGGAAGAAGGATAGGAAAAGCACAGTAGAACGAATCTGATGGAACTTTTGTATTTGCATGCATGGATGTGGTAAGGCTGATCCTGGCATTATGGAAATCCACAGCACACGAATTCAAAAAAAAAAAAAAAACTAAACTGTACATGGATTGAAAAGAAATCAGTGGAGTGGAGCAAGGGAAATGGGGGATGGAGACAAAGTGATAGGGATTGAACTAGAGTGGTTTGCATTCCATACATTTGTGATAATGTCAAGGTGTATCCTGGTGTTGTTTATAACTAAAAAGAAGAATAATTCATTTATATAATCCTCAAAGAATTAAAAGAAAGTTGATGCTAGCCAGGTGCAATGGTGTATGCCTGTAATCCCAGCACTTAGGGAGGCTGAGACAGGAGAATCACCAGTTCAAAGCCAGCCTCAGCAAGGGGGAGGCGCTAAGCAACTCAGTGAGACCCTGTCTCTACATAAAACACAAAATAGGGCTGGGGATGTGGCTCAGTGGTCGAGTGCCCCTGAGTTCAATCCTCAAAAAAAAAAAAAAAAAAAAGTAAGTTGATGCTTCTATGAATAAAAACATGTTGAAGTTGGATATGGAGCAAAATCTTTGAAAGACTTCTTCAATTAACATTGATTTTCTTATCTTCCCTCTTGCTTCTAACAACTTTGGAAGGAAAGGTTCAGAAATAAAAGGTCTACCTTCCTTTATTTCGTCCCATTTATTTTCAACACACAGTCTACCTATGTAGACATAGGAAGCAAACCGTCCTTGTATGTTCTTTCACACGGGTGGAATGGCTTACTCATTGTATTTCCAAGATTCTGCTGTTTCATAGGAAGACAGGTTTCAGTTCCTAAAGGTACTGATATGATATCTTTGAAACTTTGCTTTGAGACTTAAGACTAACGTAGTACAACAATTGGATTTGTTATACTATTGGGTCTGTGAAATAATAATAATTTTCAGAATCTTTAACCTCACAAATTCACACTCAGAGACCAAGAGGCAATCTCAACATTTCTATCAGGATTTACTAAAGACATAGTTTTCAACCAGGGATAAAGATTCAGTTGTATTATTTTTTTGTGGGATACTTCCATATTTGTGGGAGATAATGCAATATTGTAGCAGCTACAGGAGTTTCTGAATAATTTTTCTGTTTTTTTTCTTTATTAAGAATGATTGCCACTTTAAAGGCAACTTTCACTTGGCAGAAGATGATTATATAGTTTGTGATTTTTTTCAAGTTCCTCTCATGTTGTTGTTCCTCTCTCTCATGTTTCTTGTTCTCTCTAATAAGTTGATTATCGAAAATAGGGAAAATTAAATCACATTAATTGCTACTTTCTTTTAAAGTTTTGCAATAAAAAGAAGATTTGAAAGGTTACACTGATTGTGCTACTGTAAATGTAAAGGTCACCAAGAATCGTAAGATTTTTATAGGTATCTAAAGAGCTGATATATCATGTTAAGGATGAACTTGGCATATGTCTATTACTACTTTTCCTTACAATTGATTCAAGATTACATTTGTTATTTTTATAAAATTTATAGGACAATCTGAAAAATTTTAAATTTGAAAAATAAAATGCTATTGATGTTAGATATTTGGAAATGTATAGGTTTCAACTATCCTTTAGGTGTGGAGGGTTTAGAAGTGATTGATCTGTAATGCATTTCTGCTGTATTCTCTCACAGGCAATTTGTGTTTCTTTGGGTCCCAATTGATTTCTGATTGTTGCCTGGTCTTAATCCTGCAATCTGTGATTTGAGTCCTTCTTTCTAGTTATATAGGAGTTGCTTTTTTTTATGAGCTTCTCCACCCTTTGTAGTCACTCTAGATTCCTTAACCAATAACATATTTAGCTTATGATGGGGATGTGAGATTTTATGACTAATTAATGATTCCTTTTGGTTAATCATGATTTTTGATTATCAGTATTAGAGTTCATAGAAATATGAATTTTCAAGTGTTGATTCAAACAGGCCTGTTTCAATTGCAGATAATGAGACCAACTTGATGAATCTAAAATAATGTCATTATTCTTTTTTCCCCATATTTTTATTGGTGCATTATAGTTGTACCTAATGGGATTTGTAGGTACATATTCATACATGGACACAATATAACAATATGATTTGGTCAATATAATTCTCCAGTATTCCCCCTTTCTCTCTCCCCTTGGTCCCTTTCCTAATCTCCCTTGGATTTTCATGAGACCACCACTCACCTTTCTTTTCCTTTTCCCTCTTTACCTTCTATATGTGAAAGAAAACATATGACCCTAAATCTTTTGAGTTTGGCCTATTTTGCTTAACATAATGGTTTCAAGTTCCATCCATTTTACTGGAATGACATATTTCATTTTTTCAAGGCTGAATAAAATTCCATGGTGTGTGTATGTATGTGTGTGTGTGTATATATATATACTATATATAATATATAATGTAATTATACATATAATATATAATATATATATAAAGTAGTTATATATGTATATATAATATAATTTTGTTTATCTATTCATCATTTGATGAACACCTTGGCAGTTTTATAGTTTGACTATTGTAAATTGTGGTTCTATGAAGATGGGAATGCATGTATTGCTATAATATGATGACTTCAATTATTTAGGATAAATACTGGGGAGTGGTATAGCTAGGTCATGTGGTGTTTCTATTCTTAGTCTTTTGAGGAACTTCCATACTGATTTTCATAGTGATTGTATTAATTTACAATTCCACCAATAATGTAAAATTGTTTCTTTTTTTCAACACCTTCTCTAGCATTTATTAATGTTTGTATTCTTGATGGGTGCCATTCTGATTGGAGTGAGGTGAAATCTCTGTATAATTTTAATTTGTATTTCCCTAACTGCTAATGATATGGAACTTTTAAAATGTATTTGTTGGCCATTTGTATTTCCTCTTTTGAAAAGTGTCTATTTAGTTCTTTGTCCATTTATTAACCGTGCTATTAGTTCTTTTGGTGGTAAGTTTTTTGAGTTTTTATATGTTGGATATTAATTGTCTGCATAAAATAAGAAGATTTTCTCTCATTCTTTCTAATTTATTAACTCCTTGTATTATTTCCTGAGTTTTAAGGTGCTTATGAGAAAGTTGTTTCCTGTAACTATATGTTAGAGTTTTGACCCTACATTTTCTTCCAGGAGTTGCATAGTTTTGGTCTATTCCTAGGTCTGATCCATTTTGAATTGACCTTTGTGTAAGTTGAGAGGTAAGAGTCTAGTCTCATTCTTCTACATATGAATAATCAGTATTCCTACCAACTGGGGAAATATTGGCTTAATATAATAAATTTGGATGTATTATGTCACCTTTTATTTCATGGAATAATTTGAGAAGCACTGGTATTAGTTATTCTTTAAAGGTCTGGTAGAATTTATCTGAGAATCCATCTTGTCCTGGGTTGTTTGTTGATTTGTTTGTTTTTGTTGGAAGGCTTTTTATTTCTGTTTCTATCTCATTACTAGTTAGTGATCTGTTTAGGTTTTCTATGTTCTCTTGATTCAATTTTGACAAGGCATCTGTGCCTAGAAATGTATTCATTTCTTCTGTTTTCCAATTTTTTAAAGTATAAGTTTTCAGAATAGTCCCTAATGACTGCTGAATATCTGTGAAGTTTGTGGTGATTTCTCCTTTTTCATCTCTAATTTTATTAATTTGTATTTTCTGTCTTTATTTGGGTTAGTTTGGCTTGCTTATCTTTTCCAATAAACAGTTATTCATTTTATTGATCCTTTTTATTTTTAAAATTCTCAGTTTCATTGATTCTGGCTCTGATCTTAATTATTTTCTCCTTGTATTGGTTTTAGAATTGGTTTGTTCTACTTGAGATGCATTATTAAGTTGTTTATATGGGATCTTTCTGTTTTTCTTATGCAGACATTCGTAGCTGTAAATTTTCCTATTGTTATTCTATCATTAATGTTAGAATGTATGTTCTATCATTATTCTCCTTTGATTCCAAGAATTCTTTAATTACTTCCCTGATTTCTTGTATTACCTGATTTATTCTATTATTCATCATTTAAAAGAGCATTGTAAAATCTCCATGTGTTTATTTAGTATCTGTTAGGTTGTTTTTTTTGTGTGTGTCAATTTCTAATTTTAGTTTTGATATGATAAGATTCAAGCAATTATATAATTTTTTAAATATTTGCTAAGAGTTACTTCTTAAAATATGGTCTATTTTGAATAAGATTAAATGATCTGCTGAGAAGAAAGTGCATTTTTGCTGCATTGGATGAATTATTCTATAGATGTCTGTTAATCTCATTTGATTTATAATATTTTTCATGTCCAGAGTCTTTACTGAGTTTACATCTGGATAACCTATGCATTGGTGAGAGAAGGGTGTTCAAATCGCGCAGTATTATTGTACTGAGGTCTATCTGAGGCTTTAATTGGAGTAGTGTCTCTTTTATGTAATTAGGTGCACCAATGTTTGGGTCATAAATATTTATTATCATTATAGTTTTGGTTGGATTTTTCCCTTTACTAGTATGAAGTGACCTTCTTTGTCTCTTCGAATTAATTTTGGTTTGAATTCTGTTTTGGTGTATATGAGAATAACTACTCTTCTTATTTTGGGGCTTTATTCACATGGCATACCAGTTTCCATTCTTTCACTTTTGGTGTGTAAATGTATCTCTTGTAAACAAAATTTAGTTGGGAATTTTTTTAATCCATTCTGCCAGCCAATATCTTTTAATTGGAGACTTGAGACCATTTATACTCACTGTTATTATAGAGACTTGTTTATTAATTCCTTCTATTTGATTTATTTCTAATGTTTAATTTGGTTTTATTTGTCACTTGCTTAGCTATTTGTCAAAAGTGATTTGTTCATTTGTGAGCTCTGGGATTTGTTTTTGATTTTTTCTGTGTAGAGTATTTCTTTAAGTATTTTGGGTAGTGCTGGTTTAGTAGCCATGAATTCTTTTAGTTTCTGCTTATCTGGGCAGGTTTTTACTTCTTCTTCAATTTTTAAAGATAGCTTTGCTGAATAAAGCAATCTTGGTTGACAATTATTTTCTTTCAGGATTTGGAACACATTGTTCCAAATCCTCCTGGCTTTCAGAGTTTGTGCTGAGAAATCTGAACTATTTCTGATTGACTTGACTCTAAATGTGACGTGACAGTTTTTCCCTTGAGCCTTTTAAAATTCTTTCCTTATTCTGTATTTTAGGCATTTTAATTATAATATATTTGTAGCCAGAATTTTTTATGATCTTCTCTATCAGATTCTGAATGCATCCTGTATATAAATGTACAGCTTGTTCTTACGTTTAGAACAGTTTCTGTTATTTTTTCCCTGAAGATGTTATCCATGTGCTTAGCCTGCATCTCACAACCCTTTTCAATTCCTATGATTCTTAAATTTGGTCTCTTAATGTTGTCCCAGAGATCTTGTACATTCTGATTATGATGATTTATTATGTTTTCTTTAATACTGTCTGTTCAGGGCTGGTCACTTTGTCTTTCAGTTATGAGATTCTATCTTCAGCATGGTCTACTCTATTAAGAGGCTTTTAGCTAAACATTTTATTTGATATATTGCATCTTTCATTTCTAAGATTTCTGTTTTGTTCTTTTTCATTATCTCTTTCTCTTTTTTAAATTTTTCATTCACACCTTGTACTAATTTTCTTAATTAATTCAGTTATTTTTCTGTATTTTCTTGGAATTTATTGATCATTTTTATAATCATGTTTTTGAATGATTTGCCTGATATTTCATCCACTTCAATATTTTTGTAGTCAGTTGCTTGTGAATTATGAACTTTAAGAGGTATCATGTTACCTTGTTTTTTTCAGATTTTTTGTGTTACTGTATTAGGTTCTGTGCATCTATTGGGATGGATTTCTAATCCCTCTTATATGTGGGCTTTTAAGGGTATAGCCTTCTCCTTCCAAGGTGTCTTAGAATAATCTAGATTGAGACTCTCTCATAGGTGTGGTATTCATAGCCTTTGCAGCAATTCTGTTTTTGTCATAGGAGTGGATGTTCATGAGTGGGATCTGAGGGACCACTTTTAGATATTCCTGCTTGGGGCCTGCTTGTTAGTTTGGGTTTTTGCCTGTTTTAATCTTTGTATTAATTCGTGTATGGAGTGAGATACTCTGTCTTTTGACTGAATTGAGTTCAATGGTAGATATCTACCCTGTGAACTTGTATGGTCCCTGTAGCTTCCTAGCACCACATAGAAGTGGGTAAAACAAATAATATCAGGAAAAAAAATTAATGCAAGCAACATGCAGTATTGAAATAAATATGCAGTTCCAACTATGACATCTACAACACTAATTTTAATCAGCTAAACAGGAGTGGTGGGGTCATAACTGCCAACAGCAAAAACAAGAAGAAACCATAAACTAGATCTGGCATTAATGTAAACAGCAGGTGTCATCTATCTTATACATAGTAGTAATAATTGCAACAACATGACTGGTGGGGGAGGGGTTATGTAAACTGAATAGATCTAAAAGATGTTAAAAACATAGTTCCTTAAGAGGGAAAATATGATAGGAAAGTAGAAGAGAGCTTAGAATGTTCAAAATGTGAACAGAGTAAATGTAAAAGAGATGTAGGCAGTGGTGGCTATAAAAAGGAAGGAGAAAAATAGAGGAAAAACAAAGTAAAGAGAGTAGGAAAGAGAGAACAAGAGAACTTGGCTGTGGGTGGGAGAATAAAGGAAATAAAGAGAAACAAACAAAAACAAAAACAAACAAAAATAAACAAAACCAAACCCATAACTCAAAAAGACAAGGCAAAGAAACATGACTATGTTAAAAATACTAAAAATGAGCAATAAAACCCCATATATGTATTTGTATATATGTCCATGTGCCAATCAGCACAACAAGAATAATAAATTTAAAAAATAAATAAATAAAAGGATTATTTCCAATGAAGTGGTCAAAAGTCAATGAGAATTGATGGTCATTGTCTATGCTCAACTGTCCTTTCCATTTCTTCTGTGGCTATGTAGTGAGAGAGAGAGAGAGAGAGAGAGAGAGAGAGAGAGCGAGCATGTGCCAATAACTGGGGTTTGTTAACCCCTTCACCCTTTCCTCTTTTTGTATTGCTCATCAAGTGGCCAGTTGGAGCAAACTAAAATTGAAGCTGGTTGAAATAGTTCTCAGCTTCTATTCTCACCAATATAAAATAGGATGGGTGGAGTGGGAATTATTGTCCATTGGAGTTTTGTCTGCACAGACCAGATGGATGCACTCCCAATGTGAGGCTGTTGCTGAGTTCTATGAGGGATATTCCTGTGGCTGGATCTAGTTCTAATTAGGCTGTAGGGGCTTTGTTGGTATCTGCTTTGGAGGGATTAGATACCCCTAGAGTCTGGCAGATTCCTATCTTTGCTGGGAATCCAAATCTCAGGAACCTCCCAAGAAATCTACTTGAGAGGCTGGGGCGCCAGTCCTCCACAGAGTCTGCTGCCCATGAACATAGCTTTCCCAGGCTTAGTCCCTGGGTATATTCACATCTGCCTGTTCAGATTCTGACCCTCTTTAGTTGATCATGTGAACCACCAGACTCAAAGGGAAAACTAGTTGGATGTTATGATTTAGATGTGGTATTCTCCAAATGCTCACATGTAAGACAATGCAAGAAGGTTCGGAGGAGAAATGATTGGGTTCTGGCTTTAACCTAATAAGTGGATTGATTTCTTATGGGATTAACTGAGTGGTGACTAGAGGTGGTTGGGGTGTGGCTGCAGGAAGTGAGTCATTGGGGATGTGGCTACGGGGTATATATTTGTATCTGATGCCTGGAGTCTCTCTCTCTGCTTAACCGTCATCATCATGTGAGCTGCTTCCTCCACTACGCTCTCCCACTATGATTTTCTACCTTGCCTTGAACCTGGAGGAATGGAGCCAGCCTTCTATGGATGAAGACTTCTGAAACTGTGAGCCCTCAAATAAACTTTTCCTCCTCTACGGTTGTTTTGATTGGGTCTTTCAGTCACAGCAGGGAAAAAGCTGACTAAACCATTGGACTATCCTTTATTTTTCTGACTTGAATCCCTTTGGGAACCAACCTCCTTGTGCCTGTTTCACTCCTGTTCTGCTAGGTGCCCTCTAGGCCACACATTATTTGCTTGCTGGGGCCCCTTGGCAATGTTTGCTATGATCTCCTGGGTTCATGCAGCAACAAGTGCAGTATGGCCTCCTCAAGATGGCTCCTGCCTCAGCTTTCCATTTGCCAGTTGAGGAATACAGAGCACTTTTCAAACACCAGTTTACTGTGCAGCATTTGGATCAGCTAAGTTCGGACTACTTTTCTGATCTATAGGTTTTTCTAGGCCAAATCTGTCACTTGTGTTTCTCTCTCTGTTTTCCCTCCCTCTTTTGGTGAACCAGTACTGCTGCTCAGCTGTGGCTGCAACCAACTTGGCTCCAATGCATTTTTTTGGCGGGGGGAGGGTACTGGGGATTGAACTCAGGGGCACTCAACCACTGAGCCACATCCCCAGCCCTGTTTTGTATTTTATATAGAGACAGGGTCTCACTGAGTTGCTTAGCACCTCGCTGTTGCTGAGGCTGGCTTTGAATGCACAATCCTCCTGCCTCGGTCTCCCAAGCTGTTGAGATTACAGGTGTGCTGCAGTGTATCCTTTCTTGATCTTTGTTTAGTGCACCCAAATATCTGACTATCCTATATTAAATTTTATTGAAATCCTTCTTTGACCCACCTTGCTGAGAAGCAGTACTCTCACTGCTTAAATCCTGAGCCATGGAACAATTAGGAATGCACCCTTCCTCTAATATGTCATCTTGAATTTCTCTTTCTTGCCTTTTCTTTTTTTTTTTTTTTTTAAGCAGAGATATTGGACTATGGGGACTTTGTTTTTTCTTCAAGATGTAAATAAAGAACTCTATGTATTATTATGATTGTTTCCCACAACCTACTGTATTCTTCTCCTTTAATAGTCAGGTAACTTCAAAGGCGAGGTACTTATTAATTGAGGCTGGTAAAGCCATTTGCTCATTCCTGTCACTGTGATAAGTTCAGGATGGAGACCTTCTGCTGGTTAGTTCATGACACTCTCTTGGCCAGGGGTTAATTAGTGTGATTTAATCTGAGCCAACAAGCCTCAAAGACACCTGCTAGAGCCTTTTGAGATGGAATGTTGCCCTTTCTGTCTGCTCTGGTATTCACAAGTGAGGCCAGTCTGCTGTCCCTCCCTCAGCCTGAGGTTGAAGCAGACATAATGTGGGGAATCTTGGAAGCAGAGCCAGCTGGAACTGCCCCTGATGGGGCTATCCTGAGTTCTGCCTACCTGTGCTCTTTCCAGTGACCTGAGAAAAGAAATGACTTTAGTGGCTTATGCTTGATTGAGTTGAGTGATTTTCATTGTTCTTGTTTTTTTTTTTTTACTATCTAAGTCTTTGCAATATTATATCTCCCTTTATAGTGGATCTTTTCCCCACATCTCAAACTTCCATTATCAAAGAAAAAATATTAGATGATGAAAAAGTACAGCCATAATTAAGAAATCCTTCTCTGTACTTAGATAATAATTTTAAAATTTTAGAATAATAGGTTTTAATCTAGTGTATTGGCCAAGATGACTTATCTATGCTTACCCAAAACAGTGCAACTGTTTTTGTGAATTATTCAGAACCCTTAGGAGTCTGTTATTTTCCTTCTCTCTAAAGAAATTCTCTTAACATTTTTTTGTAAGTCAGATCTACTGTAATAAATTCCTTGTGTTTTTGCTTGTTGGAAAAAGTCTTTTATTCTGTTTTATATTTGAAAGAAAATTTTCATAGGCTGCAGAACTTTAGGTTGATGGGGCTTTTCTGTGAGTTTATTTTTAAAATTTTTTTAGTTGCAGATGAACACAATATCTTTATTTTATTTATTTATTTTATGTGGTGCTGAGGATCGAACCCAGTGCCCCACGCATGCGAGGCAAGCACTCTACCACTGAGCCACCATCCTAGCCCCTTTTCTGTGAGTTTTTAAATATTTTCTTTCACTCTCTTTGTGTTTGCATCCTGCTGAGGAAGAGTCAAATGTAATTCTTATCTTTACTTCTCTATCAATAATAGGTTTTTGTCCATCGACTTCTTAAAGGATTTATTTATGAAATACTAACATTGCTTAGAGTTTTTTTTTAAAAAATTAGCTTTTAAAAATTTAAAATTAGGTGGGCCATGTGGTCATATATAAATCATTTGGAAGGGTTCCATGAAGGTCTAGGTACCCATCAAAACATATTTATCTTACTGGTCTTCTTGGTTAACTCTTCTTGAAGTGGGAGAGTCTAGGGAAGGATAGAACATCCCTTGAAGAGATGATTCTTATATTTTCATGAACAATCTTAGTCATGAATCTTAAAACTCCACAGAGTGGGGCTCCTTATGGAATATTTTAAAATATATTTTTAGACATTGCCAAACCTTTATTTTATTCATTTGTTTATATGTGGTGCTGAGAATCAAACCCAGTGCCTCACACATGCTAGGCAAGCACTCTACCACTGAGCCACAAACCCAGCCCTCCTTATAGAATTTAAGATGAGGAATTAAGCAATTTTACTTAGACACCAAAAAGAAGGCAGGTGGGCTGTCCTTAAAAGATATGTATTTTTGGAGAAATTTTCATTATGTGTATATACAAAGCATACAGAAAAGAATATCATTAAAATTGTATATATTTTACTATTTTTAAATATATTTTTATATTTTGCTGGTATACTCTTAGCAAAAATGTGTTTTAGTTAGATTATATTATTTGCCAATGTAAATATATCCAGAAAGTATATACTTGTGGTTCATGGGGTATTATGGGACAGTGAACATTTATCTGTTACCTTTAAATTAATGAGAAAAAGACATGAATTCACTTAAGACTACTTCTTTTTCATGAATAACCCTGAACTCCAATTTCAACTCAGACCCCACAATTTAATATTTTCCCTTTCATAGGCTTTTTCCTTTTCTCAGTTTCTGTTAATCCTTTTTGCAGTTTTCAGATTGTTGATTAAGATTCAGATAAGACACATTATTATCCCTTTATACTAATTCTAAAAAAAAAGTCTATAAGGTAGACACTAATGTTGGCATTTGACTAGCACTGCAAATTACTGTGATATTGTCTGTGTTTTTCTGTTGACATTGGTTCCACTAAAAATTCAGATATAAATAGTAACTGGTCTTTAGAAAAGATTTTGGGTGCAGCAGTGATTTGGGAAGAGATATGGGTCATTTTGTGAACTAAGTAAGGTCATTAAGAACAGGTCAGAAACAAATAGATGCAGATGAAGTAGTTCTA
Organism: Xerus rutilus; assembly: GCA_028644305.1. Lineage (NCBI taxonomy): Eukaryota > Metazoa > Chordata > Mammalia > Rodentia > Sciuridae > Xerus > Xerus rutilus. Next base: position 22,330,225 of record CM053410.1, on the reverse strand, counting down.
AGTAATCATACTAGGAAGAAATCTGATCTGTCTCATCCTTGGAGAAAACTAAATAAATGAAAAGTAGCACTGTAATAGTACATGTGATTTCAAGAATACCAGTTAAACAGTATTGCATTTATTTCTATGCCTCCTGGGTGCACAGTGAAGCAAGTCTTATGAGAAAGCACCACAGGTCATATTGATCTTTGAAGCTTACTTGTCTAGTAAAGGGCCTCATGTATGGTAGGTCTGACTACATGCCTAAATGAATAAATGAAGGAGTGAAATTATGTGTGGAATTCAAATAAAACTTTGTTTTGTGAGTCAGAATTATGTAACTAAATATTGGGTATAAAAACGTTAAAGGGGTATTTCACTTTAAGAGAAAGTTGATTTTAGTGGATCTGATTTTGAAACTGCATTTCTTGCTAGCAAAGCAAAGTTGCATAAGCCAACAATAAAGAGAGTGTCTTTTTATATTCCCAACTAAATAATTTAGGCCCACTATAATTGTCATAATTTTTTTAAAAAGTTGTCATGAATTTTAACTCAATTTACATGCATAAGCCTGGTACCATTTGTTCGTTAAGTTACTTTGGCCTACTTATATATTTGTCACAATTTACCACTACTACCAGCAAGCATTTATTGTGCTCCTACTGTGTACAAAGCAGTAACGGATTCTGGTGCTGGTGCAGAAAATATGTCTCACTTAGAAGCTTACTTTGCGGACATTATTTAGAATATAATAAAAACCATTTGCATGGACTAGCTCTTTGCAGATTAGTTTGTAATATAAAAGTTTGGTGAAAGTAAGTTATGGACAAAGAGAGATGGCATATAAATTCTAAATCATTTTGATGGATATTTGAAGACACTATAGCACATGGCATCATAAAATTGTATTTGAGCTATCAGGCTAGTAATAAATCCATGTGAATATGGAGGAGAATGTTCAAAGGGAGAAAAAAATACCCATAGTGTTAGTTTGATGAAATAAGGGTAGTTGTTACTTACTCTTAATTGCTTTAATGTTGAAATAGTTGCATGCGTTGAAAAATGAAAGGTATGCTCTGTTGAGCTATGGCCTTAATTCTCAAGGAGCTTGGTTTATAGCTTAATTGCAGGAAGAGAGTACACTCATGAATGAATGATAACTGATGCTCTAGGCTTTGTATGGTAAGAGCAGAGTTAATCTCATGAACAATAAGGATTTTACTTCTAGCCTTTCCCCTCTATGCTGCTATTTCCATCTCATGAGACACTGACAAGGTGGTCAGTTCAGATTGCATCAGACACAAGAAACGTACATGAAGAATCGCATCGCTAGTGCATTATTCCTTCATTTCCAGTTCGTTTAGTTTCCATCTACAAACATATTTGGTGTTTCCATTACACAGTGAATGATTTCCCAATTTAACAATATTCATTCATATTTTACTTAGTTTTGTTTTGCTCTAGAAAGAAACATTCTTTAGGGTGACTTAATGATCACAGCTAATTAAAATTGTTACAAAAATTCCACTCAATTCTTTTGAAGTTAACATTTGCATAGGGAATTGGGGATACTGTACTTTTGGTAATATTATTGAGGAAATATGATTGTAATCACTTTAGAATGGGTTAATTTTCAAGTCTACCTTTAGTATAAAAATTTGTATCTAATGATTTTATATAGTTAGGCTAGAAGGGTAATGGACCAAAATCATAGGCTGCTTTTATGCATCCAGGTTAAGTTTGGACACTTTGGGGGCCTTATTAATGTGACATGCTGAATTGTTTCCCTGTAAAATTCACATGTTGAAGACCTGACATCCAATGTAATGGTATTTGGAAATGAGATCTTTGGAAGATAATTAGGCTTAGATGAGGTCACAGGGCAGATCCCTCATGACCCCTCTGCCCCAGCCATGTTAGAACACAGTGAGAATGAGGCTGTTGCATATGTGGCCACGTTTGTATATGCAGTCCATCTTGTGTGAATATTCTGGGGTGCATGGCTACTGAACTGACGGCCAAGGGTCTGCTTTCCTGATACTCCTCTTCTACTCCACAAACTATCTAGATATTCTCACCATCCAGATGGGACAACTGAAGGGTTAATGCCTATATACCATTCTTAATTTCAACCCTGCATGTAGGACAGAAAATAAAAAGAAGCTCTTTAACATAGGGACGTTAAAGCCAACCTTAAAATTAGTTGAATGACTGAACCCACCCAAAAAAACAAGTATTATTTATTTTTACTTACAAATGACCTTACCATTATCAATTACATAATTGACATGAATATATATGTATGAATTTGTATACTGCACACACATGATCATATAGAAAAAAATACCTAATGCATTTAAAACTCTGGGGGACTCAAGATTGTCTTTGTTATGGTCCTGCCTTAGTAGTCTTGATCCTGTGTCTTCCACCTCTGATCCTCTTCTTTATTTCCTATTGTTCCTTATTTTTGTCAGCCCTTAATACACATATGGGAAAGCTCAGCTGTAGCTTAATCTTTTCAGCTGTGGGGTCCACATGTCTGGGCACCTGTGCCAGCAAAGTGTTGTCTCATCGGGACTGATCAAAGCATGGGAACCTCTGCAAGTTACTGAAGAGTCACTCAGTCACATACCTTCTTTGTTTTGATGACTCTTGTGATTATTTCAGCAAAGATGCTACACAGGAAGATTCTTTGTCCTTTATTAAAGTTCCTGAGATATACCTGCCACCTATTATCCCAGGAATGATTTTCTATCCAATATAAATTTCTTTCTGAATCTCTGCTTGATGATCTCTCTGATCTATGCTGTGCCTGTGGGAAGAATTTATAGGATTTGGAGAAGAAAAGAGCAAATTCTGGGATAGACAATAACTTGAAATAGTCTTTTTTCGGAGTGCAGAATTTATGACACTTCTTTTGTTTTGATAAAAGAATATTTCTCTTGATGTGGTGACCTCTCAGTTTTCTCTCTGCAATTATATCAAGTCTACCGTGTGTATGTTATATTTTCAAATGCACCATGGTATTTTATGTCTCCAAAATTTATATAAGTTAAGACGCTGGAAATTCTACATTTTTATATTTACAGATGAGGAGTACATTGGTGTGTCAGCTATATTTAGCCTCAACAAAATAAATGTATAAGTTAGTAGTAGCAACAGCAATCATAACTTAAATGCAGTGTAGGAGCGAGGCTGTCTTGAGTCTCCTGGCATAAGTGTAGACTCCTGCAGCTATAGTCCAGTTTAGGTAATGTGTGTGGAAAAGGATGTTCATAGTTTAAGACTGTGGAAATGACTGGCCATTTGTAAAATGTGATTTTAACGATGATGCTGGTGATTACGCATCTGTTTCATTCCGAGTCAGAAGCTTCTAGCTTTCTTTATTTCTCTTTATTCTTAACTCTTCTTCGGGTATTTTTTTTCTTGCTGTTGTTTTCCCTCTTTGTTTTCATGCTTGCCTGAGGCAAAATATTGTACCTACAGCATTTTGTTATTTGTCTTACTAGAAAGTCATCCAGAAATCACTATTTTCTTCCTGCCTTGTGTTTTGCTTCCTCACGGTGCACAAAAGACAGCCTGGAGTTCCTGGGCAAGAACGCAGGGATGACTTTTGGTGGTAATAACTGTGCTTCATTCAATTTTGAGCCCCTCAGGCATCCAGCATGGTGCTATATGGACAAATGATAAGGCTTGTTGACTGAATGTTCAAGGAAGGAAAGAACAAGACTAGTAATTAGGGTTTAAACTCTTCCACCAACACTAAAACTGGAGGAAAATCAAGGAAGAGAAACCACAGAAGTAATAGTCATAAGATGATAGAAAAATCTTCAAACAGATCTGTTTTTTCATCTTGGCTGTATTGTGCATAAAAGAAGTTGTCAAAAGCAATTGAGATTGAAATGACAAAATATATTAACTTATGTTATTATTATATTATTACATAAAATATATTAACTTATGTGGTAAAATAAGTACATTTTTTACATACTTATTTGATGGATTCATTAAGTGATAAGCTACTATGTAAAAGTCATTTTGATAGGTGATAGGGATATAACTGAATAAAAGCAGATGTGACTTTTATTTTCATAGGGTATGGACTACTGGGCTATACAGAGACTGAATAATAACAGTGTGATAGTTCTGATTCTTCCGATTGTGCTCTGGTTTGGTTCTGGAATGTGTCCCAAGGATTCACATTTTGAAGACTTGGTCAACAGTCTGTGGCACTATTGGGATGTGGTAAATCTTTAAGAGATGGGGCCTAATGGAAAGAGTTAGATTATTGGGGGCTATGCCTTTAAAAGAGATGTTGGGATCCTGATCCTTCCTCTCTCTCTTTTTGCATTCTGGGCAGTATGAGGGAAAAGCTTACTCCACCATAGGTCTCCACCATGATGTGCTGCCGCACCAAAGGCCCAAAGCCATGGTAACGAGGGACCATGGACTGAGACTCTGGAACTATAAACGGATGTAAACCTTTCCTATTTGTAGTTTATTTCCTCAGTTACTTTGTCATAATAATAGGACACTGACTAACACAACAACTGTCTGTGGTGGTAGAAGGACAGATATGAATGTAGCTGAAAGATGAAGAAAGTGATTTCTTTAGATTTTCTGCCCTTATGGTACTGTACCCCACAATTTTGAGGTCCTTATAAAGTAAATCATCTAGATCAGTATCCATTTTTATTTCCAATTTATATGACCTTCTTACCTTTACTATTAAAATCTAAAATGATAATTTATATAGTAATTACCCAGACTGAATTGTTAGCAGTAAAGAGGTAGTTTCCCCAAAGAATGGGGAAACTATAAAAATCAGAAAATCTACATTTAATAACCAGCCAACCGCCACTTTGATAAGAATCACCCACAGAGGGACAACTATTAAATGAAAGTTGCTATCAATGTGTTTTTTGATTCTATCTTTTACAACACTAACTTAACTCTTATCCCTGAAGTGATCGTCCCTGTGGTTATGGTTAGTGCTGTGGATTATTAGGGCAAAGTTCAGACACAAGGAACAAAGATAAAGCAACATAACTTTGAACTTTGATGTGCTGTTGCTTCTCCATGATAGAAATTTAATTCCACTAAGTGGCAGATGAAATGACACCAGGCAAAGAAATCATGTTTCAAAGGGAGGTAGGGAGGGCAAAAGAAAGCTATTAAACAATCAGGAGCTGGGAAGAAAATGCAAGCAAGTGTGCTAACACCATTTCAGCCAAAGAAGCCTCTCTTCACATCCCTTAATGCCAATACTTCAAGGAAATAAACTAGAATATACACAAAGTAGTTATTCTGATTCCTTATAAATAAATAGATGGGTATGTAGAAAAGGTAGAGTGCTTGAAATTCTAGTTTTATCTTTACCTAAAAAGACTGTAAATATTTTTCTTGATTTTTTTTTCTATGTAGCTAATTAGGCCAGGCAGCTGGAAAAGATTTTTTTGGTGCTGTTAAAATAGATTCCAAGACCTGATTTAAAAGCTCTGATAGGTTAGTGCTCTTCCTAGTCTGCAGTTAAGGAAAAAAAAAATGTCTTCAATATAAGAAGAACTGATACTTCCAATTTGGTACGGAGGTTCATATTTCTAATCTCAGGAATTTGTTGATTCTGGCTTCCTCCTGGACTCAGAAGGAAGAGAGAGCAATGAGAGACTGCTCACAAATAACCTTTCAATTCCAGCTTAGCTTCTGACCTCTAGATGCAAATCTCCTTTTGGCTTCAGACACCGGGAAGCTGCCTCTTTAGAGCAACCTAAAAATTTCAACTAATCAATGCACAATTTGCTGCTTGAAAATAAGCTATGATTATAAAGCTGAAGCAAATGGCATCTAAAAACCCAGAGAGAGAATGACGTGTATTGACAAATGATTATATACATCTTTTCTCATTTTTCCAAGATGGACTTGGAGCATGAAACAAGGAAAAATAAAACACACTTTGTTCATACCTTAAAAAGAATAGCAGACAGGAATAACTGGAAGTTGACTATGAAAGTCCTGAAAGAAATTAATCTGGAACCAATAAAACATTGGCTTATATAGTGGATAGCAAAATAAAGACATGATAAAATGTTAAAGAAGGATTTTTAAGAAGTCATAGAAGATTCAGTCTGTTGTCATTATTTATGGATATCATATTAGCAATTTTGTAAACTTCATAAAATTTATGTGTGATGCCCAAATCAATACACACAATGCTTTGTATATGTGTATATGATTAATACATATTATGTAATATACATATAAAATATAATATATATATATAATTTATGTAATGTAAAGGGCTTTGAGATCCACTTCTTTGTATAGAGATCTGACAATAAAATACAGTGTCATTTGCCATCCAAATTATCATTGATTAAATGAATATTATAATTTATTTGCTATATTAAAAATTGTTTTGAAGTTTTAATTACTGCATAATCTTATAAGAAATTTGGTCATGTTTCATTATACAAATTAAGTTAATATTCGCAATTATGGATCTGGATGTAGCTCAGTGATGGAGCACATGCCTTGCATGCATGAAGCCCTGGATTTCATCCCCAACACTGCAAAGAAAACAAGACAAAACAAAACCCATCACCACTACCAACCAGAACCAAAACCAAAATGGGAAAGCTTGCAATTATTTCTTTAAATAAAATTAAAGAACATAATGATGTAATATAAAGTTCTTTTTTAAACTTTGAAAGATAAAACTCAACTTCTTTTTAAAGTGGAAATATGCTCTGAAACTGGCATGTTATTAATGTTTCACTTAAAAATTAATATACCTTCCAAAACTGAGTTACTCCATTGAAAAATTGGATCTTCAAAACATCAATCTGTTGTAGGAATTCTAACTAACTGGAACATACCACATTATTGTTATATCATTGTCCTAATAAAGAATTGCATTTATGCATTTTAAGGTTATATTAGAGACGGGCATGGTGGTGCATACCTGTAATCCCAGCACTTTGGGAGGCTGAGACAGGAGAATTGCAAGTTCAAACCAGCCTCAGCAACTGCGAGGCACTAAGCAACTTAGTGAGATGCTATGTCTCCATAAAACACAAAATAGGGCTGAGGATGTGGCTCAGTGGTTGAATACCCCTGAGTTCAATCCCTGGTACCAAAAAAACAGAAAAAAGAAAAGAAAAGATTATGTTAGCCTGAACTGGAGTGGCAAATAGAAATTATGTTTTAGGTGGAACTGTAAATCAAGATGATGATTAGCTCTCTCAGGCACGGAACTGGAAAACAGAAGTCTAACAGTGAACAAAATCTTTTCTTGACTTACGGGGCAAATTGAGAGTTACAATTTAGGGACAAAATGAAAAAAAAAAGCAGATGGGCCCATAATTGGTGACTTTTGGTTTTGCCACACAACATCCATTTATTTTTCTTTCATTTTCTTATGAAGAACCACAGTGTCCTCTCAATCTCCATCCATGAGAGGATAGACCTCAAACTCAGGTTGGCTTCTCAAACTGTGGATTTTACTGGCCACAGTAAAATGGTCACAGTAAAATGGATTGGCTTTATGATGGGCTCTAAAACACACAAAGCCAAGGGCACATCTGCTGGGACTGCTGGGGAGGAAGCATGTTTTCATTGCGCATTGGACCCTGGCTTCCAAGAAGGTTGCATAACCGGCAGTGTTCAGAACCACTGATGAAATCTGATAATGAGGCCAACATGGGGAGGTAGAGCTGAGAGATGGAAACAGAGTTCTATGACTACACTAGCTTGGGACTTCTCAGCTGCGTAAACAATAACTTCTTATATTTTATGTCATTTTGATTGAGGTTTTTGCTTTTCCCACTGAAGGTGTTCTAAAGTATAGATGCCCAACTATTATGTCCCGAATTTCCAGAACCAAAGACTGCTTCAGCATCAAATCTCATATACTACCTTTCTAAGCATGATACAGAAGCAAGGGAGAAATGGCTTATTTTTAAAGAAGAGATGTATTAGGAATTCTTCTTGATGTAGTGGAGGGCTTAACCTTGGCCATGCAGAGACTCACTAAGCAGAACCCAAGGAGATACTCAGATATGACCACAATATTAGCTTTAATACATCTTCTGGCTTAAATTTTTGCTTAAGATTGACAATATAGTAATAAAATATAGTATTTCTCATGTTTTCAGAATATTTTGACTACAAATATACATGAGCTGCATTTCCATTTGTTTTTAGGAATCTTTTCTACGTTAAAGGAAAACATAGTGTATCGTTAGGTTAAAATTAGTTGATTGATTCAGTCATAAAATATATGTGTAAAATTTGAATGATCATCTCTACAATATTGATAGAATATTGATTTCTAGAATACTGATACAGAGACGATGAGTAGAATCATGCCTAATGACTAGAACATTGCCTAATTGTCTCAATGGGAAGGTTCAGGTATAATTGCTCTTGCTTTTTATAAGAAAGTTGAAGCTCATATACTCTAGAGATTTTATGCATGACTATACCAAATTAGTTCTGCCTTTTTAAGCTTTAGTATCTGTTAGGAAGATATAAGAAAGCATTAGATAATCTTCCTGGTAGGGCATATCCTATATAGATGGGATGCCAATCAAAATGATCAAATTGATACATCCAGATCTTATTTGATATTTTCAATAAGCAAACTTGTGCCTTCAAGAAACATTTTGTAATTCTTACCTTTAATATGAAAAAGCAAAACATGTTTCTTTGATTTTTGGAATCCACCTTATCATAAACCAGGCAGGGCTTCTTGTATAATTTTCAGAACGAAATTCATTTTCAAAAATATAACTAATGAATTCAGGAAAAGAATATATATTATATATATTAATATATATTATGTATACATATTCTCTCTCTAAATAACTATGTAGGTATAGATAGAGTTGTTTAGAGAGATAATGCGCTACTGCAAGAGTGGGAACTAATGGATATTCCAGGGAGCTGTCACTTTCTTGGAGAACCATTCTGTTAGGAACTTCTCTGGCCATTCACCACCTTTTAAAGGTATACTGACTTTTAAACACTGGGATAGAGATGATGAGTAGCTATATTCCACCAGCTCTAATCTAAGGATGATGCCTAGATGTGAAGTAAGAATTTATACATACAAAGAGAGTGCCAATTCTCAAAACAAAAAAGCCCATAAACCATTGGAATACAGAACAGACAACCCCCGAGCAACCCAGCCCATGCCCTTGCACGCACATCCTTGTCTGTAAGTTGCTGACTGACTGAAAAAGCAACAAAGCTGCAAGCTAACCCCAAGACCCCTGAAGGAAACATCCTTAAGGAAGTATACACATTAAGGACTGGTGACCAAGGAATACCCTGACTTCATTGTAATAGTACAAAGCACTACCCTGGGTAAAGGTGTAAGACACTAAAGAAACAGTGTAGGAATTAGCATGATTAGAAGGTTCAAGGGCAAAGCACAAGCTCAAGGAAACCTGGTGTGAAACTGAATAACCCCACTTGGACTCAGCCCCCTAGTTACTGTCCCTCTGTATGGATCAAAACCGCAGACCAAGACAGGCACCTCACACTCCCTGAGATCGCCTGCACTCCCATTATCCTGGGGACTACTTCCCCTTTATAATAATTCTCTTGCTTTGCTACGCATACCTGACATGTCCTTAAATTCTTCCCTGTGACATTGTCAAGAACCCAGAAGTTTCCAGTAGCGGTCTCCTCAATTCTGTGGAGCCTCCTGGGACCCCACTACAGTGACGGATGGGTCTAAAAAACAACCTATTAATTCAGCAAAAGTGATGTCTGGAATATAGATAAAAAAGTGAATTGAGTGATCATACTTCTTTTTTGGTGAGGAAGTGGGTACTGGGATTAAACTCAGGGGTACTCAGGGGTACTTAGCCACATTCTCAGCCCTATTTTGTATTTTATTTAGAGACAGGGTCTCACTGAGTTGCTTAGCACCTCACTTTTGCTGACACTGACTTTAAATTTACTGTGTTCCTGCCTCAGCCTCCTAAGCTGCTGGGATTACAGGCATGCACCACCCTCGCCCAGCTTCATATTTCTTTGTCAAGAAGAATCTGTAGATTCATAAGTCTTTTTTCACACAGAATGAAATAAATCACATCAATAGATGCATAGATGCATAGAATAAATAACGTAAGTGAGAATATAGAAAATCAACTGGCTTAGGTTCTCATTTTAGAGACAGGAAATTGAAGCTCATTTGAAATCAGATAAGACAATTGGAAAGAACTCTAAGAATTTAATTCATTTTTATTCTTGGAATTCAAATTTAAATATGTTTTAATCCAAAAACATAGCTCTACAGTACTTAAAAAGTCAAGTATCAGCTGGGTGTGTTGGTGCACACCTGTAATCCCAGCAGCTTGGAGGCTGGGACAGGAGGACAGTGAGTTTAAAGCCAGCCTCAGCAAAAGCGAGGTACTAAGCAACTCAGTGAGACCCTGCCTCTAAATAAAATACAAAATAGGGCTGAGGATGTGGCTCAGTGGTTGAGTGTCCCTGAGTTCAATCCCTGGTACCCTATCCCCTCCCACCAAAAAAAAATCAAGTATCACCATAGGGATGATAACTGTAAAGAGCAGTTTCCTGTTCCAACTCTCTGAAAGTATTGTTAATATAGTAATAATATATACATATTTTTTAACAATTAAACTACATTGTATTCTATTATGATACTTGCTTTAATATACAATTTTGTTTCTCTTTGAAGATACTTGCCTTCCCCTCCTACCTCCTTTTTCTTGGTTTTCTCTAACATTTGCAAAACTCCTTAGGGATGGAGAAAAGGAAAGAGACTGAATTCAAGAGAACTGCCTATGAACCATTGAAACACAGTAAACACCCATGAACCACTGTACAAAATGCCCATGAGCCCTTGCAACACCTGAGCAATTCAAGCCTAGTCTTTGACCCATGCCCTTGACCCTCACCCTTGTCTGCAAAAAGTAATATGAGGGCAATACACAAGTGCAGGGAAAGGAATATGAAATGTGTGTGTACCTCTGCCCTGATTCCACCTCTAGTCCATCCCCTAGCAACTGTCCCTTTATAAATATTAACACTCCACACCAAAGTGTTGCTCTCTCCCCATGGAGATGGCCTGTATTTTCCCTTGAGTGAATGCTCCTTGCTTTACTCCCAAAACTTCTCACTCTCAAGATGGCTCACGTTCTCCTTTGAATGTGCCTCTGCTTTCTTAAATAAACCTTTGTCTGTGTCTCTGACTGGTGCTGCTGAAGTCTTTTCCATCATGTTAGCCAAGAACCCTGGTTAAGTGTACTCTCTGGGAACTCCTTGGACGTCTGGTGACAAACGCTCATCTTCAACTTCTCTCTGAGAATGTGGTTCCTGAGATGAGACCAGAGATCTGAAGGAGTGATTCAGGGGACTTCCCTTCTGGTGCCCACTGCTGCTCTCCAGGTCTGCTCTGCACTTGTCATTTAGGATCTGGGCATTTTGCTTTTCCTCTGTAGAGTCTGTTTTCTGGATCCCGTATATTTCTTGTTTTTCCTCTGGCTTTCTGTAAAGCAAATCATCCATTTGCTTCTTAAGAAGAGTTGCTTTGAAAGTAAAGGTTTGTGACTTACTTTGTCTGAAAATGTCATTATTCTCCCCTAAAATTTTGCTTAATGTTGCAGAGGATTCCAGGTTAAAAATTACTCTCAGTTCATAATTCTAAAGCACTAACACAATTATTTTTTGTTTCTATGGGTGCTGTTAAGAAATTCCATGCCTATCTTGCTTGCAATCTTTTGTATGGATGTTGTTTTTCACCTGAGAAATTTTAGGACCTTTTTATGTCCATGGTATTCTGAAATTTCTGATGCTGTATCAAATATAGTATTTTGTAACTCATTTTGAAGGGCACATAGTTATTTTTTATTTTGAAAACTCATATTGTTTAATACTGGACATTTTTAGACATTGTTTTCTTGAAATTTATTCTATTTCCTATCTATAATATAATTAATCTCTGGGAAAATCTTTGTAGTTTTTGTTTCAGATCTATTAAAATCTTATTTTATGCTATAAAAATTTTAAATACCACATTCCCTTTAAAATTTTATGAATATTCCTTTAAAATAGCATTCACTTCTTATTTCATGATAATTTTTTTCTTATTGTGTATAAATATATAGTTTAAAAAGTATTTTTATTGCTCTGAAGTTTTTCTGTTCATTGAAGTTTTTCTTTATTTTGATTCCTATTTTCCTTTTAACATTTTTTGAAGTACTTATTACTGATTTTTTTTTTTTCATTTTCAAATCAATGAAACTCTACCAAATCTGGCTGAATATTCTGTGTGCATGGTTATTGCTAATCATATTGAGGCCTTAGGATGGTGTTCTGTTCATTCATAGAAGCAGCCTCCTCATATTGATATGAAGGTCAGCTTGATGTGTGACCTTGGCTAAGTTTCAGTCCCCAGTTATTCAATCAACAGTGATTTAAATGTTGCTATAAATGAATTTCACCACTGTGTGATTAAAGTCCACAATCAGATAACTTTAAATCAGGAAGAATATCCTAAAATGATCTGTGTGTGCCTGATTCAATGAGTTGAGACAACTTAAGAGCAGAACTTAGGCTTCCTTGAAGAAGGAGCTATGAGTAGCAGCTTCAGCTTGTGTTCAAGAATTCCAGCTCACCCTCTATAATGCCCTGCCCTACAGATTTTGGATTTACCTACTTAGGTACCATAATCATGCAAACCAACTTCAATTTTAGTTTTAAAATATTATATTTAAAATATGGTATTTTAAAAATTATACACCCTTAGCCTTGCCTTCAGTTACTACTGATTTTCTGAGTCCTGAGAGCCTCTGGCTCAATGTCCCTGAAGAGTAGTTTTTACTTCCTTTGGTTCTGGGATTGGGGCAGTCATCTGTTTGCATCAGCAGGGAGTCTGGACTGTTCCTTTCACAGGCCTCTTGATTTACACCCCACCCAATTTCAGCTTTCGGTGACATGCTGTCTTCTCTGAGTTGCGGAGGAGGCTGTTCCCTTCCCGGTGGGCTCTCTACTAAGCCCTTAGGTTTCCTCATTCTACTGCTTCCTGAGTCAGTTACTGTCTGTCCATCTCTTCCCACCTCTAGTATTCTACCCACATTTCTCTTCCATTAACATTTCCTCTTCTGTTCTTTTTTGTATTTCTGAGTTTTCTTTTTAAAAGCCTTTTACTTTCATATGAACATGAATTTTGGTGTAGGGCAGAGATTAATATTCTAGTCTCTGTTTAACTGAGAATTTTCTTTTTCTCTCCTATTGAAATAAGTTATAATTTTGTGTTCTTTGCCTATAATTCTTGAAAAATGAAACCCACCATGTCCTTAGAAGGCAATTTTGGTCTCAGATCCTTCACCAAATGGCTATGGACTGAATTTATAACTAGTAAGGGAAGTCATGGGCTAGCCATGGTAACACAGACCGATTTCTTTAAGCTGTGCACAGTGTTCTAAGTCCCATTATTCATCATGATGTTAAAATTGAACGCATAAACCCAGGCGTGGTGGCGCACGCCTGTAATCCCACAGGCTCAGGAGGCTGAGGCAGGAGGATCTTGAGTCCAAAGCCAGCTCAGCAAAAGCAAGGGGCTAAGCAACTCAATGAGACCTATCTCTAAATAAGATATAAAATAGGCTGGAGATGTGGCTCAATGGTCGAGTGCCCCTGAGTTCAATCCCTGGTAGCCCTCCCAAAAATGAGTGCATCAGCTCTTGGGGTCTTCTTAGTTCAAGCCTAGATAAGAATACAGACAGGAAAAAATTAGCTTTTCCTTGTTTAATCTATAAGCATAAGATTTAAAAATATCAGAGTTAAACACATGTGCCCCAAAGAAAGAACATAGCATATTCTCTATGCTGCTGTATTTTAAGTACATAGTAATTCTATCCAGAATTTTATAACCATGCATCCTTATGGATGGTATATTCAATGCAGATCAAATATATTTACTGTAAAATAATTTCTCATTCAAGCATATCAGTAACATGTTTTTCTTGAACTGGTAATAAAATTGATTTAAAAAGTATCTCAACTTTATTCTTTCGGTTTCCATCTTTAACTACATGTTAAAATAATATTCATTCTCTCTGCTCTCTATTCATTCATTCATTATCTTTATTTTATGAAATAAAAGATGTTTCAGTGATAATCCCCTCATTTCTTTTACTCTAAGAAATTAAGACATAGAGAAGGAAATGGACTTTTAATAGTTACATTTGTAGTGGAGACTGAATTATCATTGGACTAGACTCCAAATTTCTCAGTCTCTCCTATATATCTCATAATGCTTCCAATGAAACTTACCAGCAAAAATCAACCATTGAGAATCCATTGTAAACATCAACTTTTTTCATTAGCAATCTAATAGGGTCAGTGCAGTAAACTTAGTTGGCAAACTTATATCCAGTATTCTTATTTGCATTTAGAACTTGATTGCTATCTTTTGTTAAGTCATGATTGCTTCAAGGCTAAACTCTTTATATATTGGTAGAAAAATTTAAAGCACAGAAGACTTGAATTAGTTTTCTAGCCAGGGAGCAGAATATTAAGTTTTAAATGAGAGGTTGAGATTTGATTTTAGTTAGGGGAGATTGGAATTCATATGTGAACAATACCTTGAATGCTCTCATAAAAGCCAACTCGTGCATTGAATGACAGCAAAGTCAAACTAATTTACACTGAAATATATACCTTGTGTGTTTCAGTTACAATTGCTGTATAACAAACCATCCCAAAACTTAGTTACTGAAAGCAACAACTCTTTTGTTGTATCTCATGCATTCTGTACATCAGAATGTCATTTAGAGTTCTGATAGCTAATTCTTCTTCAATTTATACAGTCAACTGAGACTCTAAGTGGTAGCTGGAATGATCTAGAGTATCCAAGTTGACTTCACTCATGTGGCAGGGATAGCTGAAAAAATGGGCTCAGGTGGGAAAGTTATCTCATACCTACACATGCTTCCCCAGCGGGAAGGTTTCAGGGTATTATGGATTCTTATGAGGTAGCTGACTTCCCATGGAGCATCCTAAGAGAACCATACAGCAGTTGTATGGCCTGTTCTAACTCAGATTCAGAAGGCACAAGACATCACATTCACTACTCACTTTTATTTTTTAATAGAGTTTTTAAAAAAATGACCTTATTGAGTCACATTTTTTAATAAGAGTTTTTAAAAAAATGACCTTATTGAGTCACGATGGACATATAAAAGTTGTACACTGTTAATGTATACAACTTGATGATTTTGGAGGTAAGTATACAGCTGTAAAACCATCACTAAAATCTATACCATAAACATATCCAGCACTTCCAAACTTTCCCTCCTATCCTCTGCCACTTCTTGTGTATCACAAAGAGTGTACGTGATAAGAACGCTTAGGATCTAGCAAATTTTTTAGTATTGTTAACTATAGGCACCAAGTTATACAGTAGGTCTCTAGGATAGATTCATTTTGTATAATTGAAACTATTACCCTTTGACAAATACCTCTCCATTTCCCCCGTACCACCCTTGTTAAACACCGTCCTTTGTTTCATTGAGTGTGACTATTTTAGGTTCCTGATATAACGATGTTCATGCAGTTCATGCAGATTCTGATTCAAATCAGAATCTTGAAGAAGTGATGTTTTTACTTCCATGTTCACTGCATTATTCACAATAGTCAAAACATAGAATAAGCCTAAATGTTCATTGACGAATGAATGAAGAAAATGTGGTACAAACACACAATGAAATATTTAACTTTAAAAAAGAGAGAAATCCTTCCATCCATGGAAAAGGGATAAACCTATAGGACACTATGCTAAGTGAAATAGGCCAGACAGATGGGCATTTCGTTAGGGAAAAAATTCTAATTTTCCAGTTATTGTCTTTCAGCAGTAGAAAGATGTCATTTCATTTTCTTCTTGCTTTCATCATTTGATATTTGAAAACTGTATGTTATGTTACATATGTCATTTGTAAAGTAAAATTTTAAAATCAAAAGAACATTTGGTAGAGCACATGATATTATCTCTTATCATTCTCAGTTATTTACATGCCTCCCTGCCCTCAGTTATTCAGGCTATATCATACTTACCTACTTGACTTACTTTGGCCTATGACATGTCAGTGTAATTTCCCCCATGGAACTTCTATGTAAAAACTTTAGGAGCAGTTGTATGATTCCTTTACTTTTGTTACAATAACATGGGCTTAGAATGAAGACAACATAAGACCCAAAATGAACATGTAACACAAGTGAGAAATAATCCTTCACTATTGTAAGCCAAGGAAATTTGGAGTAACTTCTATTACTTATAATACTATCATGCAGCTTAATGAAAACAAAGTGATATAGGGGTCCTCTTATTTTACTGTCTGTATCCAGTTTAGAGGTATAGAACCTTTTTATTTTTTATAAATTTTAATTCCTTTGTAAAAGAAGGAGCTGAATAAATACTTTGGATTAAAGTTAGGATGTCATTTTGAATGAGTTTGGTTCCAAGTAAAAGAAAACTACCTCTAATTGGCCTAAACAATAAGGGGGCCTATTGGCCCATGTATATTTTAAAAGGGTAAAGCTAGAAAGAGAGTCTTTGGAGCCTGATGTGCTATAGTGGTTCATTCAGTTAATCAAGAATTGAATTCAGGTCTTTCTGATCTGTCTTTGATAATGTCGGTTTTACTCTTATTTTGCATCATTTAATTAATGATGCTGCTAACTATTCCCAGGGCTACATGTTTCCTTGTGGACACTAGAAAGACAGAAGGGTCATTCTAGAAGTTCTTCAGAAGAATGGGTAGACATGTTTCTTAGACTCCACAATAACCTTTTTCTTGCATCCTAATGACATCAAATGAGTCACTCATGACTGAACTAATAACTGTAACTGATTAACCTATATCTCAGACATGGAGCCAGGAAAGGTTAAGTCACCCCAAAAGTACCTGGAGAAGTAAGTATGCTCAAAGATATAGCAGTGAATACTTAGAGATGCTGGGCAAAATTGCAATGAAAACTATGCATTAACATGGGTTTTTTAAAAAGAAATCAATCCTGTATATGAATATGTGACACATTCATGTGTGAGATGATTTGTGTATCTGGTTTTTACTGAATAAACCTGTGCATTTAACATAACCCAAGAGAATTCATAATCAAATTATGATCTGTTTAGCATCCAGCTCATTGCATAGGACCATTGGATTCATCAAACTGTTTTATGGGTTGTCATCTGACCAGTACTTTATTTTGTGTACCATGGCCACATATGCCAAATATTTGCAGTGTTTCAAGATTTTATGCTCTCATTCTTCTATCCATCCATCCATCCATCCATCCATCCATCCATCCATCCATTCATCCAAATGTCTCTCTCTTTCTATACCCACACCCTGCACACATGGAGAGAGAGGAAGAGGAGAGTGGAGGAGGGACAGAGAAGTGGGGGAGAAATATTTAAAAGAGTTCAGTACTTAAAATGTATTGAACTTTGTATGTTTGCTTCTTTTTTCCCCCCAATAAAAACTAAACCAATTCTGTTGTTTTACCTGAAAATATCTTTAGGCTTATCAAGACTAATTTCATAACATATTAGATTCCTGGAAAGGTAGTTGGTCTAACATATAACATCAAAATAAGTAATTTTCATAATTTTAATGGATGATTCCTGATTTTCTTCAAATAAATATGACAAAATTAATATAAATACTTGGGACTGTTTTAGTATAATTTTCTAGTTTAGTATTAATATGCATTTGAAGCACAGTACTAATTTGACCATGAAAATCTATTTAAAAATCTTGATTTTTCTTTTTCCTTATTTATCTAATTCTCAGGTAAAGATGGTTAAAGATTTTGCTGCGACTCTATTTCATTTTGAATAATTTATAATCAATGTGGTTTTTCTGGTTGTGTGATCGATCATTTATTACTTATCTGAGTTTTATATTTTGAAATAGAATTTTAATTGGCATTAAATCAATTATACTACATCTGACAATCATTGCAGATTAATGGTATGTGGAGGTCTAAACTTTTATTTTGGTCAATGTGCACTGATACATACAGCATTGAGAACAGCTGAGAAGCTCGTTAGAATGAGGGAAAATGTTATAATGAAAAGCTTCCTATTCCGTTATATGAAGTGGTCTCTTTAGTGCATCTGAGATTTTGAAAATTTCCTATTTGGTAAGTGAATGAAGGGCTATGACCCAGCAGTTTCTTAGTATAAACACCTATGCAATATGTAAAGTAAGACATTCTGTAGTCATTATTTTCATTTTAAAATAAAATGTGGTAAGGGAGTTGTATTTAATTTTTCAAATCACAATACTATAAATTTCTTCGCTTGTTTGTTTTCCTTCTTTCAATCTTTAGTCAGTTCACAGTGCATCCATCAGAAAGATGCCCAGGGGAAATTAACAGTGGTGAAACTCAGCCACAGAATCCACCAGCAAAAAGACAGAGGAAGGATAGCAGTTAAAGTGCTTGGCTAAAAATGAAGTTTTTGAGTGATGCAGTCATATATTTTTCAGTGTTAATAGGGACCAAAGCGAGGGTGGCCAAAAGAGGCATTTGTCAACATCATGGGAATTGTGAGGTTGCCCTGCTGCCTGAAATTGGATTACTAGAGTTTTATTCCAGGCATAGGGAGAGTGGTGGAGTATATATATCCTAAAGGTGTAGTGGAAAAGTAATTGCTTTTGATCAGGCAGAACTAAATTTTAATCCCAATTGTACCTCTAAGTACTTCTGTAATCTGTAGGTGATTATCTCATCAATTTGGTTCAACTTCATCATTGGAACATATATTTCCTACCCTGGGAAGAACAGAGAAGGACATTAAATGAGCTAACATGTGCAAAGATTATCAGGTACCATATCTACCACATGGTAGGAACTCCTTTAGTGCCTGAGACTTGCTTTCCTTCTGCATCCACTCTTTCTCTACCTCTCCACAATCACCGCCCCACAAAAGAAGTGGGAAGGTTCTGGAAATTAGTGTAACCACATAGAGTTTAGTTGAGTACTGACTCTGCAACAGGACAACTCTAAAATTTACAGTGAAATGTGAAAGATGTTTTATTTCTTATACATTGGCATATAGGCTTCTCATATATAGTTTTAAGAATTGGGTAACTTATTTGTACACAGAATCCTACTGTGCTATCCAAGGAAGAAATGCTTTCAAATCAGAGATATCTGAGTATCAATTTTTCCAGAGTGGTAGGAAAACCCTTTCTCTTCTCTGAGCTCTGATGTCCTCTTCTTTAAATCTTGTGAAATCAGGTGTGTAAATGTATGCAGCACAGATCTTGGCACTTGGTGCGTGCTCAGTGGAGTTTGCATTTTGGGACTCCATCATAACAAATACAGGATTGCTGGTTGAACTGTGTCAAATTTTAATCTAGTAACTGTCAGCTGAGAGAATTAAAGAGTTGGCTGTGTGCAGGTCCTGCTTGGCATAATCCTGACTACAACTGTCACTGATAATTGTGTAACAGCTCAGTTAGCACGGCGGTAAGTTGTTTCTTTCAGACAACTTGTATATTTGGGAAGAGACTTTAAATCATTTCAGAGAATGTACTTGCATTCCAATTAATTCTAAAAGGTGTCTCAAGCACTTTGGTGACCTTGGGTCTAAATTTTTATTCAAAGTATTTCATGTAACCTGCCTCTCTCTTTGGAAAAGTTTCATAGGGGTTATAATGCATCATCTTGACAGTCAAAATACACAGTGGCAATGGTATTACATGTTCCATCAGTCAGGAAAGTAGTAAGAGTCTATTACTGCACTTAAAAAATCTAATGCTAGACATAACCATTAAATTAGTTTCAAATGTTTTGAATTCAGAATGTTATGGAATATGATTGCCCATGCTTAAAAACCTTACCTGCTGCCAGCAAGTGATATATACATTTATCATTGGAACCAAGTTTGGGGATTCTAGGTGAAATAATTAAAACATGAATATAGGCAGGGTATTAGCTGTGGCTGTGAAATTAGCTTTGGCCATGACATGGAGTATTGAGGGACAGGGCTGTTCTCAAGTCTAAAACTGTCCTCTCTTCCCAATAGCTAAGTTTTCAGTATCTCTCATGAGTAATTATTCTTAGAAGAATAAAGCTAATGGCAAAGACCACAGAGACACTTCAAGATTTTCATCATTATATGCCCATAGATTCACTTTTTGAAGTTTCTGAGATGTTAGCAGGGATCTTTCAAATTGAATTAGTTTCTCAGTGCTCCCCTGATAGAACCTACTTTTGGGGAACAGAGTTTAGTGGGATCACATAAAGATTTTCTTATCCCATCTGCTCCCACTCATTAAGGTACAGACCAGTGATTCTCCAGCCATAGGTAAATCAGCATCAACCTGAGACTGGGGAGGAGCCCAGGAATATGTATTTCTGTAAAGTTTTCTGATGAGGCTTATGCTGCTACAAGGATGGTGCTTTGAGAACCACAGGTACAGAGGAAATGCTTTCAGGTGGGATGCTCTGGGCTGCAAGTAATGGAAAACCTGACTCAAGTGGCTTAAACAACAGAAAAAATCTTTCCCACATAAGAAGAAACCCAGAAGTCAAGTCTCAGAGTTAGTTCTAAATGTGCCATCAAAACCCAAGCTCTTTTCAAACTTTTATTGCATCCTCATAGTGTTGGCTGTCTTCCTCATGTCACAGCATGGCTGCAGCAGCTCAAAACATCAGACACGGCAGCATTCAGATGCAGAAAAATAGAAGACCTTTTTTGGGGAGAGGGATGGAGCCCTACTGTGAGAACATTCAGCCAAAAAAGAAGAAAAGAAAAGACTGGAATGATATTGATGGGAAGCAATCAACCATCAGAGGGAAACTTGAAAGTCATGTTAAGAAAAGATGTTTGGCTTTTGTTTTCTGCAAGATATTTTAAGTGACATAAAATATTGATTGCTTATGTCACACTGAACCCTCTCTTCCCTCTACTCATCTCTCCCTTCCTTTCCAATTCCCTCTTTCTCATTCCTCTGAATTCTCCCCATAATATATTCTTCTTTCTTCTATCTCCAGTAATAATGGCTTTCATCTAACTTCCTTCTTCCCACCAATTCTGAATTTTCAATCTCATTTAGGGCTATATTCTTATATTCCAGAAATTACCTTTAACAAAACTTGGCAGCTTTGACTTCATGCTGCCGATCTGACCATTTTCACACCTTTGAGAGCTACAACCCTAGTCCAAACCACCATCCTCTTATCTGGATTCTCTTTTATCTGAATGTTCTCCCTGCTCTCACCTTGGCCTTCTAAAATTTATTCTCTACACAAGAGAGAATTATTCTATTAAAATAGAAATAAGATCAAGCTACGACTCTGTTTGGAATCCTTCAGTGGTTTCACATCGTATTATAATTAAGAGTCCCAGATGTGACACTGGCCTACAAGGTTGTAAATGACTTCTTCCCCACATTGCTGCTCCTTGATCATGCCAGGGATGCTGCCCGCTTGGGGGCCTTTACCACTGCTTCCCTCCTGACCCCATGGTCTATCGTGTACTTTCTTCAGGCTTTGACTCTCATATCTCCTTCTTGGTCAGTCTTTATCACTCTATTTAAAATTGCATCCCTGCGCCAGCCCCTGGCTCTACTGCCTCCTCCTATTTTTTCCTTTAGAACATGTATGACCATCTGCTGTGCTTTATGTACTACTTATCCACTTATTTATTAACTAGTGCATTTATTATGTGTCTTCCTCCAGTGGCCATGTTTGTTATATTGAGTGTTGTCATCAAAGCTGAGAAAAGTACTGAGAAGAGTACAAAGAACTATTTATTGGATGAACAAATCAATATACAGTAATTTAAAATTCATATCATGAGGAATATCAAACAAATGCAAAAGTAAGATATGATGAATCCCTCATGCCAATCATCCAGGCTCAATAATGTCCATTATTCTACTATTACATCATCCAGTTGACCTATTCCTTATTCAATAATAACTGAGTGGTACTCAATTGTTACTATTTTTTTTTCAGGTGAAATTACATATATTGCAATGCATAAAATTATCTGTAGTTTTTGACAAATGTATATACCTAAGTAAACCATAGCTCTATCATGATTACCAACATTTCCATTATCCAAGAAGGTTCATTCATGTCCTTTCCAATGTAGTCACCATCACCTCAAGCCAGATAAGGACCATTCTGATTTTTTTCAACCTAATCTGGTTTAATAGGAATTCTTCATTTCTTTCTGCTGACTTCTACTCAGAATGATGTCTGTGACATTCATTCCTGCTTTTGTTTGTATTAATAGCTAGTCTCTTTTTATTGCTGAACAGTATTCAATTGAGTATAAAGCAATTTGTCATTCCATCCTCCTAATAAGACATTTGCAGTTGTTTTATGGTTCAACATGGTCTATCTAGCTGAATTTTTTGTGAGCAATTGAAATAAAATATTTACAGCTACTCTTCAAAAATGCTATGTGCATGTTTGTACTGTTCTTTTGTGGGGCATATGTTTTCACTTTTCTTGAATAAATACTTAGGAATGCCCAATTACTGGTGCATGTTAATTGTATATAACAAATGCCAAATGTATCTACAAAATAGTTGTAGCCTTTTCCATTTCTATTAGCAATGTTTTACGGTTTTAATTTGCATTCATCTAATGGTAAATTATATTGAACTTATTTTTAAATTCTCAAGTATCCATTGTAAGAGTACCTTAAATATTTTGGATATAAGACCTTGGTCAGCCACATTTTGTGAATGAATATTTTCTTCTAGTTGGTGGCTTGCTATTAATTTTCTAAATGATGTCTCTAAGTTTTTTATTTGTTCTTTTTCGTTATACATGACAGGAGAGTGTATTTTGACATATCATACATACATGGAGTATAACTTCCCATTCTTGTTGTTGTACATGATGTGGAGTTACACTGGTTGTGTATTCATATATGAACATGGAAAAGTATGTCTGATTCATTCTACTGTTTTTCCCATTCCCACTCCTCTCCCTTCCCTCCACTAAATGATGTCTTTTGATGAACAATTTTTTAGTTTTGAGAGAGCATAGCCTATCATTTTTGTTAGTTCAGTTTTCTAAGAAACCTCAGTATGTAAAGACATTTTTCTGTGTGTCACTTTTAAGTGTTATGATTGTATCCTCTACATTTAGGGTTCCGAGCCACTTCATCAGAGTTTTCACATATGGCATGAAATAGGGCTGGAAGTTACTTGATTTTTTTTTTTAAATTTGGATATCCAGTTGTTCTAGAACCATTTGTTGAAAAGATTTTCCTTTCAATTATTTTGGCACCTTTGTTAAATACGTATTAACTTTCCAACTGTGAGTCTATTTCTGGACTTTATTATGTTTCAAAAATTTATATACGTTCATTTTGAATCCAGATGGATTTCTGGATCTTTATAGTAAATTTTGTTGTCAGATAATATGTGCTTTCCAACTGTGATTTTTGTTTGCAGGATTGTTTTAGTTATTCTATATATGTGTCAGAAATACCTGATTACCTCTCAACCTAAAATATTTAGCTGGATTTTATAGAATTTTGATAGCTTTATTAAAAAGACTAAAAATAAAATGCATATGTAAATAAAGCACTACTTAATAGCAAATTCAGAGAAATGTTAATGGAAGTAATGAAAAGAGGGTCAGCTAAAGTAGGATGGCCATGTAATTGGACTGAGTTTAGGACCGATGAATAGAGGCCACCAATTTCTTAAATATCTATGGTTTGTTATGTTATTATCTTCTTGAGGAAAACAATCAAGAATTGCTTCATGAAAATAAATGGATAGCCATGAATATAATAATGCTGTTTACATAGAGTTCTTCACAAATTTCGTAGATATATGAATGCTCAAAAAGTTTGTCATAAATTATATTGTAGTGATACTTGAGATTTACACATTGTAATAGAATCTAAAAATAAAGATTATAAAAATAAAAAAAGAACTACCTGATTACGTGATTAAATCCTATGAAAATTTCTTCCTGAAATTATGATGATATTGTTTTATGACTCAACATATAGTCTGTTTAGCTGAATGTAAGCATGTGCTTGAAAATCAATATATCCTGCAGTTCGAGAATATGCTGCCTATACATTTCAATAAGTTCAAGACACTTGATAATTTAATAGCTCTATCAATTACCTAGGAGGGGCTCAAAATCTCCAGATAGTTCTGATGCTAGCTTTCTCTTTAAAACTTCCTTTAAATTTTTTTTTTACTTTTAGTATGCCTTGTAAATTTTTTGTGGAAAATCAAACATAATGGATTCGTTAAAAGGAATTGTAGTAGATAGGCATTTTGTAAGGCAGTGGTAAGGTGTAGAAGGAGGGGAATTATTCTTTTTTCTCATGATTAGGTCTCGGTCTTATTAAGCCTAAGCCTCCAGAGTCTTCTCAGTTTTTCTTTTTATACCCTCCTCAAGTGGCACAGGGTGCCTAGAAGGGATTGCAATTGGGTATTTCCCTTTATCTGAATGGGTTAGGCTTTGGCCAACCCATTGGGGTTATTTAATCTGTTTATTAAAATAGTTTCTCTTGAGAGGAGATCTTGTTTCAAAAGAATGCTCAGACATATTTAAAAATGGTTACTTTTGCTCTGCCTACTAGAAGCTCAAGTAGATACTCCCCGCCCTCCCCAACCCCTGTCATCTCACTATGAGAACTTAATAGATCCCCAGAGGTAAAATTGACAGAAGTTGAGCTTCTTTCTCCTAAGTCTGGGTCCCCTGGGATTTTTATTTATCACAGTTGTCCACATAAGCCTCTAGCAATTCATCAATCACAGTTCAGGTTTTCCTACTCTTGGATAGATCCACCTTATTTCTGCTTTGGTTAGTTGTGATTGTCTTAGCCTGTTTGTCTCTCCATTATGAGGGGCAGTTTACCCTGTGACCTCCCTTCTCTGATGGGGCTAAGAAGAGCTTTAGATTCTTCAGTTTATTCAAGTTTTTAGTTGTTGTTAGGTTGAAGTGATGCCATCTAAGCACCTCCCATACTAGACCAGAAATTGAAAATCTGCCATTAATTTTTAAACTTTCCGTCTATCCCATTGTCTTTGCTAGCCCTCTGGGACTTTGAATACAATACATTACATCCACTGATATTATGCACATATCTCTTAGTTGTCTGTCCATCTATTTTCTTCTTGCTTTAATTTCTGTTCTGCAAATTGGATAATCATTATTGATCCATCCTTAAGTTTATTGAGTCTTCAGCTATCTCTGATGTGTTTAGCCTATCTAGTGAATTTTTTATGCCAGCTATTACATTTTCGTGTTATAGATATTTTATTTTATTTGGTTGCTCTTTGTGTGTGTGTGTGTGTGTGTGTGTGTGTGTTTACAGTACTAAGATGCTCTACACTGGGACACATCTCCAGCCCCCTTTTAAAAATTTATTATTTTAGCCAGGCACAGTGGCACATGCCTGTAATCCTAGCACTTTGGGAGGCTGAGACAGGAGAATCGCGAGTTCATCAGCAAACGTGAGGTGCTAAGCAACTCAGTGAGACCCTTTCTCTAAATAAAACACAAGATACCGGTGGGGATGTGGCTCAGTGGTTGAGTACCCCTGAGTTCAATCCCCAGTACCAAAAAAATATTATTTTGATAGAGAGTTTCATTAAGTTGTTAAGGTGTGATCCTCCTTTCTCAGCCTCCTGCATTGCTGGTATTATTACAGGCATGCATTTTACGGTTTCATTTTCTTTGATGAGATTGCAAAGTATTCATTCATTATGAATACTTATTCCTTGAATATACGTAACATAGGTGCTTTAAAGTCCTTGCTAATTGCAAAATCTTATCCATCTTGGGGTTGTTTCTATTGATTACTTTTGTTTTCTTGAGTATAGGTACATTTTTCTGTTTCTTTGCTTGTGGAGTGATTTTTTTATATTAAATATAACATCATGAAATATACAGTAAGTCATCTGTGTTTTATTATTTTTCTCTTGAAGCATTTTTTTCTTCTTTCCAAAAGTCAATTCACTTAGGTTCAACTCCCTATTATGTCACTTTTGTAGTGAAAAGCAGATGGCATCCAAGTTCTGTTTTTTTCTGCTTCCAAGATCTGCTTTTTGTTTCTCCTGAGTCTCCTGGGTCCTCCTCACTATCTACTCAAGCACACATAGTTTAGAAGTTAGCCCAGTATTATGGTTGGGATGTGGAGTGTCCCCCACCAAACTCATGTGTAAGACAATACAAGAAAGCTTAGAGGTGAAACCATTGTGATGAGTTAACTGAGTGATAACTGAAGGCAGGTAAGGTATGGCTGGAGGAGGTGGGTTGTTGGGGGCATGCTTTCGGGGTATATATATTGTATCTGACTAGTGAAGTCTCTTTCTTTCTGCTTCCTGGGTGTTGAGCTGCTTGCCTCCACCACACACTTCCTCCATGAGGTTCAGCCTCACCTCAGGCCCTGAGGAATGGAGCTGGGTGTCTATGGACTGGGACCTCTGAAACTGTGGGACCCAAAATAAACTTTTCCTCCTCTAAAATTTTTCTTCTAAGGTCTTTTAGTCGTAGCAGCAAAAAAGCTGGGTAAACTACCAAGGAATAGAATGAATTTTATATTTAGATTTGGCAGCTCTGCACCTCTATGACCCTTTTCTTCAGAATTCCACTTCCATCCTGACCTTACGGTTGCTCTGCCATACAAGCAGACTCTATGCCTTAACTCTAGCCTTTGACATTTCAAGCCAATAAATTTTGGTAAACCTGAGCAGTGCACACACTGAATCATGTTGTCAGGACAGATGGCAAAATAACCAACCTCCCTCTTGCAGTTTAGCTTTCAGAGTAGATTCTCTCCCAGTTTCTGTCCAATATTTTCTATGTATTCCTCCATTGCAGGCATAATTAATTAAGAGGAATTCATGCCAGAGTAAGGTGGGTGAACCCTTAATTCAATTTGAGGGAAATCCAATCCAAGAACTGAGAATTCTTAATCCAAGAACTGAGAAATTTGGACACAGGGACAAAAGCCATATGAAGACAGAGTAGAGATTGAAGTTAGTCTCAAACACCTGTGTCTACAAACAACTGGAAGAGGCAAAAGACACTCCTTTTCTAGAGGCTTTGGAGGAAGAATGGCCCTGCCAACATCTTGATTTTGGGCTTGGGGTCTCAGAACTGTGAGACAATAAATTTCTGTGGTTTAAGCCACTCAGTTTGTGGTACATTGGTAAAGTAGCCATAGCAAATTTACACACACACACACACACACACACACACACAGTATATTGAATAATAATATGTGGAGTTTTCCTCCAGATTCTAAAATGTGTAGGAAGGTTAGTCTGACCAAACTATTTTGCTATTTCCACAGTTATTGAAAGCAACTTTTCATATACCATATTTCTTTCTAATAGTCCTAATATTTACAATTTATATTAGAAACATAGGTGATTGTATTTCTGCCTGTGTCACATAGAATCTTACAGATTTGTAACTGTGTGGTTATTCTGTGCTTTTACTCTGTGCTTTTAAAAGTATATGGCTTACAAAATCACATATTGTCAGCTAGCTGAGAAAATTTGTAGCAAACTTGACCTATCCTCACCTAGTATGTTTTCCAATTGGCAAAATATTGTATAAACTATTAGGATAAACTTTGTCTGATGTATTGTGAATGCAAGCCAAATAATAGGAGCCACATTCCCAGCCCTTTTTATTGTTTTATTTTGAGACAGGGTCTTGCATAGTTGTGTAGAGCCTCACCAAGTTGCTGAGACTGGCTTTGAACTTGTGATCCTCCTGAGTCTCTGGGATTACAGGCATGTGCCACCTAGCAGAATTTGTGTTTTTATTCCATGTATGTATAATCAGAAGCCTTTGAAAGGCTTAAAGAAAGAGTAGTTGCATCTGATTTATAATTTCAAGAATATGTTTTTGGATTCCAAATGTAAGTAAGATCATGCAGTGTATGTTTTTCTGTGCCTGTCTTATTTCACTTAGCACAATATCTTCCAGGCTCATCCAGAAAAGTGAATGAATAGAAGTAGAAAGTACCATGGTGGTTACCAGAACCTAGGGGTACAGGGGGATGAGAGAGGGGAGATAAATCGGTCAAATGGTACAAAGTTCCTTGAGCTTATGATCTGCCCTTGCACCTTCTAATCATGCTGAAATTGCAGCGACTGTACTTAGTAACAGTATATATTACTAAATTGTCAGCAGAGTAGATTTTAAATGTTCTCACCACAAAATCAGATGACAAGTAACTGAAGTGACTGATATGTCAACTGATTTAATTATTATACAATGTACACACATATCAAAATGTCACATTAATTTTATTCAATAAATGTATACAATTATTATATATTGATTTAAGAAAGAATTCTCCTCACAAACTTGTATATAGAAAATGGTATAGTGAGTGGGTCAAACAGAACAGAGGAGTGAGCTAGGAGTACACTGTGGTTGTACATGGGAGTGCTGATCAGAACGCCAGTTAGGCTGCTAGCCTTTATCTTGGAACCAGCCTAGAATATCTCTAAAAACACAAAGGGACAATGTTTTGGCTATATAGTGGTTTTTGAATGCAATAGATCATTTATGCTCCAATGTAAGTCCCTGGAATAAATAATGCATGCCAGAAAATGATGCCTTTGTATTTAATTTTATCTTTTAACAATTCTGTAGTCCAGCTAAAAGAATTATCATTTCCTGGACTTTAATCATATTATATTGTTGTCAGGCTGTACTTCTGCTCTTTTCTCATGTTGTACTTCTGCATATGACGATTCTTCCTGTTTGAAGTGTATTTTCTTTATCATTTAAACATTCATTTTTGAAACTTTATTAGAATGCCACTGAGGTATTTTTTTCTTCCATTCATAGTTGATTTAATTTTTTCTTTATATTTTTCAAGGTGTATATTATATGCTAGTTTACAGTGTAATTACCAATTTGTACTATCAAGTGTGAATAGCCTGAAAATTTATCCCAGTCTCAAGATAACAAAATCGGTATTCACAGTTTCATGGATGCTGATCTACAATTCCATGTACATAGGAAACATGAGACTCCTGAGTGAGAAACAAAGGACTCTAATACTGGTGACCACAGCAGGTAGCATGGGCTTCAGGTTTTGTTGGTTCTTCTTGTTCTCTAAGTCTTAAAAGTGTAACACGGAGAAGCTCAGGTGGGCACTGTGAACTCGGGCTTTCTTTGTATCATGGTTGAGAACCACCAAATTTAAGAACTCTGAATCTTTTGTAAATATCTGCTATATGGATATTTGCTATGAAGGAAGACATTATATTTATAATATTAGATAATCAATAAACATGAATTCTATTCTCTCAATTTATGTGTATCCTAAAAATATACTTGAAAAGTATCCTATATATTAGTTTTTCGTTGCTGAGACAAGATACCTGAGAAAAACAACTTAGAGGAGAAAAGATTTATTTTAACTCATGGTTTCAGAAGTTTCAGTCCGTTGTCAGCTTACCCTATTGCTTTTAGGCCTGTGGCAATGCAGAAACATCACGTTGAAGGGGATGGTAGCCACGAAGCAGGTGTTTTAGTCAGCTTTTTGCTGCTGTGATTAAAGGACACAAGCAGAACAATGGTAGAGGAGGAAAGGTTTATTTGAGGGCTCACGGTCTCAGAGGTCTTAATCCATAGAAGGTCGGCTCCATTCCTCAGGGCTTGAGGTGAGTCTGAACATCATGGTGGAAGAAGGCGACAGAGGGAAGCAGGTTATATTATGGTGATCAGGAAACAGAGAGAGACTTCACTCTCCAGATGCAAATATGTACCCAAAGCCACACTTCAATTCCCACCTCCTCCAGCCACACCCTACCACTTCATTTACCACTCAGTTAATCTCTAGCAGGGGATTAAATCACTGACTGGGGTTAAGACTCTTACAACTCAATAATTTCTCTTCTGAACCTTCTTGCCTTGTCTCACATGTGAACTTTTGAGGGATACCTCACATCTCAGCCATAACAGCAGGGGTCGGGGAGGAAAGGACCAAAGACAGGATATACCTCTCCAAAAAATGCCCCCATGGACCCACTGCCTCAAACTAGGCCCTACCTCCTACAGTGTCCACCACCTCTCAATAATGCCATCAAATTATTCATTCACCAGTGGATTAACCCTCAATGCCATCAGAGTCCTCATGGTCCAGTTATTTCTCAAGAGATCCCATTGCTGCACTGAAGATCAAATCTTCAGTACATGAGCCTTTGGGGGACATTTTAGATCCAAACCATAATAGTCTCTAACAAAAGGCACTTAGTGCTTCTGCCAGCATACTTTGCAATGTTATGGGCTACCTCTAGAAAATTGTCTCTCAATGTCTTTAATGCAAGGATCAAGTCCCATTTATGCTGGGTCACTTAAGTCCCTAGACCTGTGCCTACACACTTATGGAATCAATAAAATAGGTATTGAGTAAATGAAATATCTAATTAAATCACCCATTCCTCCTATCTACATCTACGCAAGTCCTACTAATGTAGATTAATGCCAACCTATTATGTTTATTTAAAAAACATTTTAAAAAATTATAAGTACTATATTACTGCCACTTTAACTACTTTGGGAACTATAGATTGTGTGAAAATTTGATTTGTCAGATATTCACTAAAATGTTGCAGACATAAAAGCACAGGATTTACAACTGGGACATATATCTAAATCAAATTTGAGGACTTCTAGGAAGAGATAAATTTCATGAATCATTTCTTGACTAAGCATAAACACAGGAGCAGAAGAAATAGGACTATTCAGCCAGGCAGCAAGCAGGTGTAGGGATTCAAAAAGGGGAGCCCACATCTTCAAATTCCCAGCCTTAGCAACCAAGGAAGCTAGGAAGATTAGCCCTGCAGTGTATCTACTGTAAAGGGAAATTTGCTCAGGAAAATTCTTCAATATGAGGGATTTTTTCCCAATGCCTTGCAGGACATCAGGCATCATTCATTTTCAGGCCTATGTACCAGCAAAACTCTCTAGTTATTATTTGTTATATATTTGTCAAAAAATACCCTACAGCCAAAACAAAACATAAAGAAACAAAATAATATGCCCTGAGGGGGAGCTGTTGTTCCTGGTCAGAAACTACTGGGTGAAATGAAGAAATCTCAAGCTGATGGACTGTATGTCAAGATCGAGATAAATCCTGTGCCATATGAGCGCATCTACCAAATTTGTGGGCACTGACTTTCTGGATAGAATATTATTCCTCTTGAGGTGAACCTTACAATTACTATTAAGATTCCACGTAAATGAGCTGGGCATGGTGACACATGCCTGTAATTCCAGCTACCCAGGGGGCTAACCTGCACAATTTAGCAAGACTCTGTCTTGAAAAATAAAATAAAATAATAAAGTAAAATAAAATAGCTGGGGACATAGCTCAGTGGTAAAACACCCCTGGGCTTAATCCTTAGCACCACACACAAGTACTAAAAAAATTTCATATGGATGCCAATTCCCTATGTATCATTGAATTCTCTATATCTGATGTATAGTTTCTCAATCTAATAGCATTTATTCATTAATTTGTTTAAAATGTTTGTTGAAAAGCTACTTTGTGCCAAATATCCTTTCTATGTGTTGGAGTGGGTCACTGAATAAATAAATGAAATAATTGTTTAGTGAATTGTTTTAATGAATAAAACAATGCCTTGGGTTTTGTGGAGTTTACACTTTATAAAGTTTTACACCTGACATAGACAACAAAATTATGAATTAAAATGCTTAATTTCATGTATTGTCAAGTTCTTTAAGAAGACAGGAACAGGGCTGAGATGTAGCTCAGTGGTAGAGTGCTTGCCTGGCATACATGAGGTCCTTGGGTTTGATCCTCGGAAATTAAAGGAAAAAAAAAAAAGAAGAAGAATAAAGACCTTATGTAATGCCATGGAGGAAGAGTAAGGAGAGAGCTCTTTAGATTCAAGGGAGGTCTGGAAGACTCCTCACAGGAAGTGATAATTAAATGGAGGTCAACTAAAAGATGAGAAAAGGTTGAACTGGGAAGTGCTGGTAGTTTGTTCCAAAAGGATAGAAGAAGAAAGATGGCAGCAAGAAAGATGAGTGTATGTTTTTCTTTATCAACTAATAATCAATGCGATATTGTGCTGTGACATCTTTCATTATTGTTACAGTGATGGCTATCCGTCCTTGAGTCTTGTACAGGGACTACGTTCATTATCTCATTCAATTCTCATAGCAACTCCCTGAGGTAAGTATGATGACCAATCTAGAGATGTGAAACTGTCTTGGAGAGTTTAGTCACTTGAAGAATTTGGAACCTAAACCAATTCATTTTGATTATCACTGCTGCTCTTCACTGGGTCCAATTCTGCCTGCTTTTCACTTATTCATATATTTTATGATTCTATCTTGCTCTCTAGGTAGATTTTTGAGCTTTATAGAAGACGATGTATTAAGCACCTATAACAAAATACCATTCCTGGGTGGTTTAAACCCAGTTTTTTCCACAGTTTTGGCCCATTCTATTCCTGGTGAGGACCTCTGTGGCTTTCAAAAGACTACCTTCTCTTTGTGTCAAGACCACCTTCTGTTTGTTTCTTCACATCCTGGTAAGACAAGGAGAGTGCTGATCTCTTCCTCTTCTTAGAAGGATCCTAATCTCACTGTTATGGTTTGGATAGGAGTTGTCCCCCACAAAGCTTCTGTTAACACGGAATATCTAGCTGTAAAATGATTACATGATGAGAACGTAGCCTAATCAGTCCATCGTAGTTTGAATGGACTCGTGGTGGTTAGCTATAGGCAGGTGGGGCACGCCTGAGGAGGTGGTCACTGGAGGTGTGCCCTGCAAGGATGCATCTTTCCTATGGACCCTTCCCCCTCCTTCTCTCTCAGCTTCCTGCCCCTGTCATGAGCTGAGCAGCTCTCCTCTGCTGGGCCCTTCTGCATGACGTGCCGCCTCACCTTGAAGGGTCTGAGTTAGCCATCCATGGACTGAAACCTCAGAAACTGGGAGCCCTCAAGTAAGTTTTTCCTCCTCTAAGTTATTCTCGGCAGGTATTTGTCAGTGACAAAAACTGACTAATAAGCCCACCCTAAAGGTACCACCCTCATGAGCTCCTTTAAACCTATTTACCTCCTCAAAATCCCACCTCCCAAATACATCATATTGGGGATTAGAGCCTGAGTGTGTAAATTTTGGGAGGTCACAAACCTTCGGTCCATAACAGGCTGGAGACATGCATTGCATACATTGTGTATCATTTAAATACTTATCAATAAATATGAAAACAGTATGACTCGGATGAAATAATGATGCCAGTGTTATTCAAATGATTTCAGAGTCAGGTTAGTCCCGGCTTTAATTGTATTCCATTTTCTCTTTTGAAACTTCCTTAATATAACTCATTTTGCCTAGCTAATGTCTACTCCTCTTTCAGGTTTCACTTTAGCTGCTAGCTTTCCAGGAAAAGCTTCCCCTGGGTCAGTTGCCCCTTACAAGTGGGATATCCATTTCTTATCCCTTTTCTTATCTGTTTTTCTAACTTTTTAAGCTTCTTGAAGACTATCACCTTCATATTCCTAGTTTATAATGGTACAGTGTCTGGTATACAGAGATTGCATGATAGTTGTTCATTTAAATCAATGTATGATCCCTGGCAAGTCACAGTCTTTCTGAACCTTTGTTTCCTCATCTGTAATGTGTGGAGGACCAATTTTACTCAATTAAGAGAATTCAGTGATGGATGTATTGTTGTTTTTTTCCTCCCTGTGCCTTATTTTCCATCATTTATTTATTCTCTTTTAAAGTTCTTTACCTTACTTGCAACACAATTTATGATTTAGCTATTTGAAAAGGTTAAGCAAACTGTGGCAGGTGATTTCAAAATAGTTCCGCATTTCTAGGATGGTAGATGTAATTCTTTAAATGCCAAGGTAGAACATCACAACGATTGTTTTGTTTGAAGGTGACCTTTTATCACACTGAAGATGTAAGCAATAGATTTTTCTGTATCTTGTGTGAAAGTTCACAGCACAGCATAGTGTTACATTCTTCAATATGCCTAAGTTAAATTACCATGTACTAAAGATACATTATTAAAGATACATAGAGTAACAATAAATTTCAATCATAGAATCAGGTCATGCTGTCTGATAAGTATAAGCAAATTTAGAAGAATAATGAGATATAAATATCTGAAATTATTGCTATTCTGAAAAATCTAAGGCAGTATGATTAGATGAGAATGAATCTAGATGATTTCAAAGTACATTATGATTTCCATTCCACAGGATATTTGTTTCATAAAGTTCCTTGAAGATGATGAAATATATTTATAAATATAGATACAAATATAGCCATAAATATATTTTACCATTAAATGATAATATTTATATGGAGTACTTATATTTATATTTAAGTAAATTTTTATGAAAGCAACATATGTACTAACTCTTACTAACTATTAAAACACCAAACTTACTCCAGATAATGGGTCTGCTTTCTTTACCCCACTTCAGCTTGCTGTTTGTTCTGGTATTTCCATATTATTAAACAGCATGCAAATGTGACTCCCTGATTATCAATTTTAGACTTTGCTTCCTGTTATGGTGGTTGATGATATGTCTCTCTTCAATCAGTGTACTCACTTGTCAATCACCCCCTACTGTCTCCATATAATTGTATTTTAGTTTCTGTTTACACCATAGTTGGTGTTCATCGTATTCTTATATGTATATTGTTGGTAAGCTTTGATTTTTTTCTGTCATAACACTTTTTATTTCTTTCTTGAATTGATGACTGGGGCATTTGAGCTCTCTCTCTCTCTCTCTCTCTCTCTCTCTCTCTCTCTTTACATTTGCTCTAGTTTTCTCTTTACTCACTTTTCTCCCAATGAACATTTAATAGATTAGTAATTTTCCAAAAATTCAAGCATATCAGTGAGCCTATAGTTTTCTCTCTTTTCTCTGGAAGGCTCCTGAGTAGCCCTTTCCTCTGCTCTTGCCTGGATTGTTTGCTCCAGACCTGCAGCACAGTCCCTGTTTTGGAACTTCTGCTTTGCCACCCCAGTGTGATAAATCCTGTCTTCAATTCCAGGTCTTCCTCTCTTGGTTTTCTACCTCATTTTTTTTTTCAACATATTCTCATGTAGCTCTCTAAGGAAGACAGCATCAACTTTTTTTTTTTTTAGTCCTTAACATGTTTCAAAATGGCTTTATTTTACACTTGAAACTTGATTGACAGTTTGGGTTTAAAATTTTAGGTTTTAAAATTCTAGGTTGAAAATTATGTTTCCTTAAAATTTTGACATTATTGATTCATTGCTTTCAAATTCACATTTCTGCTGTTGAGAAGTCCAATGCCATTCTGACCTGCTGCGTATAATATGTTTTTCATATTTGAATACATATATCTGAACAATTTTTTACATATGGTATTAAGGTGTGTATGCATATCATATATACATAAACTTTTCATTTTGAAATAATTATGAACTCATGAAAAGTTGAAAAAGTAATACAAATAATTCTTGTATATTCACCCAGATTCTCTCTTACCAAATTTTAATATTTGCGATTTTTATTCTATCGATACCTCTTCATATTGCTCCACACAATATTATTTATTTTGAACCATTTTGGAACAAATTGCAGACATGTTGTCCATTTTCCCTTAAATGCTTCAGTTCATGTTTTCTAAAACAAGAATATTCTTTTACCACAGTACCGTTTTCTTGATGAAGAAATGAATTTTGATTTAATACTGTTACCTAATCTGCAGACTCTTTCTTTTATACTGAATGAAAAAATAATTCCTAACCCAGGCCACATCCGGGATCATATCTCGCTTTAATTTCTCAGCACACTGTACTTAGTGTCAGTTTCCTTCAATCCTGTTGGTTTAGTCTGGAGAAGTTTCCATTTCATGATGATATGGCAGGCAATCTAGAAACCTTTTTGGACTAATGAGTTGTGTTCTTCAATTTCAAACAATTGTGTTTTATTTTCCTCTTAAATTAAACTTTAGATGATTTCCTAAATAATTTTCTCCCTGCACCCAACTTTGTCTTTCTGGAACACTTTGGATGTCCTGAATTGATGCTCAAATTTCTTTACCTTTTCTCTCTCATTTTCCTGTTTGGGTCCATTGCGTTTTACTTTCTGTTTGGTTCTCTTTTCTCTATCTTCTGTCATCTCTATTATGTTTCTATTTCAATTAATTAAAAATTTAACTTCCAAAAGTGTTGTCTTATCTCTGATCGTTCTTTTTCTCTAGCACTCTGTTCTTGCTAAAGTTTTTTCAGAGGTTATATCATCGTATCTGCTCTTAGTTCTATGATACTATTTTTATATCATCTTCTCTTATTACTTTTTTCAAAAGTCTCTTTTTTGTGTCTATTTGTTTTGATCTGTCTTTTTTGCCTCTTTGGAGTCAGAACTTGAATCAGGCTCCTGGTAGATACCAGTACTCACACTTAGGCAAGAAAATAAAGCTGGGTGCCGTGGCACACGCCTGTAATCCCAGTACTTTGGGAGGCTGATACAGGAGAATGTGAGTTCAAAATCAGCCTCAGCAACAGTGAGGCACTAAGCTACTCAGTGAGACTCTATCTCTACATAAAACACAAAATCGGGCTGAGGATGTGGCTTAGTGGTCGAGTACCCCTGAGTTCAATCCCCAGTACCAAAAAAAAAAAAAAGAAGAAGAAGAAGAAAATGAAAAGCCTTCTTTGAAAGGTCTGTTTACAAGGTTAAGGGAAACCAGAGGGCTGGTGAAAAAGCAGGGTTCACTTTAGTGAGAAGCTGTCACTGTCCCCAGGCTGAAAGGACAAGAGAGATTAACAGAATTTGGAGAGAACACTAGCTATAGTTGCTACCACAGGAAAGAGTGGCCTGAAGGTGCTATAATTTTTATTTCCCTTTTCAATCATTATTGTATTTATTGTTTTATAAGGGAAGGTAGATCCTGCCAACCTGTGGCCCAGCAGAGAGACTTCTGTGTCTCCCTTGCAAACTGTGACTATTACCTCCCAATCACCTAATCAGCCTGGGAGAAAAGACTCAAGGAAGCTTGGCTGATACATTCTGTAGGGCTCAGGCTCTTTGTTCACACTGCAGAGTGGAGAAGGAAAGGCAGGTGTCTCTGGAGAGCCAAATGGAGAATATCCTGCATTGAGCCTTCTGAAAGTATTAGTGGTCTTTGACTAGCCATCCATTTATGAATGTTGCAATTGAAATCAAATTGGAGAGTTAGCATTTAGTGGAGGTAAGTCTTCACTTCTTTTATCCCCCACATTGTTTTATTAGTGCATTTTACTTATACACAATAGTGAGATTTCTTATTACAAATTCATACGTGCACCCAGTATAACAATACAATTTTACCAGTAAATACCCTAGTGTAGTTTTGTCTTATTTATCTGGTGGATAGAGGAATTGCTAGAATAAAGGACAGTGGCCTGACTGTGCTGGGTTATTAAGAGATTTGAGAGTCTACTATTTGTACGATATTTGATTTTTTTTTTTTTGATACCAGGGATTGAACTCAGGGATACTTGACCACTGAGCCACATCCTCAGCCCTATTTTGTGTTTTGTGTAGAGACAGGGTCTCACTGAGTTGCTTAGCGCCTCACTTTTGCTGAGGCTGGCTTTGAACTCACGATTCTCCTGTCTCAGCCTCCCAAATTGCTGGGATTACAGGCCTGTGCCATTGCACCCAGCTTGTATAATATTTAATAAGTCCTAATTTTTATTCCTAATATTCAATTCTGCTTCCCTTGGTACCTCCAATTGGTAAGATTCCCAGAATTTTTGTGAGAAAAATACTTTTTATCCTCTACTTTTCTAAGTCATTTACTTTCCATTATTCAGAAACTTTATTGAGATCTGAGTTTTTGCTGTTATCTTCTTTCCTAATCTCTTTGTGCATTTGTATTTTTTTGGTCTTTTGTTTTATATTAATTGACTTAGGAGTCAAAGAATATCTGCTATGTGTCACTAGGATTCTTTGCCTGTTTTTATAAATTGACTCAGAGAGAATTAAATAAATTAAGAAACTGATGAAAACAATTTCATCCTCTACATATCTTTAAGTCTAGAAATTCATTAATCAGAAAACTGCACGGTATAATGAAAAATTCTATTCTCTGGTTACATAGAGGGGACCTATTATTTACTGTTTTGGTCATTATTTGTTTTTGTAAACAAGTCCAAACAATGTGTGTTTTTTAACATTGGAGTCACACAGGTGCCATGAATAAATGTATGTTTGTTACTTCTTATTTTGTTCATTCTCAGGGAAAAGTGCTAATACACTGAAATTGCAAAGCACGAGGGAGGAAGGAGCAAAGGAACTGAATTATTCACCCTGAAATAATGGAGAATTGGCTGCACCAGACACTACCAGAAAGAAAAAAAAAATCTTGATATCCATTTTAGTCAAACATATTTATAAGTCAGTCCTTACATTTGTAATTTAACAATTGAATTAGTTCCATTTAACTGGCAGCAGATGGTGTGTGATTATTGCCTTCTTAATACAAAATATGCCTGTCAATACTTGTTAAATATGGATTAAGCCAAGGGTTACTGCAACTGCTTGGGTTTTCATTAATATAGTTCATTCAATTTGAATTTGGCAATTAAAATGTGTAGAAAGCCCACAAATTACATATGCATTATGCATCTTGGCACCTCAACTTCAAAATGAAGTAGTTCGGTAGTGAATTCTTCTGGAAATAGAACTTATTTTTTGCTACTTTAAATTAGAAAATTAAATTGTGCCTGTGTAAACACAGGCAGAAGTTTGCATATTTTTAAATTGATTATGTCTGTGACGTGCTACCCTTAAGCATAGAGCCCAGGGAGACTTTGCAGTCTGCACACCAGCTCTGGTGTTCACTGTTTAAAAGACTGGTAGCCCAGGGATCCAGCCATCATCGGCTCCCTGACAATTCAAGTAGCAGAGTGAATTTAAATGATATTTTCACTCTTCAGAAACTATAGCTACATTTTTAAAGGTAAATTATTATCCAGCAAGTATATAAGTCTGTTCAGAAGAGTTTAGGTTCATTTTTAATTAACTCTTTTGATGGAATCTGGAGTAACTGCAATGTGTGATACAGTTTGAGAGTTTTCAGGATGGCATGAATGTTTGATTGAGTGGAACTCACTGCGTTATGTATTGCAAGAGAAACAGTGCAAGTCATTTTGTCTTAGATTTGAGGGTTTTTTTTTTTCTTTTAATGAGAGTTGACAATTTTTGAAGATTTTTCTGTTTGCTTATTGTCGGGCCTTTGCCTCTCTTGAGATTCATTGTTCATCCTGCAGTTTGGTGCTCATTTTTTCAGGGAAATCTCTGTTTCAGGCTGGGGCTTGGGGGTGGTCCCTGCTGAGGCTCCCTGCTCTCCCTCCAGGGCTTAATTGATTTTTCTGAGCAGTGGATCCATCACCTTCTTCTCAGCTTCTGACAGTTCATTGCTCATTCTTCTCCAGACTAACTTAGATGCCTCTTTCTTCAATTTAGAAAAATTCTCTTTGCCAGTGATTTCTTTTTTTAGAAGAAAGTTTTTAGAAGGTGTGTGTGTGTGTGTGTCTGAGTGTCATGAAGTTCTAGGAAGAAAATTGAAATAGATACAGAAAAAGATATGGAAAGGCTACGAAAGCAGTTGAATCTTGCATTTAAAGAAACTTGCTTGTAAAGCACTATATACATCATCCTATATAGGCCTTGGGTTCCTCAACAAGTGTTGGCCTGATAGGAATCAAGGAACCTAATGAGTTGTACTGTGTATTATTTTTATAGAATCCCAGAAACTGAATATCAGCAATTTCACATGATTCAACTTGATATTTAAATTTCTTTTTCTTAAAATTAACAGAGATTTGTAACATTTTTATTAGGTGGGAGAAAAGAGGAACTAAGTGACTGATAAATGTTTGATCAAATGTTTTTGATCTTTGGTGTTTGTCTTGAATTTAACTTCATGGTCTCTAATGGTAATGTAGATTATAGCTATTTCATATAAAACTTTGAGGCTCAATTCTATATATGATATGTATGTACATACATATATATATATATGAGGAATAATAAAATTATATGTAATAGATAAGAATAATAATATATGGTTAATATATACACATTCTCTAATCTTCTATGCAGTATGTATTATTGTTCTACTTTATGAGCAAGAATGGGAGGACAACTCCCTGTGTAGGTCACATGGCTAAAAGCTGTTGAAGTGGACCTCTTAGTCAGGTTCTCCATCCTGTCTGTCCTGTAGGATCCTCCTCATTCACCTGTGGGCTCTTCATGCTGTTGTGCTACCATGATTGTCCCTAGTACACTGACTCTCACCTTCTCTCCTGTAGGACTATTTTATACTTCTCTTTCCACATCAAAAAACGAAAGAACAACTGGGAAAAAAATGTGTGGGTCAATGGAACTGCTTCTTTCAAGAGTAAAGAAATCATAGGACGTTTGTATGTTTATGAGAATAACCCAGAAGACAGGAAACAGCCCTCCAGGCCTCCTGTCCAACACTCATGCTCATGCTAAGCTTACCACTTTGCTTTTTATGGCTCTAAGAAAACTGAAGCAATGCAGAGGCAATTTCCTCCACCTCTATTACCTACCCCTCTGCTGATGGGTGTCCCTGTACTCTGCTTTCTCTCCAGAGACTGTGGGCCATCTGGCCCTGAATCTCCTCTCCTGGGCACTGGAATGTATCCCTTTTGATCTGCTCAAGGCTAATCGGTTGGCAGTTTTCTCCTTTTGTATTCTTCATTTCCTTCTGTCTCCTGGGTTATCCTTGTAAATATACAAACATGCTATAATTCCTTTATTCTTAAAAGTAGCAGCTCCATTGACAGACAGCTTTCCTTCAGCTACTCTTTTTTTTCCTCCTGCTACTATAAAACTATTATAAAGAGTTACCTATAGTCATTTCCTCTAATTCCTCTTTTCTCATTCAGACTTGAACTCCAAGTAGGCTCTTCCTGTTGGTCTCAACAAAGCCACCAATAACCACCTGCAATGGCCAATTCTTTTCTTAGTTGATCTCTTGGTTACATTTAACATAGTTGATTCCCCTTGAGTTCCTTTTTTATTTTCATTTTTGAACCTCCTCCTCTCTTGACTTTCATCCTAACTCCCCAGTTGTTACATCTCTACCACTTTTGTTTCTTATTTTTCTGGCTTTTATACACTATAGTGACCCAAGATTCAGTTTCTGTCTCCACTTCTGACTTTGGTGCTCAGTTTGGTAACTTGGTTTTCAATCCTTGTTTCTTGTGTACCATTTCAGACCCTTCTTGATCCTTCTCTGGTGCCTTTCATGTGTACTCTGCATCTGTTTGGTTTTTTTTTTTTCCCTCTTATCTCTGTGCCACTGGGAGACCTTTCTACATGTGCTATTCACACATATGTGTGCAACTCAAGAGCAAAATGATTGCTGGAGGTAAGAGCCAGTGAATGAGTTCTTTATGCTTTCTCACTTATTGCCTCTTCCATCTCAGACAGTCTAACTGGAACTAATGCATCCCTCTGGAGCATTAGTTTTCTTTCTTTCTGCACAATTCTAAGAGTATCCCTCACATTTTCATATAACCCATCTAAACATAGCCTTGGTAAAAAATATTATGTAGCTCATCATTAGATTGCAGAATTGTCCATAACAATCTTATCCTACACTGTTTCTTATTGACTGTTCTATAGTTACCTCCTGTGTTAAATTACACCAATCATATGCCATTGGATTGTTTCAGAAGCATTTCTTTATGTTTTTTCCATTATATCCACATATAATAAATGATGGCGTATTTTCACTTTTCCAATTCTATTTTCTATTAAACTATTACAATATATATTTGATATAAGTGTGATCCCAACTTCTTATTGGTGATTTGATCTTATCTTGCTTCTCTCCTCATTCTGTTTGCTTTTGTGGATCATCTACTTTAAACTCAACTTTTGGTGTCTTGCTGCCAGTGTCTCTGACCCGTGCCTTCTCACCTCGAACCAATGGCATACACAACTTATATTCTCTGACTCTGGATTTTATTCAACTGTAGTTCTAAGAGCTCCTAACAAATCTAGACCTTTAAAAGGTTGAAGCAAACGTAGTTCAGGGGAGAATAAGATGTGAATAGAACAAGATCAGACATGGCTTTGTTATTGAATTTATTCTTTATTATTCACTTGGGCACCTTCTGTCCTTTCAAGCTTTTGAAACTCAGTCCTATGAAGTTTTGTAATAATGACAAGCAGCTCATCCTGTGGTTCTCTTCCCCCCACATCCACCCCTGCACTCTTGCCAGAGGGGGGAAAAAGGGTAAAGAGCAGGTATAAAGGCAAATGTCAAGGTATTGTGCATCTCCAAAATTCAATCACAGCATTTGGCATATTCCACATCCAATTTATTTGTCTGGATTCTATCTTTAAGCCTTCAATGCCAGCTCGTCCAAATGTCAAGGGGAGGATGAGAGTTTTAGTGATTTGTTCAATAGTGAAAGTCTAGTTCTACTTTTTTCTAAGCACACACATCTATGGATACACCATTAGTTTCCCTTATTAATAATCATGTATATCCTGAATGGCTCACATTAGAGTCCATCTTTCTTCTGATGTTGCCAAGAATGTCATACCTTACTATGTTCATTATTTTTCTCATTAATCAATTCCTAATTCTTCATCTCTTTTTTATTTGGTGTGGCTTTTCTCTAGATGCTTTCATTTAAATCTGACTGTCTAAACATTATCACAAAAAGTAATGGTAAGACAAAGCTGAATTTATTGATCACTATGAAAAAAGGAAGAACAGTAACTAAAGAAGCTTTGGCAGGATACCAGAAGGAAGAGAGAATAGGTCAAATATATGGAGAATTGGAACTTGGGTCAAAGCATGTCTTTGAATGCGCAGACTTGAGGAGAACTGGGTAAGAATCAAGATGGAACAGTTCAGGATTCATGGAAACAATAAGGTGAAGATTTTGAGACACAGATTCAAAGTATCTTAGGGTATAACTCCAAGGATAGTCCTAGAAGAATAAAAAAAAATGCTGATAAAGACAGCAAACTATGGTTTTGGTTTGAATATGTAGGCTGAGTGTTGCAGTTGACAATTTTGGCTCTCCTACCTTATCTACATCCTTCAAAATTAAAATATCTAATAATGAATGTGATTTTCTGAATCCTCTTTAGGAACAGTTTGATAATTTTGTATCCAGTGGTGGATATTTGCTAGATTAAAGTCCCAAAACCACCAGTGTCTCCCGTTGACTTTTTGTATTGTCAAGAGGTATCTAGTGTGTGGAACAATTTTATCCTTAAGTCTATGGCTGTTTTTACAGTGTAAATGGTGGCTGTCATCCAAAAGAGCACACCCCATCCTAAAACCCTTTAAGTAGTGTCCAGATTTTTGTTGTTGTTGTTCTTTGGGGAAGTGGTGGACCACTTTTTGTGCTCCAGGTATAAAGAAAGAAGACCTTTTCAAATATATAAGGGTGATAGCTACTTCTTCATGACTTATAGCTAATAGCCCTATTTTTATTCCTTGGGACCACAGGATACAAGACTCAGCCCTCTCTTAAAAATGACCAAACATCGGAGATAACTGGTGATTTCCTCCAGTTTATCTTTTCTGAGAAACTTTTAAATTTGTCTTCAGACAACATTTTGGTCATTTTGCCATCCAGATTTGTTTTCTTGTTCTCTCTCTTTGAAATACTTTCTTGTCAATATTTCTTCCCAAGCAGGATACTCAGAACTGAATATAATTGTCAGTGTTTTGGGACACTATAGTTTGGGAGCCAAACTGTAACTTCATTGGTCCTGCGTGTTATTTGTGAAACAGAATATTGAGTTGCTTTTCCCTAAATGCTATATCTCAAATTAAATTGTATAAATCATATTATCCAAAGGACCCAGGAGTTTTCCCCAAGTGTTGCTTGGGAAAGTGAGGCTACATATAATTTATATGTGGCAATATAGCCTAGTGGTTATGCACATGGTTTTAGGATTAAGATCTGAACCTCAGCTTTGTCAATTACTAGATATGCAAAACCAAACAGCTAATTAACTCACTGACAGCTTTGAAATTTGAAAATTGGATTCTAAAATTGCCTATTTCTATTGTGATGATTCATTTAAGCAAATGAATGTCAAGTCCTGAGACCAGTGCCTGGCATATAATAAAAACTTGATAAAAGTATTAGCACTTACTATATTTTAGGAAATTCTATTTTTCAAAATGAAAATATCCTTTGATTATAAAAATGAGATATGTACATTACTTTAAGAATAAATCTATAATAAGAAGAATAAAGAATAAGTGCAATTTCATCCCCTGGAAAATAATACTATCATTAGTATTATAATGCTCATTATTTTCTGGACATTTCCATTTATACATACATGCATTTGCAACATTTTATGAGATTAAATACTGCATGTGCTATCTTGTATGCTATTCATTTCATAAATATCTTTTCATGTCAATGTGTACTGGTCTGTAAGAGGTGAGTAAACTTTTTCTGTAATAGTCTAGATAGGAAAAAATTTATTTGGACTTGTGAGCACTAGCCAGTCTCTTGTGTAGTTTGTTTGTGTGTGTTATTTAGTTGATATTATTATTTTTGTCTTATAATAATTTAAATGTGTAGAAAACATTTCTTAGATTTCAGGCTTTACAAAAATAGATCCTAGGACAACTTTGGTTTCTGTGAAATCTCTGATCATATCTTGATTTTTTTCAGCCATTGTTTATGAATGCTTTGTTTTAACTTAACATTTTAACTATTCATGTTTTCCATTTTTAATTTAAGAAGTACTGGGATGAAAATTGTATAAAAATTTTTTCAGCA
The DNA here is from genome assembly GCA_028644305.1 of Xerus rutilus. Taxonomy (NCBI): domain Eukaryota; kingdom Metazoa; phylum Chordata; class Mammalia; order Rodentia; family Sciuridae; genus Xerus; species Xerus rutilus. The sequence goes on along the minus strand of CM053410.1, from coordinate 22,285,406 downwards.
ATTTTCTTCTCTCAGAAAAATTTTAACAGGACAATTGTGGGTTAAATTTTTATAGTATACATTGAACATATCTGTTAAGCTAAATATAATACATAAAAGCAGAAGCCTGATTTGTTCATATAAATCATTAGCTATTCTCCTGACTTCTGTTGTTGGGGAATGCTTTCAGAAGTCCCTCATCTAATCTTTTGGTGAGGACAGAGCAGATGGCAGTAACATGCAATTGCTTATCTACTTTTACTTTAACACTATGCATTTCATAATTGCTTGGAACTTCTTAAATGAACAGTCTATTCTAAATAACTAATTTTATCAACCACATTTTCCCATTAAGTCCCAATAATATCAGTCCCAATAATATCAAAAGACTAGCTGAAATCAGGATTGTTTCTTTGGACTCCTTTAAAATATTTTCCTGGATTGCTATCAACTCTAGGTCTGCAGTTTATGGGGTACCCATAGTTAATTTTTATGAGTACATCTTCCATGGGGTTATTTGTCCTGCAATATGGATACACTGATGAAGATATCATTCCTGTCCTCAATGCTGGTGGGAAACAGAACTAGTGGGACATGACATTGTACTCTAATAATTAGAATGAAATTCATACAAGGCAAGGCTTTCCTCTGTGTGGCATCCCTATTTAATCACCCAGCAACTTAAAAACTCTTCAAAGATGCTAGGCTAGAATCTTTTTCTTCAGGTTATTTTTATATCCTAGAAGGTCTGAACTGACTTAGAGGCATTAATTGCAATATTGCCATTTCCCAAAAAGGTGCAAAGCTAAATTTATCAATGATTGGAAGTCTTAGACTGATGGGGAATAAACAGAAACCTCAAATAAAGACTGATCTCTTTTGGTTAAAGTTTGCAGTAACAATGGTTCTGCATTCAGACCAGAGAATGAAGCTTCCATTTAAGAGTTAAATAAAATGGGATGGATAAAACACATTGGAACTTTGAATTTAAGAGAATGTTCAAAAGTCATAAATTTCAAGAACATTTTGAAAACATCATGACCTTAGAAAACTTAGATTCTTTCCATTTGGTTTAGTGAATTCATGGTTTCAATAGCTGGCCGCATTTTGTGTACAGAGCACCATTTATGTCACTCAGTAGAGCTAAATCTTTCAAAAGTTTTTGAAAATATTGCTCTGGGCATATTGTTATAACCAAATATATCAGCTTCCATATCAAGAAGACAAAGTGAGTTCTAGACTTAAACAGATGGGTTATGTAGGGGCCTTGAGAGAAATGAAATCAAACTTCTTTCTGTGATTGATTTCAGTCTCTGAGACTCTATTTCATCACTTGAAAATAAGTTTGATGCCATAGAAGTGTCTCCCCCAAGCCAGAACTCAGATTCTCACTACTAACTTCAGTTATCCTTTCGCTGATTGCCATTTCTGTAGATTTTAGTTTATATTTTGCTTTTAACTGTATCATATAATGTATAATTTAAACATATATTTTCTTATTTAAAATTTATATTTATTAATATTTGATACATTCCAAAGTCATACAAATTAACTAAGAATTATTTATAACTTCACAGTTTGGAGGAAGTTTTGCAAGATAGAAATGAGGAGCTCATTTTCTGTCCCTGTAGCCACACCTGCAGAGGTGATTGCTATATGCAGTGTTGGTGACATCCTTCTAGATTTTCTTTGCATCTTCAACACAGTTTCAGATAAATTCTAAACACAGATCTACTACAGTTTGGATCTGGATTGTCCTCTAAAAGCCCATGTGTTCATGTCCTTGTCCCCAGCATGGAGCTATTGGGAGGTGATGAAATCTTTACCAGGTGGGGACTTAGTGGGTGGTCTTCTGGTCATTGGAGATGTACTTCCAAGGGAGTGTGTGACTCTGGTCTCTTCCTCTTTCTTTTTGTTTCCTAGCCACCAAGATGTGAGTAGCATACTCCACCCTGCACAAGCTCCCCGCCATGATATGGTATTTTGTCACAGGTCCAAAAACAATAGAAACAATCGATTATGGACTGGAATCTTTAAAACTGTGACTCAGAATAAATATTTTCTCTTTATAAGTTGGTTATCTCAGTTTTTTCTTACAGTCATGTTAAGCTGACTACCATAAGATTGAATATATAAATAGAATGTGTGAGTATGAAGTTCTTGAGGGTTTGCTCTTTCTATGAAATAAGGAGAGTATCATTAATTCCTAGTGCCCAGCATCCATAGGAGTAATTGGCAAATAGAAGATACTCAATAATTACTAGGTGGATGAATGCAGCTCTATTACAGGTTTGCACATGTGATTTAAGCACAAAAATGGGGAAAGACTGGAGTGAGATTCTTCTAAATGATTTAGAATATTTTTGTGAAGATTGTGTAAATGTACAAGTTTATTTTTGAAGTGAGTTTTTTCCTTTTAAAAAATTTATTTATAGCTAATACATAAAAACATAAAAGTTGTACATATTAATGGAGTACCATGTGATGTTCAGACTCATGCATACAATCTATAATATTTAAATCAGATTAAACATATCTATGTCCTATAACATTTATCATTTCTTTATAATGAGAACTTTCAAAATACTTTCTCCCAGCTTTTTGGAATGTACAGTACATGATTGTTTTCTATAATCACACAACTGTGCAGTAGCACACCAGAGCCTTTAGGTCCCTTCTAACTAACTTAGTACCCATTTGTCAATTTTTCTCCACCCTCTCCCTCCCTCCACACTCCCTGGCCTCTTGTAAACACATCCTACTGGTGAGATTCTTTTTCTAAGGTTTCAACCATTGCCGAATTTAAGGATTTCTTAAACTACCAGCTTTCTTTGATATGGATTTTTATCTGGAAATATCTATGGCATTAAATCAGAGAGTATTCATTCCCAGTGTATCATTTGCAGTTGGATATAGCTTTAAATAAACGAAGTAAATGCAGGTAAAGTAACCTTGCAGATGGCTAGGTTATTTATTTATTTATTTATTTATTTATTTATTTATTTATTTATTTATAAATAACAGGGATTTACCCAGAGGGGCTTAACCACTGAGCCACATTCATGGTCCTTTTAATTTTTTGTTTATTTTGAGACAGGGTCTCACTAAGTTGCTTAGTGCCTTGCTAAGTTGCTGAGGCTGGTCTCGAACTTGAAATCCTCCTGCCTCTGCCTCCCAAGTTTCTGGGATTACAGATGTGTGCCACCATGCCTGGCTTTATTATTCTAAAAATCATTTGTATTGGTGTATGATAGTTGTGCACAATAGTGGACTTTGTTACATAGTTGTACATGAACATAACAATTTGGTCAATTTCATTCCTCAGTGCCTTCCTAGTCAAAACATTCTTTTAAGTAGCTTTATATTAGAAAACATGAGATACTCACCAATTTGGTTATAATTTTTAGAAAACATCTTAAATAATAAAATAAAACTTTATTAAAATTAGTAATTAGAAGAGGTTCATGTTAAAATGCACCTCACCTCCTTATGTTTCTTGAATTCAAAATCAATATTTTCTTAGTTCTTAAATTCAAAATTAATATTACACACAATAAAAGAAAATATCTTAATTTATTCATCCAAATGCTTTTAGTTGACAGGCAAAGAAACCCAATCAATCCAAAGATTGGTTTATGTAAGTGAAGAATTTGGGGTCTGGATTTAGCAAGCACAGCTGTATTTGGGGACTTGAGAGTAGAAACTCATTCATCATCATCTCTGGTCTCTGGTAACATCTGTATTTGTCTCTTCCCAAGGAGTGTGCAAGATGGTGGCCCCTTCTCTCCTTCCCTTTTTCGCTCCCTCCTTTTCTTCTTGCTACATACTTCCTTCTCTTCATCTTTCTTTTTTCTCCCTCTCTCTTCTCTTTCTCCTATTTTTCTTCTTTCTGTATTACTACTTGTTTAATGTTTCATTGGCCAATTTTCTATTAGAAGATAAGCATATGAAAACACAACATTTGTCAGTATACTTTTGTGCCTATAATACTTGGAAAAGTGTTTAGTACTCAAAGAAATAGTGATTGATTTCACTGGGCATGGTGGCACATGCCTATAATCCCAGATACTTGGGAGACTGAGGCAGGAAGTCTGCAAAATTTGAGGCCAGCAATGGTAGCATACTCCTGCCTCAAAAGATAAAAAGGGCTGGGTGTATAGTTCAATTCCCAGTACCACAATGCAAAACAAAACACAAAAAAACAAACTGATCTAACAATCGCAGGCCCAATGCATATTCCCAATAAATCTTTTCCCCTCACCCATTTTTGCAGGTAACTTTAATAAAGCTCTTTTACTAGCAGCCTAAAGAATGGAAACCAAAATATCTCTAGTGTCATTGACATCAATATTGTGCAGCAATTTCTTCATCTATGTCAACATCAATTAAGTCTGGTTTTATATGTAATCTGTCTTGGAAATTATCATCCCCAAATATTCAGAAATCCTTAAACTTTTAACATTGTTTGAAATTTTACACATTAAAATATTTTACTATTAAGCTTCCTTAAATAGTGAAAAATATTGAGGAGCAATCTATTTCCCATTGTGAATTAGTATATCAGAGGGTTTATCTCTTCAAGTCTAGGAGATATCAGAAAGAGATTCAGATGATGAGGTGGAAGGTTTGAAGAGCTGAGTGCTAAGGAGATGGGGAGGGCTAGCTGGAGTGCCACAATGACAGGAGACTCTATCTGTAAGATTAATGGAAGAGAGGCAGGGAGAAGAGGCCACTTCCAAATTCTGAACAGACCTCACCTTGTTAAACTTATGTATACACTTGTTCTGTGTCTAGATAGTGACAAAGATGGAAAGTTTGGAGAAGGTCTGACAATAAGAAGATGCCAAGAACTTAGAGACTAAAGGAACGTTTAAATCAATTCAGTTTTTCTTGGTCTCCTTGTTTATGACTGGCATAGCATATGCAATAATTTGTTCTTGAAACTCCTCATTCTTATGAAATATAGATGCCCACTCCTGAGAAGGTATGAGAGATAGACCTAACAATGCCCAGATCAGGCTTCTGGTTTCGCTGGGAGGAGCTCAGGTGTGGATGATTGTGTTGGTGGAAGTTGTCTTAGTTATTGGAGAGGAAAAAATGTCAAAATGTGAAATATCCTGAGTGTGAAGAAGCTGAGAAAGTTTGTGTGCTCACAGACACCTTGAAGAGAGAAATTCTAATGCTTATTGGAAATCTGACCTCTCTTTGCTTCTGCACAGTTAGCTCTCTATAGGGTTGTATTTTTCTTTTCATGGCAGAAACCAATAACAACAAACACCCACCTCACTGTGGAGAAAAGCAATAGAACCCAGCAGTTTGTGAGATCATACAATTTTGATTACTCTAGAGTCTCTGGATGGCTCTTCCTCAACTAGGAAAGTGATCATCACACTATATGCCTAAGACCTGGGGGAACAAAATTGTCAACAAAATATTTTCAAGACTTAACAGCAAAAATTATGTTTAGCTTAGAAAAAAAATAATGGGTATTATAACACAGAGCTGTTTCTCTAAGGTGATTTCATTAGTTTGGTAAGAACATCTAAACAGTTAAGGTTATGGTTTTGGAAGTTTCTGTGTTTCCCATATTCTCATACCCAGTTCTTTCTCCTGCCTCACCTCTGTCTCACAGGTACTAGAAGACTCTTCTTTTTCTAGTGTCCAGCCCTGTGATGAATGTTCTCCATGGGGCTGGGGTACTTATCACTTTTTGGGCAAAATAATCACCATCCCAAGGTATGTGGGTTACAGATGGTTCCTGGCACCAGGTAGCATCCCAGTTGTGAAGGTTTTATTGGTAGTGTACTGAGAAACAAATGCACAATAGGGTGCAATGTTTAGAGCATTTAAAACATAGGAGCAGGGCACACAATATTTTCAAAGACAGCTGTGTTGGCTGATTACTGCTAAGTGGTGCTTATGCCCTGCAGAGGGCTGGTGAGAGAACAAGAGCCCTCAGCAAGCAGATTAAGGCCAAGAGAGATGGAATGCAAGCTGCAACAGGAGACCTGGATATGGCTGAGCCAGCAATAGGAGGCTCAGTATTTACTGCTGTAGAACTCCAGAGGCATTTAAATATCCTGGCAAGGTTTGCCATGCCAGGTTCAGGGCCCTGGTTGGGAAATCTTGAGATTCTGAAACTTGGGAAAAGTACATGTGCAAGAGAATCCATGAAGATGGTTCTCCGTAGAATTCCTCAAAGCCTCAGATCTTATAGATCATGGGGCATCATCAAGGAGTCCAAGGATGTTTCCCTTCTGTCCTGTCTTCTCTACCCTGGGGAAGGGTATGTCTGGGGGCATCCTGGTTGTGGGCATGAGGTGAACTAAGGATCTATTCTTGGTGAGTGTGGTGGCTGTTCCTTCCCAGAACAGGCTGTCTCCTCCAGAAGTTAGCAGGGCCGTGGTGTTATGAACAGGGCAGCTGGCTGCTAATCTATACTTCAGTGCATCTAATACACATTCATGCCTGCATTCCTGAGTTTGATGCATTCTTCCTTCAGAAGTATGAGGACAGCTAGAGTGAGGTGAGGGGCCAGGGTTGGTTGGTGTTAATCCCTTTACCAGTATGGAGATAAATAAAGGCCAGCTGGATGAGAACCAAAAGAGGCTATCTATTTAGCACTTTCAAGGGATTAGGCCTGATCAGTTGCAGAGACTCAAAGGCAAGCAAAGAAGTGTGTAATGGAATATTTGGAATAGAAAAAAGGAAGGCTTCACGTGTGTTCAGATGGGAGACTGTTGGCACGGTAACCTGGACATGGGCTAGCTAATACTGGAGCTTTTCATGTAATTGTTTGGGGAGCATTTTTTGCTTTTTCTGTTTGGTCCTTGCAGGAGCAACAAGAGAGAAGCTGGTGGTCAGTGAGCGAGTCTTGATCCTTCTGTGCCACTTGCTACAGAGCTGCTAGTTCAGCTTCCTGGACTGGTTGCTGCATAAGCGGTGGGCCAGTTCTTTGATCTTGTATTTTGTCCATTTTCTTTCCATTCAATCTCTTACTAGGGCAGCTCCTGTGAATTCTTGTGGAGGCTGTAACAGCCTCAGCTTGTCCCTATCTCCTGGAGTTGGTACCTCTTTAACTAAGTGCCAATCCCCTGCTCTCTATCATCTCTAGAATCTTTCCTATAGGGAGAGGGAAGCTGTGGGGCAAGTTGAAGTGGGGAGCATCCTTACAAAAGCTGGCATGTCCATCATGCTGCAAGATGTTGCAGAGAATGCTCCTTCACGAAGTAATGGGTGTCTCATTCCCTCCTTTCCTAAGGAGTGTCCTCACCTGTGCTCTTTGATGTCTAGGCCCATAACTAGAGTGGAATCTCAGCATAACCTGGTCTTGGATGTGCAGAAAATGATGAGAGAGGGATTAGTTTATGCACTGTAGAGAACTGCAAGCACTAGCCAGTATGTACCATCCAGAGCTGAAAGAGAACGCCTGGGACTGGATTTTGAAGGTGGAGAAATGTAATACTGAATAGCCAATGATTCAGTTCCTTGGGAGAACTTTTAGGATACATAGGAATGAAATCTAAGAGCCTGGGAGGTTGGCAGAAGTCCTTCCTGGGTTATCTTAGAGACAGAAATGGCCAACAGGGAGTGAAATGGAAATGCCTGAGGTTCCCTGGCAGAGGGAGATATGTCAGAGAGAGTTTGGAGGGTTCAGAGGACACACCAGTTGCCAAGACCATGCAGAAAGTGCCAGTGACAGGGACAACAGCTACACCAAGTTCAGTACTGAATTCCAACTGCTTGAGACCAAAAGACTACAATAACTCATAACAGCTCTTAAGAGCAGAGGGGCAGCTAAGGGGGCTTGACTCAAAGGGAGCTGTAGAGACGACTAATAGAGCTTGGCATTCTGAAGGGCAGAACAGATGGGCAGCAAATGGGAATGCCGCTTAGCACCTTCTATCATAAAAGGCAAAAATGGAGAAGCAGAAGCTTAGGGGTGAGGTGGTCCAATAGAAATCATGATCTTCTGCTCATTTCCTCGACTCATATCATATTTTTTGTATTGATAGCCTTTATTTTGAAGAACAATTTTAGCTTTACAGAGATGTGTACATGGCACAGAAAGAAGATCAAGTTTCCAATACCTCACCTACTGCAGCCCCTCCACCACTTTAGATTCCCTGTTCTTAGCATCTTGTATTAGTGTGGTATATTTGTTACAAGTAATGAACCAGTATAGCTGTATTATCATTAACTAATGTTCATATTTTACATTAGGGTTCACTCATTGTGTTGTACAGTTCTATGGGTCTTAACAAATGCATAATATCATGTATCCACCATTACCAAACAGAATGGTTTCAACACCCTAAAAAAATCTTTATACTCTACTAATTTATTTATATGTTGCTATTGCTAAGTCCCTAAAGACCACTCATCTTTTTACAATCTCCATAATTTTCCTTTTACCAGAGTGTTACATACTTGAAATTAGATGGTATGTAGCTTTTAGACTCACTTCTTCCACTTAGAATGAGCAGTTAAGTTTCTGCCATATTGTTTTGTGGCTTGGTAGCTCATTTCTTCTTGTTATTAAATTATATTAGTAATATTAACTCCAGTGATGGATGGATGTACCATTGTTTCTTTACCATTCACCTATTAAAAGATGTCTTGGTTGTTTCTAGATTTGGGAGATTATGAATAAAGTGCTATAAATATTTGTGTGACAAAATTTCTAACTCATTAGGGTAAATGCCAAAGAGTACTACTGTGGGATTGTGTGGTAAGTATATATTTAGTTTTGTAAGGAACTGCCAATCTGTCTTCCAAAGTGTATCCTTTTATATTCCCATCAGCAGCAAATGGGAATCTTTAACATTTTTATTTTCTTTGTAATTTTCTGAACATGCTTTCAGAAAGCAGAACATTTTAATTTTGCATGACATCCAACACATGCATTTTAATGAATAGTGCTTTCTGCATTGTATATAAACTGTTAAACCTCAAATTCCCTAATTGTAGCCTTATTACTGTATATAAATTTATGAGTTATACTTTCTTATGTTTAGGTTGGTGATCCATTTTAAATTTTGAGAGGTCAAAAGTTTGTGTCTGGCTGAGCAAGGTGGCACATGCATATAATCCCAGCGGCTCTGGAGGCTGAGGCGGGAGCATCACGAGTTCAAAGCCAGCCTTAACAATGGCGAGGTACAGCCGGGCGCGGTGGCTCAAGCCTGTAATCCCAGCACTTAGGGAGGCTGAGACAGGAGAATCGCGAGTTCAAAGCCAGCCTCAGCAACGGCAAGGCGCTAAGCAACTCAGTGAGACCCTGTCTCTACATAAAAAAAAACACAAAATAGGGCTGGGGATGTGGCTCGGTGGTCGAGTACCCCTGAGTTCAATCTCCAGTACCAAAAAAAAAAAAAAAAAAAAAAAAAACAATGGCGAGGTGCTAAGCAATTCAGTGAGACCCTGTCTCTGATAAAATACAAAATAGGGATAAGGACGTGGCTCAGGGATCAAGTGCCCTCGAGTTTAATCTCCAATAGCACACCCTCCAAAAAGTTTATGTCTACATTAAGTTTCTTTTTTTTGTAAACATATGTCCAATTGTTCTAGCCCCACTTCTTGGCAAGATTTTTCTCCATTGAATTGTCTTTATTTCTTTGTCAAAGACCAGTTGATTTTATTTTTCTGAGTCTATTTCTAGGGTCCCTGTTCTGTTGCATTTATCTACTTGTCTTTTCTTTCACCAATACCACATTGACCTGACCATCATAGGTGTATACTAATTCTTAAAATTAGGTACTGTTAGTCTCCCGACATTGTTATTTTTCATTACTATGTTAGCTACTCTGGGATTTTTGCCTTTTCATGTACACTTTAGAATAAGCATGTTTATATCAAAAGATTAACTTTCTGATATTCATGATTCAGTTCCTTGGGAGAACATTTAGGGTACATAAGAATTAAACCCAAGAGTCTGAGAGGTTGGCAGAAGTCCTTCCTGGGTTATCTTAGAGACAGAAATGGCCAACAGGGAGTGAAATGGAAATGCTTGAGGTTCCCTGGCAGAGGGAGATATGTCACAGAGTGTTTGCAAGGCTCAGAGGACACACCAGTTGCCAAGATCATGAACATGGACTATCCATAAACATGGACTATCTTTTATCCATTTATCAGGATCTTCTTTGATTTATTTCATGAGAGTTTTGCAGATTTATTCATGTAACTTTTGATCATATCTTGGCTAGAGTTATTTGTTGATACTAATAAAATAATATTGTATTTTAATTTCAAATTCCAATTATTCATTGATGGTATATAGGAAAGCAATTGGCTTTGTATAGCAATCTAGTTTCCTGTAACCTTGCTGTAATCATGTGTTAGTTCTAGGTTTTTGTTGATTTTCAAATTTTTTCTACATAAGCTATTATGCAATCTGTAAACACAGACACTTTTGCTTCTTTCTTCCCAAATGGTTTATATTTTATTTCATTTTCACATCTAACCACATTTGCTAGGATATTCAGTCTAATTTGAAGTAGGAATGGTAAGAGCAGGTACCCTTGTTTTGTTTCCGATCTTAGTGTAAAACATATATTTTTAACCATTATGTCTGATGTTTGGTGTGAGTTGTTGGTAGATGCTCTTTATTAGGCTGAGAAAATTCTTTAGTCATAGTTTTCTGAGAGTTTTGTCAGGAATGGTGTTAGATTTTGTCAAATGTTTTTTCTGTACCTATAATATGATCATATAATTTTCCTTTTTTAGTCTGGTGATGTCATAGATTACATTAATTATTTTGGAATATTAAATCAACCTTGTATATGTGAAATAACTTTTTGGTCATTGTGTATAACTCTTTTTGCATTGTTAAAATAGATTTGTTAAATTTTGCTGAGAATTTTTGCATCTATGTTCTTAAGAATATTCATCTGTAATTTTATTTTTTGTAATGATTTGTCTGGTTTGGATATTAGGGGAATGTCTCATAAAATGTTAGGCAGTAGTCCTTCTTCTGTTTTGTAAAAATGATTGTAGACAACTGGCATAATTTCTTCTTTAAATGTTTGGCACAGTCCACCATTGTTTAAATCTGGTGTTGGTGCTTTCTGTTTTGGAGGGTCATTAAGTACCAGTGCAATTCCTTTGATATAGGTCTAACTTAAACCAATTTTTATGTATTGACTAAAGAGGTGGCAGGTCACTAAAAGGAAAAATTCTGAATCATTATAAAAATATAGACTATAATTATTCTCCACACTATTTCCCAAAGTTCCAATGAATAATAACTTGGTTTTATTTTATACTGAGTGTGTTAGTGCAGGTCCTCTGAGAAGCAGACTCAAAAACAAAATTGTGATTTTGAATCTCTGAGCAATTCCTAGAAATGTCTCGTAAAATTTACACCTCTAAACTTTGCTTATTATTTTTAAAGTGACCTAAGCGCTGATAATATATTAATTTCTTCTTAACCTAATAGAATACTTTGTTATTGATTTCTGACCCTAACCTGGTAATGTGCTTGGGATAAGCTATCTGACCTGATTGGGTTTAAAGGCAGTGAAAATGCTATCAACATTAAGAGATTTGGCTCTAATATTTTGTGTCAAACTAATGAAATTTCATTTGTGATAATATGGACTGAGTGGTATAATGAAGTCTGGCTTTGGCAGAACAAGTTTGGCTGAGAATGAGGAATAGAAGAAAATGAGATTCAGTCTATGAAATTCTTTGGGGCAAGGCAAATACGTTCATGATTCCCTAAAATAACCTTGTTTTACTTACAGACTGACTTGTTGATTTTTAAAGGTGTTTTGAATTCATAGACTCATTAAAGTTATCATATAAAACTTATGGCATTGCTTATAAGAGTGTAGGACTGTTTTAGTACACTTTTTTGCTGCTGTGACTAAAAGATCTGACCAGAACAATTGTAGTGGAGGAAAAGTTTATTTGATGGCTCAAGGTTTCGGAGGTCTCAGTCCATATATAGCTGGCTCCATTCCTCAGGACTGAAGGTGAGGTTGAACATCATGGCAGAAGAGTGTGGCAGAGGGAAGCAGGTCACATGATGATCAGATAGTGGGGAGACAGAGAGAGAGAAAGAAAGAGAGAGAGGGAGAGAATAGATAGATATCTCCATTTGCTAGATACAAATATATACCCCAAAACTATATCCCCAAAGCCCCACCTTCTCTAGCCACACCCAACCTGCCTTCAGTTACAATTTAATCAATCCCATCTGGTGATTAATTCACTGATTGGGTTCAGGCTCTCAAAATACAATCATTTCCCTCTGAACCCTCTCATATTATTTCACATGTGAGATTTTGGGGGATATCTCACATCCAAACCATAACATTCGACCCCTCGCCCCCAGAAGCTCGCACTCATCTGAAAATGGAAAATAATTTAGTCCATTCCCAAGAGTTCCCATAGTCTCCTCTGATGCTTAGGGCAAGCTCGCATCCTGAGCTCCTGTAAAAATCAAAAAGTATTTACAAGTATCCAATATGTTAAGGTACAAAATAAACATTTCCATTTACAAAAGTAGGGACATAGAGAGAAGGGATGGGACCAAAGCAAGACTGAAATTCAGGGAGCAAACAAGTCCGATAGCTCCACATCCGGCATCTGGGGCACATGTCATCCTGATGTTCTCTCCAAAGGGCTTGTGTAGCTCTGCCCCTGTAGCCATGTTGATTGCAGCCCAACTGGCCTTTCTGTTGGCTTGTCTCTGATCAATTTCTGCAGCTTCCCTAGGATGATGTCCTGTGTTGCTGGCATTTCTTAGTCTTGGAGGTCTCCACTGCAGCTTCAGCTTCCTTCTCACATCTCCACACATTGCCCTCTTAGGGTCTGCCTGCAGTTTCTCCAACCCTGGTGCATTTCTCCTGGCCTTCCAGGCCTTCCTTTGAAATCTTGGTGGAAGCCTCCATGACCCCGTAATTCCAACATCCTACACTCTTGCAAAACCAGTGTCATGTGGTTGACGCCAAAGTCCGCCACCATTTTGAGCAGTAGTCAAGTCTCCAGGGACCCTGGCTGCATCAGCACCTGAGTGTGTGGGTGACTGAGCACTTTGAAAAAACTTCCTAGACGCCTTTGTGCCAGAAAGGTACCCCACTGGTCTCTTCTCAAGAGAAGTTTACTTTTACTTCCTGGAGTCTGAAATGGATGTGGTCTTGTCAGCTCTTGAGATGCTCTCAAGCTATTTTTATCATTGTTTCTGGGCAGTCTTCAGCCGTTCTTTAGTGGTAGTAATGTAATATCTAACAACTATAACTTCCTTAGCCCTAGTTTTACTCTCACCTTTCAAGTCCATGTTTTTTCAAATCTTTCTGCTGTGCTTTCTGCTCCTGATTATCACAATAAATTTGGCTTAAAACCATCAGCAATATCCTTACCACTGCCTGAATGCAATGCTGCCTAGACATTTCTTCCACCAGATTAAGAAGGTCATCACTTTTAAAATCACCTTCACAGAACATCTCAGGACACAGGCAAAATGCAGGCAACTTCTCAGCCAGAACATAAGACAAATGGGCTCTACTCCAAATTCCAATAGAGTCCTCCTTTTCTGAGCCCTCTTGAGCCCTGTCTTCACTGTCCACAGTCCTATTGGCATTTTGGTCTTCTGAGATCCTGCAAGAATCTCCCATTAATCTCTGCTTACAATAATCTAAAGCATTTCCAGCTTGCACTGCTACACATCTCAAAATTCCTCCCACCAATTCCATAAAGCTCCAAAACATTCTGAACTACGTGGTCAAGTTAGTCACAGCAATGTTCCCATTCCCAGTACCAATTTCTGTTTTAGTTAGCTTTTTCACTGCTGTGACTAAAGGATCTGACCGGCAGAGTTTAGAGGAGGAAAAGTTTATTTGAGGGTTCATAGTTTCAGAGGTCTCAGGCCACACAAGTCCAGCACCATGCTTTGGGGCTCCAGGTGAGGCTGAACATTATAGCAGAGGGAAGCGGCTCATATGATCAGAAAGCAGAGAGAGACTCCACTGTCCATATACAAAATATATACCCCATAGCCACACCCCAATGAACCACTTCCTCCAGCCATACCCCACCTGCTTCTAGTTACAACTAAGTTAATCCTGTCAGGGATTAATTCACTGATTGGGTTAAGGCTCTTATAACCCAATCATATCTTCTCTGAACCTTCTTGCATTGTCTCACATGTGAACTTTTGGGGGACACCTCATATCCAAACCCTAACAAGGACCCTAGCACTTAGAATGGGGAATTTGAGGAGAATTTAGATGGTGGTAGGTACCTCTGACCTCTGAAACCCTCCAGGCTTTCCTTGCTAAGAGAAATAGCCCTTCCTCCATCTGATGAGCATGGTCCCACCTTGCCCAGACATATGTAATCTCCTTATTAGGAGAAGTTACCAGCTTCCCTCACATTTCATTCCCACCAGTCTCACTACTTCCTGACCTATAAGCAGGCCTATGAGGAACAGACTGCTGTACCAAAAGGATTTCAATGTTTCAACAGAGATTGGGAAGTATTTATGGAATAAAGATATTGGTTCAGGTAAGAAGAAACACAATTTTGAATTGAGATAAAGATTTGTTAATTTTTGATTGTCTACAATAAGTTGTGGTTGCTCAGTTAGGCTGACTGAATCCTAGACTCCAAGGAGACTGGTATTGAGTATATTGGAGATGCCAATAATGAAGAGGCAGTAATTCAAGGCATAGAAAAGTAGGAATGTCACAGTAGAATATTTAGTAGTTAATACCAAGAAATATCCGATGAGTTTTTAGTGTGGTACATTTACTCACATTTTATTATCTGTGCATTGAGATGGCCCAGAAGACCCTGCATAATAAGACATGTAGAAATTCCTTGGTGAGGAGGCTGTAAGCTTTTTTGCAGAATACCATAGTGGCTGACTTATTTGGACCTTGAATGAAGTAGTAAGGATGGTATCTCAAAGTGATGCTGACATAGTAACAAAATAACAAAATTCTCAGGGGTGAGGTTAACATGATTACTGCAATGTATCAGGAAAGCCAAGTCATGGCTAATTAGTCTTGAAGTCCACAGAAGTAAAACAGGTGGGCTATTCATTAAAATCCTGTGTAGTATGATAAAACAACTACAAACAATTCCTCTGGGTTGGTGTTCATGACTGTTAAATGGTAATGGCTTATTGGAAAATGGGAATTACTCATAGTTTTCATGACTTGTTGACATTGATCCTAAGTTGACATTAATCCCTGGATATTCAGAAAATCATCATTGCTCATTTATTAGAAATGGTACTTTAAAAAGTTGAATGATGAATGTACTTTAAGCCCAAGTCCACTTCTTGGTGGGCTCTCTGATTACATAAAATCACCATGGGGCTATTTTTCAAGTTGCTAAATAGGTAGTTGGAAGAGATCTGCTCTGTAACTGACATTATCTTCACATTTATTCCTGATCCAATGAATTAACTTTATATAAGTCAAGAGGTCTCCAAGACCATCTCCAAGTTTGATAACTTGTAAGTAAATATTAAGAACTGCATGTCTGTGTTGCACCAAAATTCATTTATTGAAGCCAAATCCCCAGTGTGATGGTGTTTAGAGGTGGGATCTTTCAGAAGTAATTAGGTCATAAGGATGAAGCCCTCAAGATGAGATTAATATCCTTATAAGCAGAGACATAAAAGATGATCTATCTCTGCCATTCTGGTTCATTTCTTGTCTAAATGATGAATGACACTTGAAACACCACAGGGTAATGTTATTTATAGAATAAGGCAGCTGTCTGCAAATCAGGAAATGAGTCCTCAGTCAACACCAAATCTGCCAGCACCTTCATCTTGGATTTCTCATTTTCTAGAACTGTGAGAAATAATTTGGATGTTAATTTGTTATAGCATCCCAGAGTGACTAATACAGAAGTGTTCATAGAACTCAGCATATAGGTGTACTAATGGGTAGGATTTATTGCAATGAAAGGATATAGAACAAGAATAGTAGAGAGAAAAAGTGCATGGGGCAAAACCTGGGGGAAACCAGAGGTAAACTTCCGGAGTCCTCTATCAATGGGATCTCACAAGACATGCTCAATTCATCCAGTAAACAGTTGTGACTGCACATGTGAAATGTTGCCAATCAGGAATTCTTATAGGCTCAGTGCCCAGGGTTTTTATTAGAGGTTGATCATATAGTCAGACTCTGCCTGTCACATACTGAAATTCCAGACTCCTAGAAGAAAAAATAGGTATTTAACATAAAATATATTGTTTGTGCAGATAGTTTAGGCATGATGAAATACTGTAGTCAGTTAAGGAATGGTAAGAAACTTCCTGAAATTGAAGATCCCAGGTGCTAGCTAAGGGCCAGCCCTGTAAGCAGACTTTCTAAAGATGTCACTCAGATCTTCCCTGTTCACTCTTTTCTGCACAGGAAGGAATAAAGGGAAGCCTCACTTCTGGGGGAGCAGAGAGATGAGTGCCACCATTAGCACCAACTCCTGTCACCGCTAATTTGACATGCCTTTTTGTCTGTTGCAGAAGATGGATGAGTCTTGGAAAATCATAGAGGGTTATTGAAAATTTAATCAGATTGTGGCTCTGATAACAGCTGCTTCTCCAGATGCAGTTTCTCTACTGAAACAAATAAGCAAGTTTCTGCACAGATATCATTGTGGAAAATGTATTGCTTTCTTTATTTCAACAAGCAGAGAACTCTAGCAATATTTTGTTTCTAATTAAGAAGATACCAATATGCTTTCACTATGTTACTTCAAAGCACTACGAAATCACTTGCTCTGATTCATAAAGGGCTCTGCAGTGCTCTGATTGCCTCATTATTGGACAGGGTCATGTTAAGCCACTGTACACATTGCATTGCTCTGACAGCAGCTATGAAGTGTGTATTAGCAGGTTCCTTAAATACCTTCGTGAAAACCATATATATATCAGAGGCTAAGTTATAAACCCCATGGATACATAGGATTTTTGACACTTCTATGAAGTTACTGGGAGGGAAAATAGCTCAAACTGGAAGCCAATTTGTTGCATCTTGTATCTTATATTTCTAAGGAAGAGGTAGAAAATTGTTTGGCTTATTTGAATTTTTTTGACAAAGCTGTAGTTGAAGGAAAACTTGAATCTGTGTGGTACCTTAAACAAGGTATTTTTTTTTAAATTTAACACTGCAGTGTAAGCATCTGTGGAAGATTAATATGCTGTGAAACTATGTCAAACTTTGTAAGAGAATCATATTGGTATCTAATTTTGGAACAAAGCCAGAAAATAGCTATTCTATTCTTGAGAAATAGATATTGGGTACAGATAGACACTAAATTCCTGACCATGAGACACCAGTGACCCCACCACTGGAGATGCTCAAAATAAAGTGAATATAATATGATCCACCGAGCTACATATCTGAGTGCGCCAACCAGCACTCCATTTTCAGTGGAAGCAGTATATGCAGGACCAGTCTTGAGAACATTCAGAATCTCAAGTAAATCCCAGAAGCAGATGGTCCATCCGCCATTGCATCCGTTCACAGTTATATCACTTATCTATGTTTTCTTTTTGTTTTTCTAAATTCCTCCTTTTATGATTTTTTTAAAAATTGCTTCTTACTTTCTTACATTTCGTTCCTCTTTTACTTTCATTGCCATTGGAGAAAATCATCTGTGTAACAAACACTGAGTCTTTGAAAGACATTGAAACTAGTTTTATGAACCAGCATTTTATTTTTATGTTTTTCTGTGGGGTATATAATTTAAAATATATCCATTATTTAGGGGCTGTTGGGAATAAACTCTCTCAGTTTTTACTTGCCCAATGTTTTTCATTTTGTCTCCTATCCTTGGAAACAACATTTGGGCTACTATTCAGTTTAAGCCTAATGGTGATTTTTTTCCTTATCTCTATGAAAGCATTATTCCTCTATTTTTTTCTTACATCATTACTGTTGAGAAGTTGATTATATGAATAGTCTTCCTGTATAAGAAACATGTTGACTCTTTCTAGTTATTTTAGAAGCTTCTATTTTCTTTGGAATTCTCCTGTTTATCTACAGATTATCTAGCTGAGTATTTCTTTTTATTTATCCTACACTCTTATTCTCAGAGCTCATGTCTTTCTTCTTTTCTGGAAAATTTTGTTTCAAATATTGATTTTCTCTTTTATCTTTCCTGTACAGTTCATTTCATCAAATGTTGGACCTTGTCATTCTATGTTCCAACTTCTTTTTAGTATTCATTTTTATTTTTCTCTCTATTTATACCATCTATTTTATTTTTCCTTTCCATGATTACGTTTTTCATTGGCACATCTTAGTTTTGTTGTGGCACATTTGCACATATATAAAAACACAATTTTGTAATTACATTTTAACAAGTCTTTTATAAAATGTCTATTTTTGTTAGTCTCTTGTGTTTATTTTTAATATTTATCTTTGTAAATATTTGATACACACTTATTTTATATTCTCTATAATATATGATCAATATACAAAATCCTTGGGCATCTATTTTTGCCTTTGTTTGTGTTGGTTCTGTCATAGACACTTCCTTCCTGCAATATAGTTGATTTTTACTATGAGCTTTTATTTGGATGATCATGATCTATTGGAACTCTGAGGTGGCTTTTTAAAGGTGTTCCTGACTTTTTCTTAGTAAATTATTCCTCTGGCTTTATATAAGGATGTCTGTTTAATTCCCCATCCTATGTAGATTCACATACTTTTATCACATTGCCCAATCCATCTTTAAATATTAGAATCTACAAATATGGCTCCAGTCTTGACTAATCATTTCTTCTTGCATTTCCTTTTGTCAATCATTATTTTGCATTAATCCTGGAATTTTCCTTAAAATATTCTTTAGAAAGATTTTTGAGTAATAAATGGTTGCATCAATTCTATATCCTTCCCTCCTATTTTTGACTCTTGAAATTCACTTTATACTTTGCAAATCTAGCATTTACTTTGACATTTAAAAATATTTTACAATATATTTCATCCAGCATGACTTTTTTAAATTAAAGAATTGGCTTATTTTTTTAAATAGAAATGCAATTAACTATTTTTGAAAAACTAGAAGACACACACACACACACACACACACACACACACACACGTGTGTGTGTATACATATATATTTGTAAATGTCTTCACACACCCTTCCCCAATTTATAGATTCTTTAAAATCAGGGCCACTACCTTGTTCTGCATTACATCTGTCTCATCATCCTTTTACCTATTTTCAATGTTAGTGTAAAATTGCTGCCCAGTTTCGTTTTAAAGAGAAAAACTATGTATTTAAAACATTTGTTCAGTTATTTTTGAATATTTTCCCTCTTGGAAGTCTCACTCAGTAGCTGTATAACCCCTGACGAAAATCATTGGCAATGAAATTTAATTAAAGCTCTCTGGGCATTTTATTTTTTTTCTCTGAGGTTCACATCCAAGTTCCAACCATGACTAGTTATAGACCGTGCTTGCTATATCTGAATTATAGGAGCACTCCCCATACCTTCAACCCCTCCCTTCCATCTTTTCCCATTCTATGGTGAAGAAAAGCATGCCCAGCAGAGCGTACCTCATTGGTTGTAAGCTTGAGGCCGTGATTGGTCCCAGGACCCTATATAAGTCTCTGTGCTTCCTGGATTAAAGGAGTTCTGCGTCTCCTTCCGGCAGAGCAGTCTTATCTATCCCCGGAGTCTGGGTGGAGTGACTCCATGGACTATCACCCCTAACTTCATCCCGTGAGACCCCGCTTCATCTTCCCCAAGACCCCTTTTCGTCTCTCAGGACCCCAACTCCAACTCGTCAAGGAGACCCACGAGGTACGACTTCAAACAATACTGAATAATAGTTCTTAAAGTAAAAGTAGGGACTAGCACAAGAGGCTATTTTAAGTTTGATGAAACAATGTGGATTAAACTCCCAGCAGTGTCACAGCGCTGGCATCAGTGAGGGTTTCCCCCTCTCAAAATCCTGTGTAAAACAACCTAGATGGTGTCAATATGCCTTCCCCCTTCTAGGGCCTTTAGAGAAAACCTGACAATGGTATTATCAGTCAAAATTAATTTTAGCTTTTGAAAACAAAATATAAGTTTGTATTATAAAATCTTTCCCAACTAGGTTACTCTGATTTACCTTAAATGCCCCCATTCTGGTCCATTTCTTGTCTAAGTGATGAATGACACTTGAAACACATAGGGAAATGTTATTTTTAGTAGGTAGTAACAGTTGATAAGGCAGTTTACCATCTGAAACTAGGCAATAAATGGCTATAACAGCAACAAAACACATGCTTTTCTTTTTAAAATGAAAAATAGTGAACATAGTAAAACTCTATGTGACCTGAATTTAGAATCAGAATATAAAATTAAAATGTTTCTATCCTCTCGTCTCTTAACACTCCTTTTCTTTTGTATTCTTTATTTTCATAGTCTTCTTCTTTCCTCCTTATTTTTATGTATTTCTTTCCCTCCCTCCCTCCTTTCCTTCCTTCCTTTCTTTCTTAAAAAAGAAAATCAGAAATAAGCTTTGATGTGATATAGTCCTTTAGTTACTTATTACTGCAGAGTGTCTTGCCACTGTCATGCAAAATTGAGGTTTCAAAATATAAAGGTTCTTTTAAAATAACCCAAGATTTTAAAATGGAAAAGCAGCACTGAGCACAAGAATTATTTCTCTTTTACCTAGTGGCATTTTCAACTTTCACATTTCAATTGCTTTTACTTACATATTCCTATCAAAGGTTCATGTGATTGTGATCCTTCATTGATTTTACTCAATTAGCAATTGAATTGATTTGTTTGGACAACTGTTATCTGCTGGAAACTGCTGGTAACTAGGGGCGGTAGGGATATAACAGTTAAAAGGTCACAATCCTGCTCCCCCCATTTCTTGGTCATGAATATAGAATAAATGTAATAGTATAACAATAAAATATTCTAGGGGGGAAAAGCAAGTGATAAAGTAAGATTTTTATTTTTCATTATCAAGTACATTCATTGCACCATTTATCACTTTACTTTCTTCTTTTAAAAATAAATACATTTTATTGTATATTCAAGGTATTCAACATGATATTATGGGATTCATATAGAGTAAAAATGTTACTAGTCATGAAACAAGTTATCATATCCATCATCTCACCTAGTCTCATTTATTTTTTGTTTTTAAGAAAAGAGCAGCTAAAATCTAATTTAGCAAGAATCTCACATATGGAACAACTTATTACCTATAGTCCTACATGAGAGCTCTAGACTTGTCATAGTAGTTAAGATATGGGGAAAAAATCTAAGTGCCCATTGATGGACAAATGGCTAAAGAAACTGTAGTTACATATGTATAATGGAATATTATTCAGTCCTAAAAAATTGTTTCTTGCCATGTACTACAGCATGGATGGGCCAAGAGGACACTATTCTAAGTGTAATAAGCCAGATACAGAAATAAAAATATTCCATGATCCCACTTATTTATAGAATCTAAAAATATCATTTGTATTTGCTATTAGATACTTCTTATATTTGAGAGGGAATATAACAGTGATTTTTATAGGGGGAGGGGAAAATGGTGAAGCTGTAGGTCAAAGAATACAAAGTAGCAGATGTATTGGCTGAGCAAATCTTGGAGTTCTAATACACGACCTACTTTGTTTTTACAAGCTAATAAAGAGTCACTTAAGCAGACAGTGACCATACTGGACATAGAGATGTTGAAAATGATGAGTAGTGAAGGCTGGGAAACAACCTGGGAATGAAAAAACTCACTCTGGGAGAACCATCCAAGGTAACTTAGAGAAAGTCTTCTAAGCTGAAATACAAATTATGACTACAGACCTGGTGATCCCTGGGTGAAGAAGAGATCTCAGATCTGAATGCTAGAGATAGCAAGTTTATAAAACTGCCCAAACAGTAGTCCAGGAGCACATGGCAAAGCTTAAGCAAGCATGAGACAAGTGTTGCCCCTCCTGGGGTAAACCATGTTTAACCCACACTGAGGAGTGAGTGACGTTTGTCCTGACTTCAGAGGGAAGTTACAGGTAGGAATGGACTTGTGCTTTAGAATAATCACTCTAACTGAAGCATGGAAAATGAGCTGTGGGTGGTACAAATACCCAGTTTGGAATATTGTGGAGATAAGAACTGATAGAATTTTAACTGAAACATAGAATGTATAAGACTTGGTGATCAATACAATGGATGAGACTAGTCCAGGAAAGAGAGGTTTCTGACTTAGGCAGTTGGACAAAGATATTATTCATTGAAATATAGAATAATAGCTGTTTGGTTGTGTTGGGGAAAGAAAGATGAGTTTTGTTATTGATTTAAGTAGACATGCCAATTAGAGTGTGTGTGTGTGTGTACATGTGTGTGCACCGGAAGGAGACGTGTATATCAGACTGCAGGTAGAGATTTAGAAGACAACAGTAAATAAAAACTTCTTGAAATCATGGGAGTGATGAAAAAGCCTAGAAAAAAAGTGTGATCTGAGCAGAGAAGGGAACTTCACATGGAACTACAAGGATAGTCAACATTTAGAAGACAAGCAAAAGAACAGGCATTAATCAACATTCATTGGCCATACAGAGTTATGAAGAAGAGAGATTTGAAAAGGGAATGGAACGCAGAGCATGGGAATCCTAGATTATGTGGTCTATAAAATTATAGACTCTTCTCCCCTTTAGAATCCTGGGTGCTCACACCTTGACTAGTCTTTTCCCCCTAGAATATGGGGGAAATTTACTTTTATAACATTTTTTTAAAAATAAAGCTCAGATGCATTCTCTATCCCTGATCTGTGGTCTTTCCCCTCTATGTTCTCCAGCTGCTTCTTAGAGGTTTGTGGGTTATCTTTGACTCTTGGAGTTATGTTATAGAAATTAAAAAAAAGTTAAAAACAATTCTGACATGCCTTCAAGAAATAACATATAAAAAGAAATATTTTAAATGTTTGACTTCATAAAATATTATAATTATTAGTATTTTATACTTAATGTTTCCATTTAATCTCAAATTCTATACTGTTCACTCTGAATGTGCATCCTAGAGCATGTGTTTTGTAAAAGCAAATTAAGATGAACAGACAGGTAAATTAGTGTGCTGTATAAGAAAGCTCTGTGATCAGCAATAGGATAGCTGAACTCTAGTTTCTACTGGGTTTTCTCACACATATCCCATAATTTCCTTGGATCCCAAAGTATATGGTTTTATAAAATAAAACCCAATGTCCTTTCAATTTTAAAGCTCTATGATTCTTAATTTATGTCAAAGAGCAAGGCAAGGTTCTAATCAATTAAAGAGGAAAACCATGTAATCATTCTCTCAAGCAGTTCTGACAATGGCACCTGAAATATTTGAATATATTTTAGTAACAATAAATTTCTAATTACATGAATGAGATTAAGTGAGCACAGGGTTTAAGGTAGAACATTTCTATGTAATTTAGAATTTTATTATGGTTCTCTCCCACCCTACCCCATTTATGTGCTTGCCCTTTGTTTTTAAAT
Source organism: Xerus rutilus (assembly GCA_028644305.1). NCBI lineage: Eukaryota > Metazoa > Chordata > Mammalia > Rodentia > Sciuridae > Xerus > Xerus rutilus. The sequence continues at coordinate 22,261,973 of CM053410.1, read as the reverse complement.
TTTTCTTTCAGGAGATAGCATGACCATAAAAGTTTAAATTGTTTAAACATGGCATATATAGGGCAATAAACATCCATGTTTAGTTAGCTACAGAAATGGTGCAATTACTCAAGTTAAATATTTTCTAAAGGCACTCCTCTGAAAGAGTGAAACAACTATCTGAGGAGTCATTTGTTAGAGTTGCAGCTAGTTACCAACAGTATCCAGTCCTAAGAAGCAAATCTGAAAAACAAAGAAGAGAGAATAGAAAAAGAATGTCTCCAATTATGGACTCACCTATTACAACTGCCTGATCTTTAATACACAACACTCAGTCCTACTCTTCTCCTTGGCCACAATGTCAGCATTCCCAATGAATGAAGCTTTTTGTTTCCTTTGGATTTCCTGTGTTTTCATTTCTCCGCTGGGTCATCAAGGAACTGAAGCCTTTCAGTGTGGCAATGGGGTCTCCTTGCCATCTGACAGTGTGTGTGACTTCACAGATCAGTGTGGGGACAATAGCGATGAGCAGCAATGTAAGTGTCGTTTTCCTCTTTCCAATTTCAGTTCCCTGTACATTTTCAAACCAGGAACTTACAAACAGCCCAGGAGATTCAGCTAGATTCCTGGCTCTGAGTGGATTTTATTTTATATGTCTTTGGTATAAATTAGAAACTAAAATGTATTGTTTAATAAAGACCTAGTCTGTGCTTAAAAGCTATTTTAATTAATATGAAATCACTAAGATTTTTAACTCTGTGGAATGTATTTTAAGTAAGTTTTTCCTGATTGTAAAGGAGTGATAAGCAAAAATGAAGGTTTTAATGCTATATTAGCAAAGTCAAACTCAAAAGAAACTCATCAATGCAGTCATAAAATGCTGTGGTGGAAATTATGAGTTGAAGTTTGAATTTATATGGAAATATATGAAATGAATTTTAGCTCAGATGGGTAGATTTTATTTTCATTTATAGACCACTACCTTCAAGTGAGTTGGTACCAATTGAACTTGTAGTGCAACTCTGGCTTGTGATTTTGGTTTCAGTATAATGGAAAGAGGACAAACTTCAGAGAGTATAGGACCTACATTTGAGCTCTAGGTGAACCATTCATTAATTCTGTGATCTTGAACCTGCATTTTATTATAAAAGATCTACAAGTGAGAAAAAACTCTCATAGGTGGAAAAATACTCCATCGCTTTTTGAAATAGCAGTAATGAACAGGAAACAGTTTACCAAAGAAAGATACATGCCATGACATATATGTTTCTGTGGTTTCCATTACAATATGAAACCTTGCAGGAACACTACATTTGGCAATGGAGACTAGTGTCCTTCATGCACACAATAAATGACATTTTCATAATATCACCATAGGGTTGTTGTTGGTTCATATAGCTATGGATACAATTAATTATATGGAGGCACTAATTCTATGACTGTAGGTCACTTTGCTCAAACCTATATTTTCTATTTTTATTCAGAGAAAATATCAATCAGTGTTTAAAGAATTCTTCATTTTCTTCTGCAATAGAAGGCTGTAGATATTCGATGTTGCTCTTATTTGCCTTCTATTTACATGTCTATTATTATTACATTGAAAAAATAAAACAGCATTACTGAAGAATTTCTTCTTCTGGAAAGAAAGAGGCTAATGATTTTTTCCCCCATAGCTATCATGCTGTTCATATTTAGTAACTATTAAAAAGAAAGCACCACCAAGGACAGGATTCATTTGTATTTGTCCAATTTTCCCAGAGAGGCTAAATGTGGGTGTGCTGCCCCTTGCTCCAGTCTGTCTGGGAAAGCCCTTACTGCTCCTCAATGAGCAATGAAGAGGAACCGCCCAGTTGATTTGACAAGAAGTGCAAAGCTTCTTGCATTATTAATCTCTATGAAGCTTCCTTTAGCACTCTTGCTGTGATAACATGCATGGTCTTGCTTCAGGGAAAAGGTTAATGTGAAGAAGGTGAAAGCTGCTGAGTGGGAAAGGTCTCCTCTGCATGAAAAATTCTAATAACTCTCAGCCTCAGAGGAAAGTGAAGGCACGGATCTGTCGAATAAACACATTTCATTTTAAATGTTACATTGGGAGGTCACCTTTTGGCTTTTTTTTTGCTTTTCATTTTCTTTTCCGAGAAGTTTCCACTTTGGTATTTTATTTAAAATGTGGACAAGAACCTGTAGATAAGATGGAGAATCACTTTAAACTCTTTCTTTTGTAAGCCATGCTAAGGGGATAATGTTGTGCAGAAATAATGATGGCCAAGCAATTTCATCCATGAAAACCTGTGGCGCTAAATTTATAGATTAGATTTTTAAAAATAAAACTGTATAATGAGGTTAGAGTAGCTGCATTTAAAAAAAAAATCAATCTATGCTGCCTTTACAACTGTGTGACCTTTAAAGAAATAGATTAATATGTAAGACTTTTCTTAATAAAATTGGCATAGTTGAAGTTGCATTTCAATTGCAATTGATGCTCTGAATAAGTTTTTGAAAACGTTCTTATTTCGCAGGATGGATTTCTTTTTAAGAATATATGAACCTGTTATTTTTAACTCAATTCCCCCCCTAAGAAATTAGAAAATGTGAATATTTGAAATGGAATACATTCTATATACAGACAACATTAAAAGCACTTAATATATAGTGAGAAAAAATAAATTGTAGATATAACAATATTTCAGGTTTAATGCTGACAAGAATCCCTCCTTATGAGAATTTACTGACATCCTTAGCCAAGGAAATAAATCTTGTAGTACTGGCCTGTTTATTGTTTTTAAAATCTTATTTTTAGTATTGTATTTTTTTCCTTCCATGCTAATCCACACTGACTGCTTCTTTATTCTCTCCTTTTCTTTTGCTATTATTTATGATGATAATGATGATTTTGGTTCTAGGGATTGAACCCAAGGGCATTTTACACAGCTACATCCTCAGCCCTTTTTATTTTTTATTTTAAGAAAGGGTCTCACTAAGTTGCAATGGCTGGTTCCAAACTTGTAATCCTCCTTCCTCAGCCTTTTGAGTGGCTGGCATTACAGGCATGAGTCACCATACATGGCTGAATATCATTTTTAATTAAAAAATTAGGATTGCATTTTGGACACACAGGGATGTTATATGCATAAAATGCGTACTGATTAAATCATAAAATTAACATATCCATTACCTCTCTTATATTTGTTGATGAGACATTTGAAATTTACCTTTTGTTATTTTGAAGTATATAATACATTGACTATATTCTCCCTGCTATGTAATAGACCTCAAAAGTTATACCTTCTGCATATCTGATGTTTTGTACCCTTTGATGAATAACTTCCCAGCCTGTCCTCATAGCCTCTGGTAATCACTGTTCTACTTTCTACTTCTATGAGTTCAACTTCTTTAGATTCCACATATAAGTGACATCATAAGGTATTTGTCTTTCTGTGCGTGGCTGATTTCACTTGGCATAGTGTTCTCTAGGTTTAACCAGGGTGTCACAAATGACACAATTTCCTTCTTTTTAAAGGTGGAATCATGTTCCATTGTGTATGCATACCAAATTATTTTTTATTCATTCATCCAGTGATGAACCCTTAGATGAATTCTCTGTGTTGCTATTATGCAGAATACTGCAGTGAACTTGGGAGCACAGATATCCCTTCAACATATTGATTTCAGTTTTTCTGGATATATACCAAGTAGTATCACTGCTAGACCATATGGTAGTTGTATTTTTAGTTTTTTGAGGAATCCCCAAACTGATTATAGAAATGGAGATACTAATTTACATTCTCATCAATAATGTACTCGTTTTCCCTTGTCTCTGCATTCTTGCCAACATTCATATTTTATCTTTTTTATAGCAGCCATTCTCACAGGTGGGAGCTGATATTTCATTGTTGTTTTATTTTGCATTTTTCTAATGATTAGTGATAACGAGCCTTTTTACGTATACTTACTGACCATTCGTCTCTTTTGAAGAAATGTCTCTTCAGATCCTTTGCCCAACTTTAAATTAGATTGTTTATGTTTTTTATTGTTCTTTCTTTCTTTTTTACTTTTACCATTGAGTTGTTTCCGTCCCTTATGTATTTTGGATATTAACTCCTTATCTGATGTATACTTTATTTGGGAGCATGCAGATAATTTTTCTGCTTCTGTGGAGTGTCTCTTTGTTAATCACTTCCTTTGCTGTGCAGAAGCTTTTTAGTTTGATGCAATCCTGTTTGTCTATTTTTGCTTTTGTTGACTATGTTCTTAGGGTTATATCTAAAAGCTCATCTTTATTATTTTTTCCTTCTCCTAATTTGGGGCTTCAGTTTGTTCTTCTATTCCTAGTTCCTTAAAGTATAATGTTAGATTTGTATTTGAAATCTTCTTTTTCATATAGGTGATTATCACTATGAGTTTCCCATTTAAGACTGTTTTTATGTATTCTGTAACTTTTGTTCTATAGTGTTTCCATTTTCATTTGTCTCAAGGTATTTTTTTTCCTTTTTGATTTTTTCTGTGACCTATTGGATGTCCAGGAGCATGCTTAATTTTCACATATTTGTGAATCTTCCAAGATCTCTCCTATTATCGATTTCTAATTTCAGGCTTTGATATTTGATACAATTTTAATCCTCATAAATTTGATAAGATTTATTTTGTAGCCTAACATATGACCTCTCTTGGAGAATGTTCTATGTGCACTTGAGATTTTTCATAATTCTGTGTCCTTGCATTATCATCTGTACCTTTTAGGAAGTAGTCAGTTGTTCTTTGATGGTGCCAGACCTTTACTATTTATTCTAGCATGAGATTTTCTTTTAATTGAACTTGGGGGTGCTTAATCACTGGGCCACATCCCCAGCCCCTTTAAAATATATTTTTATATGAAACAGGGTCTTGATATGTTGCTTAGGGCCTTACTAAGTTGCTGAGGCTGGCTTCAAACTTGTGGTCTCCTTCCTCAGACTCCCCAGCCACTGGGTATACAGGCATGCGCCGCTGCTCCGGGCTAGCCTGGGATTCTGGTGATGATCTCGGACAGACAGGCATTGGTATCTGTTTCTCTAGGTGGGCTTGTCCACTGTCTGTGCTCTGAAGTCAAGTAGAACTGCTGGTTTTGCTCTATGGTCCAGTAAGACTACTGGCTGGACTTTGTATCAGGCAGAGCTGCTGACTAGGCCCTTTGATGACCTCAGATACAGCAGGGTCTTCCCTGGCTGTGCAGTACTGTTGTTTGGAATCTGTAGTTGGGTAGAGATACATTTTGGCTGTGAGGCTGAATGAAGCCTCCAGAGTCCCTACTTAGCTACCCAGGGTACAAAAGGCTAGAGCCCATGCTCCATAAATATGCATAGACTCAGGCTTGCCTCCAGGCCTTGGAGAGGCTGAAGCAGAGCACTGCGGCTTGGTGGAATCACTGGAAGACCTAGAGGCCATACTTCCTGAACAGCAGTGCTGTTGGCTAGACTAATGTGGCACCTCTGTTTCTCGAATCTAGAGCCACCCCTTTGATCTGCACACTGGCTGTGATGAGCCACATTCCTGCTCTTATTGTTTCTAATTGACCCCAGATGATCTAGTCCTGGTGATACCTCCAATGAGAAGTCTGCTTCTAACTCTATGTTCCACTGGAGAAACAATAGGCATGGGCCAACCTCAGTATATGGCATTGTCCTGGCTTGGTTAAGGGACAACAGTTAAAAAAACTGTTCTTCTTACCCTTTCAAATGTGACTTCTCAGTTCTGCAAATAAAGAAGCTATCTTAGCTTCACTCTCAAATTCTGGGATTTTCATTAAGGTATTCTTTGTGGATAGTTGCTAATTGAACTTCTGGGAGAATATGTGAAGATGGAAACTCTTCTTTCATCTTGCTGGCATTATTCCCATGTCTTCTTTTCTCTTTTATTTTTTACTTGTTTAATGTTTTTTAAAATATGAGTTATTTTAAAGCATACAAAGATACTCTAATTTCTCTTCTAATAATTGCTCAAAATTATTTGTCTTTACTTTGCTTTATTTTTACTTTTCAAGAAGTAGAACGGCATTAATTCTATTGCTACCATTTAGATCCAAATCAACTAGAAGATTATGAAATGTACTATTAATGCGAGATATATATTATTAATGGGAAATATGTACTATTAATGGGAGAAATGTCCCATGCAATGGATCACCATCACTCAAGTGTTGTCAGTTACCTAAAATTCCAGAAAACATTCTTAGAATTATTTTTGCATACCTGTGGTTGGTATTAACATTAGGTATTATATACATTTGCCTATAGACCCAAATTTATTATGATTCAAAAGAGAATATATTCAGTTAATCTGACATTTTTCTTGGTTGCCATACATCATGCTTCAGAAGATTTCTATGCATTCTTGTATTTCACATGGAGGAGTAATCTAGTTTTATTTTTATGATTGGATGGGATAAATCATGAAGTCTTGAAGTTATACCTAATTTCTTTTGCATTTTTGAATTTAGGAACATTATTTTTTCAAAATATCTTTATTTCATCTATACCTAAATTGATATGTGAAATGTGGAAATTATGTTAGTGTATTTTCACAATCTGAGAGATGATATTTAACCAAAAGATATTAAGAACAAACAGTATTGCTTCAATAGGATGACACAAAAATCAACTACTTTTAAAAGTCATTGGTTCATTGAAGTACTTCAGGTTTGTGCTATGCTGAAGACACTCTTTCTGGTTTGCAAATGGCTGCCTTCTTGCTGAGTCCTCATATGGCAGAGAGACAATTCATCTCTCTTGTATTTCTTATCATGGTACGAATTCTATCACAATAACTCTATTTTCATGACAATTATCTCCTAAAAGCTCCACCTCCAAATACTATTGCAGTGGGGATTAGGGCTTCAACATTTGAATCTTAAGGGACACACACATTAAGTCTATAGCACATCAGTATTATACACATAAGAAATCTAATAATATGTATGGTCTTTCTGAAGAAAATTAGAAGAAATTACAAATGTATAGAAAAAAAGACTCATTCTAATTCTATGCTTCTTAATATGACACTTAAATAGTATAAGTAGGTGAATTTTCATGAAATTCATTTACTTGTTGATTATATCCTTGTACAAAATCTGACCAGGATATATATTAGAACCTGATAGTGCCTTGCAAGTTCACCTGGTAAAGTTAGTGATAATAAATAGAAGTAGGCAGAAGAAAATGATGAATGGAAAAGAAATTTCATGAATTGGACTATAGTAGTAAATACTGAAAACTACTCCAACATCATGAAAATTAATAATTAGAAAAAAGTATGATTGTTAGGAATATTAAGCATATATGTAATATATTTCATACATGATAGTGGCATTCCAAATCAGTTGAGATAGAATAGGAGCTAGTAATCATTTCTGCTGATAGGTATGGTACATACAGTATGCTCTGCACTGTTAGGCATTTACCACCTGCTATTCACTTAATCTTTGCCAATATCAAACAGTGGTATTGTTCCCATTTTGCAGGTTAAGAAAATACCCAGGTTAGGAAAACTGAAGTTCAAAGGACACAGCTATGAAATGGCAGAGCTGGGATTCATGACCAATTCTGTCAGATTCTACAACCCTTCATACTAATCATCATACAATACTATTTGTTATGTACAACAAATGACTATGAGGCAATTTCATGAAATAAATTTCTCATCTGCTCTATGTACCAAACTTTTCTAAGCATAAGATGGTAAATGTTAACGATGAAGCCAAAATTTTTATTGCTTTTGATAATCAGTTTTGAAAAGTAGTTTCTCATCTATTTCAGTGTGTAATAAAGACTCAAAATATGTATGTTGAATATTGGTGCAGTGTAAACAATGGGATGGGAAAGAGCTTTTTTATCTGGAAAATGGGTAGAGGAAAGTTTTTTAAAAATCAGTAAATTAGAGTATTGAAGTGAAAATTTTCAGTGTATTGAAAGTACCACAAATAAATCGAAAGAAGAAAAATGTTTGCAGTGGATCTGAAAGAAAATTATGTTCTAGGCTAATACATCAAAGAAAAGATACCTTTTCTCATAGAAATGTGGGCAGCAGGTCCAAGAAGGCAACTTACACAAAAAGATAAAGACACACGAGGAAGTGAGCCACTTCACCATTAACCATAAACCACCATGGAAAGCAGAAGCCTGTCACTAATTTTTTAGCGAAATAGGCACAAATAATGAATGAATGTCATTGTTGAAAAGAGTATGAGAAAAATAAACATGATTATATACTGTAGGCAGAAATATTATAAACTCTTACATTTTAAATAGTATTTTGTAATACAAATAGGGATTTAAAGAGTGTTCATAAACTCTAGAAAAAGATTTCAATTTTAAGAATTTATTTTAAGCAATAATTTTAAAAAGTTCATGTAAAAAGTCTCCTCACAACTTAATTGAATATGGTAGAATTAGAAATAATCTAATTTTATGATACTAGGTTCATGCTTACATAAATTATGTTACATCTATACTAAAGCCATCTGTGAAGCCATCTGTTATAATTTTGATGCTATTTAAAAGTGGGGAAATGTTTATGATATATTTTGTGGAAAACTATGATTACGATCAAGGAAGTGTTCTTAAAAGTATGGCCTAGCATCAAATAGAAAATAGTAGGTGAAATTATCTCTGTATTGGGCTTACATTTGGTTTTTCCTTTTGTATATCTTGATATCCCTAAAACAGCACCTATTGTTTTTATTGTCAGAATAAAGATTATTTTACAATAATCGAATATCCAGACTTTCCATTAGCTACTGTGTTCTAGAAATGAGAACAAGGTAACATTAGGCATCTAAGCTACATCACAGGATGATTTCCTCTCCCTATTTTTTCTCAAAACGTATGAAAGAGTTTCTGTTTTTGTTTCTGTTTTAGGTGTTATTTTGTAATCAGAGTATGAAAATTGAAAATTTACTAGTAAAATAATATGTCAAAGTTTGATTAGCAAATGAAGTCAGCTTCAACCGCTTGTGTAGCAGGCGTCAGTCCTATCATTGTCTAGCCCTATCCATGTTCAGGGCCTGACAATCATCCTTCCCCATCACAGCTGCCCATCTGGGTAACAAGAAGTATGGGCATTTCCTTTTATTTTTCAGCAAAGTGACAGGGCACTGTCTTTCATGTGCATGTATATGGGCGCACCTGGTCCTGCACACATGTGCCCATCAGTACACACAGCTTCTCCTTTTGATAAGCCTTCCATCCCATGAAGTGATCCTCAGGGATGGACCTCATTTCACAGCAGGGAGGACAGCTCAAGTGGCTCCTTTATCAGAGTGCTTCTTTGAATGCCACAGCTTATCTGCTGACTTGTGCTCAGCTTCCCTGGTGCTCCCTGACACTGGACTACAATTGCTTGGTCATCACATAGGCTAACACAGTCCTTACTATGGTCTCTGGAGGTCAGGCCCATTTTCCTCCTCTTCTTTTAGCCCCAGTTTACCTCCTTCAATCTTGTTTCTACTGCCCCTGTCGTCTTCTCCAACACCTTCTCCTGCCCTGCCTCGTAGGGGTGAGGTCATCTCATTCTCCCACTGTTTTTTCCAACTCAAATCCTATGACATAAATTCTATGTCCTGTGTGCTATTCAGGAACCAGTTTCTAGTCAAAATTGAACAATGTCTGTTTCTTTTCACATTCTAGTTACAATGATTTCTAACTCTTCAAGATGTGAAGAGCGGAGTGGGGTTATACTGAGAGGCGAAAAATAGAAAAACATACAGTTATTAAGATTTCAAGTCTTGCAGCCCAAGTGATCTACCCAAAGATTCTGAGAGTCTTAAAGCAGATTCATAAGATGTTCAGGAAGAAGATGATGCCATCTCTAATGGGTTTGTTCAGAAGGAGCAAGAACCCTGGGAGGAGAGCATCATCTGTCTGTCCAATCCATGTGTGCGAGATCATGTGTGTGTGAGAAGTGAAAAATAAGCACTAGAGGGAGAGAGGACCAAGGACCAATAAAAGATGGGCTCTGGGTGGCCTGGAAGGTCATTTGATGAGGAAAGTAAAGATCTATGTGTGGCACGTGTTCAAGCTATCAAATAAGATGGTTGGATTTTCTGGCAGTGAAACTAAATCTGCAAGTTCTTTCATGCATCAAGGGCACAACTGTAGAATTCACCAAAATGTATAGGAAGGTGGTTAAACTGAGAGAGCCAGCATGGGAATCCCGCTTCTGTGCTGTATTAGGGGCCATACACAGAGAGATTATGAAGAATCACTTCCATAATTCTGAGAGTTGGAATTTGGAATCCAAATTTTCAGGGATCCTGATTTCCAGGCAGGCCTAGAGAAATCTCTACTTCTCACATGCTAGATAAAGTATTCTAACGAATCTCATTCTTGACTTTCAGTTTTCAAATGAACAAAGAGGGTTTGAGGTTCTAGATTCATATAGCTTTTGCAAAGCCATCTAAAATGTTCATAGAAAATGCCTAAAATTTTCACTCAGTCTTTGCTTCTGTGTGTACTATGATCTGTCATATAATTTTATACAGCTTAGGCTATAATGGGTTGTTTTGTGAAAAAAGCAAAATGTCTTTTATTATAATGGACAATCATCAGTACCATTTTGCATTAATGTCTGTTGGTCCTTCGGACATTTCAAGTACATAGTCATAACCTTAAAACAATTATTATCATACAAGAGTAAAGTCCTTAAACTCTTCTAAGTCATCAGACTCATTTTATGAATGTGAAGGAGATGAGGTGCAATGCTAGAGGTCAATAGCCCAACATATGCAGCTATTTAATGGTGATCCAAGATAAAGCAAAGTTCCTATGCATAATGTGTCTGAAATAGGAGTAACTGCATACCTTAGAACAGTATCTAAAAATCTGGTTTTCATGCATTGCACAACTTTAAAGGACGTTATAAAATATAGTAAATTTTCTAAGCAGAATGAACATGAATCTCTCCCAAACCATCTTTCTTTTCAATGACATTTAAATATTTGGAGTTTTATTTATTTATACCTTACTGTGGACCCAAAGAATTTCAGATTTGTTATATATGAATTCCACAAACTGTAGAATAATTCTATTGGGATGGATTTGAAAAACAAGTCACTGTGTGTATTGAAATAAAGTATGTGCTTATAATGAGATAAAGTGGACAGTAGCATAAAATTTTACAAAGAAAATGAAAAAATGAAACCTGAGCACATAGACCTGCACAGTGGCCTCAATGCAGATAATGAAAGGTCTTTGGAATTTGCTTAAGGATGACCAGCAGCTTCATAGCCAGAGGAGGTAGTTGATAGGAATTAGAGAGAAGGGAATGAAGAATGTTGGATTCACAAACTGATGACGGCTTTGAATATTTTACCAAAAAGTACACATTTTTATACATAAAGTGAATTAACCAACTCCTTATTGACAATTTTACTGTTATAAATTTTGAAAATTTTCCAGAGAGCAGGAGATAGTAAATGGGAATCATGAGTACTCACTTCAACTAATAATAAATAGGATGAATGTATTTGACTTTATCATTTATTTTAGTTAGAATAAATATATCAATGAGGGTTTTTATTATTTATATGCTGACTTTTCTCTTTCTTTCCATGCTGTTTTTCTTCTAAGAGAGCTTATCTTAATCTTGCTTCCAAATATGAGCTTCAGAGAAAACTGAACTGGAAGTGGCTTTTTATTTTATTTTTTATGTGTGTTTATTAGATTTCTTCCATTATTTAGGAACCAATCTTCAAGAACTATTTTTCATGTCAAATAACACTATTGGGAACTTTTCACTTTTGGCAATTTTTGTATGACTTGGATGGTGGTATACACAGTTGTGTAACATAAATCATTTTCTTGAACATGTTTTGATATTGAGAATTGTTTCAGAGTTGTAGACTGTTTTTGTTCATAATGGGCAATGGAAATACAAAGAAAAAAGATGATTCATATATAATGTGAATTATCCTCTCATTTCTGAATATGATTTTGTGCAAAAATAACAGTGCTTCTTGCCTGTGAAAACATGAGAGCAACAGACGGAAGGATTCCCAGCACATTCTGGAAGTTGGCTGGTCAGCAAACCTTTCATGCAGGAAGAGATGAAAATTTTCCTGGAATCTTTTTTCAGTCCTCTTCTTCAATATTACTTATCACATTTCCAACAACAAAAAAGCCCTATAACAATTAGGATAAACTTGATGGGGCCTTGGAATGTGTTGAAATTTTCTTAAGCCAAAGAGAGAGAGAAAGAGAGAAAGAAAGAGAGAGTTAAGCATGCTTCCCTGAAATGATACCATGCTTCCCGAGCTGCAAGCAGTTTCCCTAATATTTTGAAGGCAATCATAAAAAAAATGTTATTTCCATTAGGGCAGAAAATTTCCTTAGTTCTCCTATTTCTAAAGACTTATTGCTACTTAAGAGTTAATATATATTAGATAGACTGAATGGTTCCTGGTTTACTGACTGAATAAATGATTGGAGGGATTGTCAGTTGTATTATTTTCTTTCAACGTGGAATTGGATAAAACTACACAGCCTTCCCAGAAAGTCTCTTCTTTTTTTGTGCTTTAAGTACACAAGCTACTTGATATTTGGCGTTTCAGCTCCATTTGACAATTTCAAGGACAATTTGCAACATCAAATGGTGAACTGTTTTTTCCACAAGCAAAATGTTTTTTGAGGCCAATATTTGTGTACTCATAGAACTACTGCCATGCTTTCATCTCAGGCTCCTATTATTGCTCATAAACAAAGATACTTGTAAATAAACAATCTCTACATGTGCATGCTAATACTCTAGCCTTGTTTAGGAATCCTGAGAGAAGGCTTGTACCAAATTTACAAAGCCAAGGACCTTGAATTATACAGCTTTTAAATGAATTTCCATCAAAGAAATATGACTAGAAAGTAATATTTTCTACTGCCCAGAAATAATTATTTTCTAATGAATTCTACACCTTGTTAATACTTCTAGAGAAATCATCAGACATCAAAAAACACTGGAGACTTCCTTTGAATGTTACTAATCCTAAGCCAGTGTTAAATTTGAAGCATGGTTTGATAATCTTTTTTTATCATAAATACCATCAATGACATAATTCTTGTCAAAGATCGTCTCAATGACCTTATGTTAAAGGCAACAATTGGACAAGAACATAGCCTAAGTAGTACTGGGCAGTTCTGGTTTGAACTGCAAAAGTGCTAATTCCATTTGCTATCACATACCTTTGTGAGTGAGGGTTTTTCTCATTACTGTGTTAATTGAAAGAATAAAATAAATTCAGTGTGAAAGATAAGAATTTCTCTGATAAGAACTAATTGACACTTTCAAAATGCTAAGCCAAATTATAGTAATCGTTCATTGAAATTTTTTTTGATAATTATTTAATTCTACTTTCTTTTAATTGAAATATTTTGGATTAATTACATTCTTTTCAGGAACTGGTCATTAATTTTTTACATGGTTTAAGAGTAAGGGAGATAATTTCTTATGAAAATATTTGTATGTTGTCTACATACCAAACAAAATAAAATAAACTTGAATTCTATTTAAAAATTTATGATTATGTAATACATAGCTTTCCTCAAAAAAAAAAGTATTCAACAAACTTGGAATAGTAGGGAAAGACTCAACAAAATAATAGCTGTACATGAAAAACTCATAGTAACATCATATTAAAAGGCAAAAGATAGAAATAGTTTCCTCAAAGGTCAGGAACAAAACAAAGTATGCCCACTTTAAGCAATTCTATTCCACATGGTACTGGAAGTCCTGACCAGTGCATTTAGGAAAAATAAATTGTAAACGAAAAAGTTAAAGTATTTCTGTTCATATTCTCTATTTGGAGAAAACATAATTTTAATATTAAAATAAAAAAGGTGTGTATTTAAAACAACAAATCATTGCTAAAAGAAATTTAAATAGACAAATTAATGAAATACATTCTATATTCATGACTTGAAATGGTTAATATTGTTTAGATGTCTAAAAATTCCAACCATTTTTTTCATGAATAGTAAAAATCCATCCTAAAAGTCATATGGGAATTTCAATGGAGCTCAAGTAGGCAAAACAACCTGGAAGAAGGACCAATTAGAGGTCTCACACTTCCTGATTTACAATTATTTTACAGAGCTATGGTAATTAGAAATATCATGCTGATATGAAACAGTCATATAGACCAGTGAAATAGAATACAAAACCTAGAAATAAATGCTCACAAATATTGTCCAATGATTTTTGAGACTGAGGCCATGATCATTCAGTGAGGAAAGGACAGAATTTTCAGCAAATAGTGGTTGGAAAACTGGGTATCTTCATGTGAAAAGAATGAGCTTGAACTCTTATCTTGTACTATACACAAAAGGTTGACTCAAAATGGATACACTGAAAACCCAAAGATCAGAACTAAAACTATCAAACTTTTGGAAGAAAAGAGGGGGGAAAAGCATTTCCATTATTGGACATGGATTTCTTGGATATGACACCAAGAGTAAAGCAACAAAAGAAAATATAGATAAATTGGAGTTCATCAAGATGAAAAAGAATTATCAAAGTATACTATGAATGTGGTAAAAAGGCAGTCCATTGAATGAGAGAAAATATTTGCAAATTGTGTATCTGACAAGGGATTGATAGGATGTCCAAACTATAAAAAGAACTATGATTTAACAGCAAAGAAACTGATTTAAACATAGACAAAATACTTGAATAGACATATTCCCAAAGAAGATGTACAAATATCCAATAAGAACATGGAAAGATGTCAACGTTACCAACCACAGAGAAATGCAAATTGAAACTATAATATGATTATTCCTGTTGTGGTTTAGATTGGGTATATCTCCCCAAAGGCTCATGTATTAAAGGTTTGGTCCCCATCTTAGTATGTCAAGACGTGAGACTTTGGAGAAGTGACTGGAATATGAAGACTGTGACCTCATCAGTGTAATAACCTATGGATAGGTGAATTCACTGCCCTGAGGTGCTGAAATCGATAGGCAGGTGGGGCATGGTTGGAAGAAGAGGGTCACTGGGGGCTTGGCTTTGGGGACTACATCTTCTCCCAGGCTCCTTCCCCTACCCCATGCTTTCTTGCCACTGTGAGTTTAGCAGCTTTCCTCTGCTACTGCCTACTGCCATGATGTTCTGCTTTACCTTAGTCCAAAAGTAATAGCACCAGCCAAGCATGGATGGAAACATCTGAAACAGTGAAACAAAATATATGCTTTGTTCTCTTAGTTGTTCATATCAGATATTTCAGTACATGATATGACATACAAGCTGACTAAGAGAATTTCACATCCATTAGGATGACTATTGTAAAAACAATAAACAAAAATCTAGAAAATGACATGTGTTGGTAAAGATGTGGAGAAACTGGAACACTTGTGCTTTGTTGATGGGAATGTAAAATCTTGTAAGCACTTTGGAAAACAGATGGTATTTCTTAAAAAAAAATAGTAGTAGAGTTTCTATGTGCTACTACAGTTCCTCTCTTAGGTATATACCTAAGGGAAATGAAGTAGGAACTTGAACAGATTGATTTGTAAACCAATATTAAAAATAACATTCATGATACCCCAAGGCTGAAAGCTACGCAGTGTCCATTGGCAGATGAATGGATAAACAAAATGTGATTTTATATTTACATTTTTACTTAGTCTCAAAAATAAAGGAAGGACATTCTCATGCATAGGTCAACCTGAAAACATTATGCTAAGTGAAATAAGCAAGTCACCAAAGACAAACACTTTATTATTCTACTTATATGAATTGCCTAGAATAACCAAATTCATAGAGACAAAGGTAGAATAGTGTTTTCTAGGGAATTGGATAGAAAGAAAAGGAAGGTAGTGTTTGAAGGGTATAATTTTTTTGTTTTGTAAGATGAATTATTTGCAAGATGGATTATGGCTGGTTTCATAACAATGTGAATATACACAGACTATACATTTAAAATTGTTAAAATGATAAACTTGTATAATGTATATCTTACCACAACAGAAAATTTAGTAGTACTTACTGTTATGGAAAGATTACCACTGTGTCTCACAGTCATAATGATTTATCCAAACCATTTACTTTCGTTAGTTCTGAGTCTTTCACTATCACCACAATTAAAACTTCCTGTTTCCTCAGAAGTATGCCCAAGTTGTTACTTTGGGATATAATTTAATATTTTTCTATCCGTTTTGGTAGAGATTGAATATCTGAGACATTCTTCAGTGGTTCTTTAATGACAGAATCTGATGCTGTAGAAGCCAATTCAGGAGTTAATTGTGCCTTCCAAGCAACCTTTAAAATGCATGGTGGTGGCATCCTCCCTCTTTGCAGTAGCTCCAAGTGTCCAGACCATAAAATTGAAAACAAAATGATGAGCTTCACAAGTTGAAAAAGTTCAGGAGCATGGATTCTGCCCAAATTTTCTGTATGCCACTCCTCATTGCTCTTTATATGGTCTGACTGTATGATAGTCCACAAAATTTAGGGATGGTGTGGTGGCAATAATCCATGTGGCATCTGATTTATTATAGCAAATAGTTTCAGAGTTGAATGTGGATGGTGTCATGGTATATAAAATGAAAAAGCAGAGCTGCTACAATGCATAGGCAATTATTCAAATGGTGTAAATGTGCAATTCTCTGTTGGGAGGGTACAAATGAATACTTAGAAAGTTTTCTGCATTTTGAATAATCCAGTAGTTTATGATTATGTTCTTAAATACATAGTTTTAAATGTGAGCTGAGTAGATTTATTTTATAACAAAATAAATCTCTATTGTGACTTTTCAGAGGGAAAAATGTTTCATTTAGCTATTTTTTCCCAGTTTTAAGACTTTTAGAAATCATGATTATAAGCCTGTGTATTCAAAAACAAAGAACATTGCAGATAGATATCAACTAGGTCATTAGGTTGCAAGGTAATTTCTTGGTTTTTAAAAAATATTCGTCACCTATGTAAGAACATGTGTGCGTTTTATACACATATGTTTTAATCAGCTTTTATGCTGCCATTACTAAAAATCTGACAAGAACAATTTTAAGGAGGAAAAGTTTATTTGGGGGTTTATGGTTTTAGAAGTCTCAGTCTATAGATGGCTGGCTCCAATTCCTTGGGGCCCGAGGTAAAGCAGGACATCATGGTAGAAGACTGTGACAGAGGAAAGCAGCTAAGACTTGGGTACTAGGAACCAGAGAGAGAGAAAGAGAGAGAGAGAGAGAGAGCTCTGCTCAACAAGAACAAAATATATACTCCAAAGGCATGTCTCCAGGGACCCAACTCTTCCAGCCACACCCTACCTGCCTACAGTTACCATCAAGTTAATCCCTCTCAGGGGATTAATGCACTGATTAGGTCAGACCTTTTATAACCCAATTATTTCATCTCTAAACTTTCTTGTATTGTCTCACATATGATCTTTCGGGAGGACACCTCATATCTAAATCAAAACAACATATAATTGCTGAAATATGGTGATAAAATAATTTAGAATATTTTATCATTACAGATCACTGCAAAATTGCTGAGAACTTAATAAAACTTGAAAATGGATGCTTATTTATGTAAACACATGCATAGCCAATTAAATGATATGCACAAATATACTCATGGATTGTCTAATGACCAGGATACATTCTGAGAAGTGAATTATTGGGCAATTTCTGTGTTGTATGAACATCACAGAGTGTACTTACACAAACTTAGACTGTATAGGCTGCTATGCATGTAGGGTATGTGGTATAGCTACTGTTCTAAATGTGGTTCACAATTACCTGAAATATTAAGTGTTGCTAATATATACATACATACAGTGACTATATAATTTAGTTCACTTTTATTCAATCAGATTCCCTTGATCACTAGGGGGTCTTAAGATAGTAACTGGGATAGTTTAGTTATTCTAAATACTCCAAATGACTTAGAGAAATTGTAAATTTAACCATGGAGTCAAAAAGACTGGATACCAATCTTGACCACAGCATTCACTAGCTGTCGTATCTTATAAAAGTTACCTAATGTCTACAAGACATTCTCTTAGTTTCCTCAAGTTTAACATGGATTCATGCCTGATTCATGTTGTTATTATAAGAAATAAACTGCACAAAACAAATAACTTCAATCAATTGTAGCAATGAGTATTCTTGTTATTATTACAGAATACAGATGGTTAGAAAAATCATTAAAAAAAATAGAGAATCCAGGAGTAAAGTTAATAAAATAGACTAGTGGCATTGAAGCAGATTTAGTTAATTCTTAAAAATGACAGTTCTAAATTAGCTCTCAATTCCCATGCATGATCTCAAGAAAATGAACCAGATAAATTGTTGGTATTATTATTAAATAATACTTTGTGTGAAAAGGTGAACAAATGATGATTATGTTCTTGCAACTGGGTTGCCAAGCACTATTAGTCCATATATTTACTGCCACTGCACATAATTCAACTAGTCAGGGAAAGAGAAAACTTGTCAAAGGACAATCTCCACAGTTGCAAAGGCCTACAAACCAGGGAATAACTATTTGCAATTGAGAGCATCTATTTTTAGAATGTCACATTTGTAGATATTGTATAATGGAATTAAGCATATATGGTTTGTTATTGGAAACAACCAAGTGCTTAAATCCTCCTTCTTCCAAAATTCTTGGATCCATTATACCCAGGGGGAAAAAAGAGAGGCTGAATGCCTCTTTCATGATGAAAACTCCAAGCAGAGGGGCCTCTGTGGTTCGATTTTCCCAAATCTAAAATTCTAATTTGACTGGGTGGCAGGAAGTTCAAAGTTGAGTTAAAAATGTAATAATAATTCTTTATATTCCAAGGAATCTGGGAGCTGTGAAATAGTTTTATATACCTAACATCATTAGATCTTCCTAGCAGTTATTTAAGGGAGATAGCAGGATATGATTATTCTAACCTTTCAAGTAAAGGAAAGGAATTGAGTGGTTTAGCTAAGGGACTCAGTTAATAAGAATTCAAATCAAGAGTAGGTCTTCAGATGTCTGACCTCATGTCACATTTTCAGTTTGAGCACATTGTCTTGTGTGTGCAGTAATTTATTAGAATATCATATACAAAAAACTTTGTATTAATAAAGTAAACATAGATTTGTGAAAAATAATCCTTAGGTTAATCTGTATTTGTCATATGTTGCTAACCTTTCTTTTTCTACTCTTTCTCACAAAGCCTGTGATGGTTAATGAATTATCAACTTGATTGGACTAAGAGATGTCTAAGACTAAGAGAATTCTGGATGTTTTGATGAGATTGTTTTCTGAAATGATGGGCAGGTGGGATAGCAAACCTAGTGGGGAGTTCAGCCCTGAATACGGGCAGCATAGTCTAGGCCTTTGAAAGCCAGAAGGGCAAGGCTCAAGACATAGATGAAACAAAAAATGGAAGAAAGAGGAAGCTAAGGCAGATGGAAACTTGATTCTTCTTGAGAAGGTACCTGAGGAAACAAACTTCAGCTCCTTCACTCTTCCAAAGTAGACTCTGACCAGTGATTCTCCAGGGAGTTTCCAGGACTTTAGTGATTGAAATGGGGTTATATCCTTGGTCCTTCTTCTTTTGAGGCTCCAGCTTCTGGGACTGAGTAGCTATTTGTTCCTTTGGCTCTCTAGTCTTCACATGGCAATTGTAGGACTATTCAACTTCTGATTCTGTAATCCAATCTAATACATCTACTTTTAATAAATCATTTGTCCTGAAAGTTCTATTTCTTTAGAGAACCCTGACTAATAAAGATTTTTGAACCTGGAGTGGGATCATTGCTGTGACTAACTTATGTGGTTCAGATGCACTGAGAACTGGTTTACTGGAAGAATTTGGAAAAGTTTGGAGAAGCTTTAGAATGTTGTAAGCAGAGCTTAATGGTGATTCTTATAGGAGCTCAGAAGCCCAAAATGCCAAGAGAAATGCAGACAGTAAAAACAGTGCTCATGAGGTTTCAGAGTGGAATCATGACTTAATTAGGAATTGTACTTGAGGTCTTTCACATTACATCCTGGAAAGGAACTTGTCTTCATTTTGCCCAGATCCTGAGAGTTTCTATAAAACTGAACTTAAAGGTGATAGATTAATTAATCTAACAAGGGAAATTTCAAGGCAATACCAAGTTCATTTGGTGGCATGGTATGTTGATGATTTTTTAGGCAGTTTTACTATGAGAATGAGGAGGAAAAAAGAGAGAGAAGAAAGATTTAAAAAACTCACAGTTGACCAGAAAAGCACTTGGAAAACTGGGGCTGAGGAAGATCTGGATATTGTACAATGGAATTAAGCAACCTTGAAGGCCAGAAGGGCAAGGCTGCCCCAGCCCTTTGAAACTCATGAATCACCACCATCTGCCCCAGATGCTGAATATGGAGCTATAGAATGTAATATATACCTGGCTGGGTTTCTGTCTTGGTATAGTTCCATTTTTTCTTTTGGTGGCCTTATTTCTTCCTTATGGAATGGAAATGTTAAACTTTATAATTTTATATTGGATATATGTAGCTTGCTTTTGATTTTTTTTTTTTTTTTTGGTACTGGGGATTGAACTCAGGAGTACTCGACCACTGAGTGATATCCTCAGCCCTATTTTGTGTTTTATGTAGAGACAGGGTCTCACTGAGTTGCTTAGCGCCTCGTTGTTGCTGAGGCTGGCTTTGAATTCATGATTCTCCTGTCTCAGCCTCCCAAAGTGGTGGGATTACAGGCATGTACCACCATGCCCGGCATTGCTTTAGATTTTTATAGGGGCTTACAGCAAAGAGTTTGCCTTGATCTCAAATGAGACATTAGATTATGAGAACTGTAACTTAATCAGTGGATTAATTCATTTGATAGATTAATAATTTGCAAGGATTTGGGCATGGTGGTACATGCCTATAATCCCAGCAGCTCAGAAAACTGAGGCAGGAGGATTGTAAGTTCAAAGCCAGCCTCAGCAACTTAGGCCCTAAGCAACTTAGTGAGACCATATCTCAAGATAAAAAAATTAAAAGGATTGGGGATGTTTCTCAGTGGTTAATAACTCCAGGGTTCAATTCTTGTTACAAAAAGAAAAGAAAAGAAAAGAAAAGAAAAGAAAAAGGAAAAAATGGATTACTATATTGGCTTGTAACTGTAGGTAAATAGGATTTGGCTGGAGAAGTAGGTCCCTCCAGGGGTGGGGGAGTGCCTTTGGGGTTTATATTTTGTCACTAGTGCCTTGCTCTCATTCTCTGCTTCCTGGCTGCCAGGAGCTGAGCAGCATTCCTCTGTCTTGTCCTTCTGCTATGATGTTGTGCCTCACCTTGGGACCAGAGGAATGGACTCTATTGACCATTGTCTGAACCTCTGAAACTATGAGCCATAATAAACTTTTCCTCCTCTAAGTTGTTCTTTTCTTTTGGTACTAGGGATTGAACTCAGGGCTACTTGACCACTGAGCCACATCCCCAGCCCTATTTTGTGTTTTATGTAGAGACAGGGTCTCACCGAGTTGCTTAGTGCCTCACCCTTGCTGAGGCTGGCTTTGAACTCGCAATTCTCCTGTCTCAGCCTCCCTAAGTGCTGGGATTACAGGTGTGTGCCACCGCGCCCAGCTCTCTAAGTTGTTCTTGTCAGATATTCTGGTCACCGTGATAACAAGCTTACTAATGCAGAGCCAAATGAAGTTGTGCAAGCTAATTGCTTTTTCTCTCTCATTAGGCTCAAACTATGAAAGATGTGATTTTGAGGATGGGCTCTGTAATATGGAACAAGATCAGAGTGTGCAACTTGAATGGAAAAAGAGAAATGGAATGACTGGTCTATCACCACCATTTCATGATCACAATGGTGATAAATCTGGTAATTGCTTTGAATTTTTAAAATTTCCTTTTCCTTACTTTATTTCTTCATTTGTTTATTCCTTACTTTTTTGTACCAAGTGTTTGATTAGGTAAGTAGAATCTTGACTGTCATTTACATTTTAATAATTATAATGTATAATTTTATGTATTCTTTGGTCATGTTTGAAATATTTCTGATTCTAAAATATTATAGCAGATTCTCATAATTGGGTTCCTGAAATTCCAAAAGGTCTATCTAGATGATAACTGGGATTTTGTTAGTTAATTTGACACCTTGTGAAATTGTAAAATGTAAATATGATAACATTATGTATATTAAATTTTTTTATATATACAATTTTTTTGCTTTTGGCTGGACTGATTTCAGCTCTGTCTATATTTATTTAATCAGCCTGACTAGAAAGTTCTATGGGCTGGCTGCCTACTAGTCTTTGAAGTGATTCTGGAGCCAAACTTCTATTCCTTTCTTCATTCACTAATTAATGAATTTAATTTTCTTAACATTGTATACAGTGATTCATTTATATAAGTGATCAAAAATCAATTTCATGCCTGCTCTCATCTGGTAGGTTTCCACATAATATGAAGAGAGATACCACATTGCTTGACTAAAGGCTGATTATTTTTATAAGAGTGATACTTCCCTCAAATAAATACAAGAAATATTCAAATACAAATAGTGCCCTGGGGAAAACTTAAAGCAAGCAAATATTCAGGAATCAGATACTAGTTTGGAAATGTTTATGTTAACATTATAGATGTGAATTAGAATTCTTTTTCTGTTAGTTCGTACCTCTAAGATCTTGATATATTTACTTTTTTGAGTTTTAGTTTTCTGAACTATAAGAGGGAGAATAGTGGTGATAAGTTCATATGATGGTTGTCTTTAAGAGCTAAATGGAAATTATTTGCAAAGCTTATCATAGAATACCTAGCCCTAAAATGTAGGTACTCAGTACAATTTTAAATAATTTTGGTGTTGCTGTTTTTAAATGCTATATAAACAAG
Organism: Xerus rutilus; assembly: GCA_028644305.1. Lineage (NCBI taxonomy): Eukaryota > Metazoa > Chordata > Mammalia > Rodentia > Sciuridae > Xerus > Xerus rutilus. Next base: position 22,239,185 of record CM053410.1, on the reverse strand, counting down.
ATGACATTTCTTATTTTGTTAGCTTTGATGTCAAAAATACATTTGTTTAAAATTTGTAATAATTGTTAGGAATATGCCAGCTTTATTCCTAAAAGAAATCAGTTTCACCGATAGGACCACCCACTGACTAAAATACAGGGGATTTTATTATAGATTTGATAATGTTAGAGGGTGATATTGAATTTTGCTCCCAAACTTTAGTCATTGCAATGTCTCATGGATGGCTGATCTGGCACATCTCCCCTTCTGTACCTCTGTATTGTTTCTTCCTTGTACTTGGAAGGTTTTCCACAGCCTATATTTATTCACCCTAGTCTTCTTTGTAAACAGAATGTCTGCTTTTCCTCTGTCTTTTGCATTGTGCTTCATGCCTTGCTTATCTTCTTTTTTCTTCTTCTCATTATTCTATTTTTGGATAGCCTCATCAAGAGATGAAATGGGAGAGCAGTGCATATTAAAGAAAAATGAGATATTGCATAAACATACATTCTTTAATTATATCATCTGGGTGGATTTAAAATCTCTAGAGTAAGACCAGATGGATTAGAAACGTAGTCCTGTTGACCAGTTGTCGGGTCTCAGTTTCCTCAACTATAAAATGGTGATGAAAATAATATCAAAAGCTGCAGAGGGAAAAGAGGCAAATTGTTGCCTGGCATGATTAATTAAAACCTGCTGATTTTAATAGCAGTTATGTATCTTTTATAAATATAATTAAATGTTAAATTAGAAGTATGCCTTAATAGAGATTTTAAGTAAGAAAATTTTCTGGCTTTAGATATTAGATGTTAGAAAACACTTGTAGAAAAATTATCTCGGAGCCTTGTCTCCATTTTAAAATCCTATTTCATTAGCATTAATACAATTTTGATTTGCTTACTCTTGAAATAATTTACCAGTGCTTCAAAATACAATTTTTTATTATGTAATCAATGCCTTGAGTTTTCAGAGCTAAGTTTGAAAATCTATTAGTACATTAAAAACATCATTCCTAATAGTACTTCAAATCTAATAAAGCTCAGGGGCAGAGAGATTAAAGTGTAATATTGATTTTTAAAAGCATATAGCATTGCATTTAGATAAAATAATATCACTATAACACATTGAAATACATTTTTGAAATCATAGCATGACTATTTAAAAACAGTAGTAAGAATATAAGAGTTTTAAATAATTCTAGAATTCAGCTGATATCAAGGGTGATCTGGATGTTTTTAAGATGTGTGATTTACTGGAAATCTAAAGTGTATATAGGCTATTAAACAAAAAAAAATAATTTATTTGTAAAGTTTACATTTCCCTTTATGCTACAGATGCTGTTTTCTTATTTGAATATTTAAAATTACTTTAAAATGAGAACAATTAGAGCTTTTGTCATTTTGATGTATTGTTAAATGAGATCTAAAATCTATATATTATGAAACATACATGCTATTAAATATACCCAATGTCGATATTTTGTTCTGTAGCAACGACTTTTACTACATACATAATCTACATATTTTCTTTTAAGCAGTATTAAAAATAAAGAAGAAAACAGCCTTTTATCATAGATATTGTTTGCCATACTTTTATGCCTTTGATTTTCTGAGTTTGTCTCTGGTATCATTCCTCTTCAGCTTGAATAATTATGTTGATGATAAATTATGTTAGTTTTCCTTCTCTGAACGTTTTTATTTTGTCTTCATTTTTCAAATATATTCTCACTGGATATAGAATTTTTTAGTTTTTTTCTTTTCCCTTTGGTACATTAAAGATATTATTTCACTGTCTTCTGGCTTTCCTACTTTGTGATGTGACATTCACAGTTTCAAATTTTTGTTTTTGTTGCTTGTTATATACCTTTGATGTTTTGACACTTTCAAGATTTGATCTTTATGTTTGGCTTTCAGCATGAGATTTTAAAATTTTATCCCACTTTGGTTAGCTAAACTTTTTGAATCTGAAATGAATGTTTTCTGCCAATTTTGGAAAGTATTCTACCTCTCATTATTCAGAATTTTGTGTCTTGTTCTTTCTATTCTTTCCTTCTTATACTTCAGTCATCAATATATTAGACTCTTAAGCCATATTAGATGAGGCTTTACTGTATATCTTGATTTGTTATCTATTTTTCAGAATGGACAGTTTCAGTTTGCACCATCTTCAGTTTTTTGATTCTTTTTCTTGGTTACCATTATTATGCTCATAAACCCATCTAATGATTTTTTTTAAAAAAATCAAATATATTTTCAATCTAAAAAATTCAATTTATTATTTTAAATTTCAAACATTTTCTCTGCTAGTTTTTTTTTTTTTTTTTTTTGGTGGTGCTAGGATTATGGTGGCCCTGGATTGAACCCAGGGCCTTGTGCATGCAAGGCAAGCACTCCACCAACTGAGATATATCTTCAGCCCTAAAATTATTTTTTTTATAAAATATTTTTTATTTGCAGATGGACACAATGCCTTTTATTTATTTATTTTATGTGATATTGAAGATAGAACCCAGTGCCTCACATGTGCTAGGCAAGCGCTCTACTGCTGAACTAAAACCCCATCCATCTGCTAAAATTCTTATCTTTCAATGCATTATAAGCATATAACCCTTACTTTACATAATTTTAATAGCAGTTTTCAAATCCTTGTCTGTATCATCTTGGAGTTGCCTTCTGTGGATTGTCTTTTCCCATGATCTGATCTCATTGTGCTCAACTATTGTCTGTAAAATAATTTTGGATTTTATCTTGGACATTATGAATACTGATATTGTAAAGGTTGTGGATTCTGTATTCAGAAATATTTTTTTAAGACAGTGGGGATGATTTATTTAAGCAGGTGATTAACTTGCATAGACTCAAGCTGTAAACTCTGTCTTGTTTGTTGTGGGCTGCAATTCAAGTATCAATGCAGTTCTGGTCTCAGCCCCCAGAAGTGTTCCCTATACTTGCAGGGTTCAGTGTTAGCTTGGAGACTTGGCTAGAGTTTATCCATAGAATATGAGACACCTTTTATCCTGTCTCTTTTCTTTCTAGAATTCTTTACTCTGGCATACCTGTTTATTCTACTCTTCCCTCCCTAATTCCCAGCCAGCAGCCTTTCTCTCAGAATCCTGCATACATATCAGCTGCAACTACATCCTAACTCCAGGCTAAACTCTGAAGGAATCTAACTTTAGCTCCTTCCTCCAAGTTTCTATTCCTTTAAAAATCAACATGCCTCTTTGGTTTATCTTTAAAGCTTCCTGGGGTCTAAGCTCTTAGAATTTTCTTGTGCATATGCTCGTGATGATCATCACTGGGTTTTTCATTTGATGAGCACCAGCCTTTCCTAATCTGCTTTATGCTGCTCTTTCTCAAGGGCATTGGAATCACAGTTCATTCCTCAATGGTAGGCAGACTGTGCCATATAGACAGTGAGATGAATTATTTTATTAGGAAGAATTAGTGAAAATGAATAAAAAATCCATCCACCTTACCATTTTCTAGATCACATTTTTGGCAACCTTTATAGTCTGAATATGCTTATTTTGAAATTACTTTCTATGTATTTGTTATTTTAGAAGATCTTTATTGAGCATCTACCTGGCTCCACGTATTATTCTAGGCACAAAGAAGAACACAGTTCTTTTCCCCAGTGAGCTTTCAATCTAGTGATAATGTCATTTAGTTTTAAAATTATATATGAAGAGTAAAAACACACACCAGCTTTTCTCATGGCACCATGCACATATTTAAAAACCCACAATGTGACTAGGATAAGTTGTGAGTGAATGTGTATGTCATGACAACATTGTTTGAGAGCATCTATATTAATTTAGCTGAGAAATTTCCATCAAACATTGTCTACATTTGTTGCAAATGTAAATGAAGCATACTTTGATTATATATATGAATTAACTTTATTATACTCTTATTTAAAAACTCATCTGAACTTTCAATTAAAAGAGATTCGATCATACAGTACTTTCCCTTATCCATGGGAGATCTATTCTCAAGACCTCCAGTGGATACCTGCAATTCTATATATACTATATTTTTTTCCTGTGCATACATACCTTTGGTAAAGTTTAATTTATAAGCTAAAGACAGCAAGATATTAATAATAATAACTAACAAAAGTTGCAAAATACAAAACCGTGGATAAAGAGGACTAAGGAGTAAATGTACAAATAAGATGTATTATGTGGTGGAATTTAGTGCATTTTTCTACTTGTCCAATTTTCAATATGGTAGTATCATTATTTTAAAAGTAAAAAATACTAAAATGAAAAAAACTATCTTGTATATACATACGTATATGTGTATATATATATATTTATGTGTACCTATATTTATATATGTGATAATTATTGGTAATCTCAATTCAAAAGCTTTTATTAACTGCACTATGTAAGACATCATGATAAATGCTATGAATTCTACAAAGACTGTTAATTTAAAGGAGGCATATCAAGGTATTTTTGATCTCTTTGGTACATATGTTGCAATACAGTTACTTATAGGGAGAAAGAAAAAAATGCTGTACTATGGGTTTGAGCATATTGCTCTTGCCCTAGGGCCAAATTCTGATTTTAAAAACGAGAGGGGCCTTTGAAAATGGACTTGAAAGGTAGGTAGTATTTCAATGGGCAGGGAGAGGAGAGAAATGATATTCTGTACTGAAACAAACATAAGAACCAGGTAGAGATAGTAGGTTTCATGAGGAAGTGACGTAGCAATCTGCTATGACTAAAAGCTGCGATCTTTGGAAATGAAGATTAGGCTAGATAGTATGTCACAGTTACGTTACCCCAAACTTACTGATTTTCTCATCAGTATCATTTCCTTCTTTTCTTTTCTATCGTCTACTCAAACTCATTCACAGCTGAGAATCCTATTTTTGCTACTGACCAAACAGGTGGTAGAAGTGAGATGCACGTATAGCAGTGGCTGAAGAGTAGTAGGAGTTTCTCTTTCTTTCCTTTTTCCTTCCTTTCCCTTCCCTTCTTTTTTTCCTTTAGTAGAAATTTACTAAATTCACTCTACCCCTGAGCTGCACTCTCAATCTTTCTTTATTATTATCTTAAGACAAGGTCTCACTACATTGCTGAGGGTCTCTCTCAGTTGTTGAGGCCTGATCTCCAACTTGTGATCCTCCTGAGTCAGCTCCCCAAATTGCTGGGATTACAGGTGTGCACTACTACTCCTGGCAATAGAACGGGTTTTAAAGGCACGCGTATTTGGTACTTAACAATTAGGTATACCTTAAGCAGTATTTTGCAGAAAGCTTTAGTTTCTTCCACAAACTCTTTGTCAAGCTAACAATATCTGGCTCCTTGATATGTGTGCATGTGTCTGTGTGCACATGCATTTGAAAGGATTAAACTCTATGAGGCTTTCATAGTTCTTCAACAAACTTGACATCTATTATATATTGCATATTATCTCTTTTCATTTTTTATTTCTAATTGAATTATATGTCAATGAGGAAATAAGTTGAAAACTTAGATACTTAAGTGAGATTACGTCAATAAAATTTTGCCTTATAATCTACTAGTCAAACTGTCAAATATCTGAAAATAAATATTATTCTACTGATGAGAGCTAAAAATTGATACATTCTATAATATCTCTGTTGAAATATAGAAATGTTTTTCTATATGTCATTTACTTTCTTTTCAGCAGGATTTTATCTTTATGGGCAGATGGCTTGTTTACTTGTTAAATTTATGAGTATATGTATTCTTAAAATTAATTTAACCACAAGTGAAAACAAATCTGTATTCAATAGAAATACATAAAACCCAGTAATAGTATATTTAAATTAAATATTTATAAATTTAAAGAGATGCATTTTTTAATAATGATTAAAGGTCATTATAATGAAATTATGCCAAATAAAGGAGATAGGGAATTTTACCAGTTAAATTGTTTGGGAATTTCCAAGCAGATATCATTTCTCTGCATCTGAACTTTGGGAATTGTGATGAGTACTCACTTGGATTTTCCATATTCTGCAAGTGAATCAGTCAGAGTCATGTGTAGAGATTCAAGTTACTTTGTCTTTTTTTTTTTTTTTTTGTGGAGAGATGGATATCGTAGATTGAACTCAAGGACATTTGACCACTGACCCACACCCACAGCCTTATTTTGTATTTTATTTAGAGACAGGATCTCACTGAGTTGCTTAGCACCTCACTGTTGCTGAGGCTCGCTTTGAACTCATGATCCTCCTGTCTCAGCCTTCCGAGCCTCTGGGATTACAAGCCTGCACCATTGTGCCCAGCTTCAAGTTACTTTTAGGCTTTATAAACTTTGCTCAACATCTTGACATCTTGAAATGTAGAAAATGAAAAAATACAACCAAATTAGTGTCTACCTAATTGTGGTAGGAAGAATTCTAAAGATATCTCCCAAGATCCCCTTCCCTTGCTTATTCAACCAAACACAGTATATCTGTAAAGAGAGTTTATAAATTTAACTAAAATCAGCTGACCTTAAAATCAAAAGGTTACCCTGAACTATTCAAGTGGACCCAATATAATCGTATAAGTCCTTTAAAACAAGGCAAATCAACTCTAAAGGGATCAAAGACCTAAATGTAAGATGCAGAACTTATAAACTGCTGGAAGAAAACATAGGGAAACACTTTAAGACATAGGCGCAGGCAATGACTTTTAAATAAGACTTTATTAGCTCAGAGAATAATAGCAAGAACCGACACATCAAATTAAAAAGCTGCACAGCAAAAGGTAACAATCGACAGAGTGAAGAAACAGCCCACAGAATGGTAGAAAATATTTATTGGTTACTATTCCAACAGAGAATGGATATTTGGAATATATGAAGAAGTAAAAAGAAATTCATGCCAACAAGTAAATAAATAAAATAAATAACCCAATCAGTGAATGGGCAAATTAACTGAATACACTTCTTAAATGCAGTGTGAATGGTCAACAATAATATGATAAAGTGTTCAACATCTTTATCAATCACAAAAATTCAAATCAAAATCACACTGTCATTCCATGTCACCCTAGTGAAAATGGCTTTCAGCAAAAATGCAAAAACAGTAAATGGCAAGCATACAGGGCACAAGGGATGCTTATAAACTATTTGTAGGAATATAAGTTAATACAGCTGCTATGGAAATCAGTATGGAGGTTCAACAAAAACAAAAAATAGAACTATCATATGATCCCAAAATACCACTCCTGAATACAAACTCAAAGGAATTAAAATCAGCATACTATAGAGATACATGTATACCTATATTTATCTTGACGTAATTCATAATAGCCAAGTCATAGAATCAGCCTAAGTGCCCATCAGTAGATGAATGGTGTATTAGTCAGGGTTCTCCAGAGGAACAGAATCAACAGGGAGTATAATTATAAAAAGGGGATTTATTAGATTGGCTTAGGTGACCAGAAGGTGGATAGTCCCCAATGGCGGTCTGCAGGCTGGAGAGCTGCAAGAATCAATAGCTGCGCAGTCCAAGAGGCTGAAGCCCCAGAACAAGAGGGATCAAAGGTGCTACACTAGTCCAAGACCTAAGGCTTCTTCTGGAGAATCACTGGCAGAGTCTGCTTTGGAAGAGAGAAGAAACAGAGTCCGATATGATTGCAGCAGCAATCAAGAACCAATTCAAGAAGCAGGAAGCTTGTATCTGCTGTTGCTTCCTTGTTTTTCCAACTTTTATTCAATCCAAGCTATCATCCTATTGGGCAGTGTTATCCACACTCAGGGAGCGTCTCCACTTCAGTTGATTATCTCACATGCCAATCATTCCTAGATACACCCTCATTGACACACCCAGAAACCTCTTAATCATTGGCATCTCTTAGTCCAATGAAGTTGACAATTCAAATTAACCATTACAAATGCATAAAGAAAATGTGATAAAGATATGCAATGGAGTATTATTGAGCCATTAAAAGCATGGAATCATGTTATTTGCAGGAAAAAGGATGGAATGAGAGATCATCACGATTAGCAAAATAAGACAGACTCAGGAAGACAAGTATTGCATGCCTCCCTCATAAGTGGAATCTAATGGAAGCAAAGATGACATGAAAATAGCAGAAAGATTAGAGAAGAAGAAAGGAATGAGGTGGAGGAGGGGAGGGTAAGAGAGTGTAATGGTAGGGCAGATGTGATCGAAGTATGTTACTTGCATGTACAAATATACCACAACAAAATCCATTATTCTGTACAATTAAAATGTACTAATAGGAGCCAGGCGCGGTGGCGTACGCCTGTAATCCCAGCACTTTGGGAGGCTGAGGCAGGAGAATCGCGAGTTTAAAGCCAGCCTCAGCAACAGCAAGGGGCTAAGTAACTCAGTGAGACCCTGTCTCTTTATAAAATACAAAATAGGACTGGAGATGTGGCTCAGTAATCAAGTACTCCTGCTACCAAATAAAAAAAAAAAAGTACTAATAAAAATAATTTAATGATTGCCTACCAAAAATATTTGTTAGCCATCCATCCATACACCATCCATTTACTTTTAACTGCTTTTTACTTCTATATGTATGTGGTTTCTTTTGCTTTAGATTTCATAACTAAGAAAACTTTTCATAATTCAAGGTCACAAACTTAACACCTATGATTTCTTCTAAGAGTTTATATCTTAGGTTTTAAATCTATCTTTAGTTAACTTTTGCATATGGTGTGAGATCTACATTTTCTTTTGCATGTAGCTATGCAGTTATCCAAACACAATAGATTGAAAAGACTTTTTTTTTTTCATGATTGAATTGTCTTAGCAATTGGTCAAAAATCAATTGACTACAGAAGTATTGGTCTACTTCTGAACTCTCAAATCTATTGCCAGTATTACACTGTTTTGGCTACTACAAATTTGTAGTAAGGAACCAATTACTAAAGTCTGAGCCCTATAATTTTGTTTTTTCTCTGGTTGCTTCTTTTTTGACACATTGGTTATTTAGAAGAATGATCAAATTTCTACACTTTTATGAAAATCACCCATGTCTTTCTATTATTGATTCTAATAATTTCATTGTGATTTGAAAACTTACTTGTATGATTTACCTTGTTGAAATGCATTGAGACTATTTTTGTGACATAAGATACTCAGAATGTACTATGTGCGCTTTAGAAGCATACATACTCAGTTGCTAGGTGGAGTTTTCTGGTTGGTTTATAGTGTTGTTCAAGTCTTGTTTCTTCGCTGATATTCTATCCAGTTGTTCTGTTTTTGAAAATGGAATATTAACATCTCCAATGATTATCATTGAATACATTAATTTTCTCTTAATTCTGTTAGTTTTCGCTTCATGTATTTTGGGACTCCATTTTAGGTGTATGTCTTTAGTTGTTCTATCTTCTTAATGAGTTGATTCTTTTATAATTATAGAAAGTTCTTTTTTGTCTTCAGTAATATTTTTTTTGTCTTAAAATCTTATTCTGAATTGTATAGAGCCACTCCAGTTCTGTTTTGCTCCTTATCTGTAGGACATGTTTTGCATTCTTTTAGTGTCAGCCACTTTGTGTAGTTGAATCTAAACTATCTCATGCATATGGCTGGATGGTATTTTTATATAATACTGTCACTTTTGACTTTTGGTTGGAGTATCTCATCCATTTAGATATAAAATAATTATTGGTGAGAGATGATTTACACCTGCCATTTTTTAATTTGTTTTCTGTATGACATGTCTTTTGTGTTACTCTTTCCCTACATTACTATCTTCTTTCATGTTAAATAGATAATTTATAGTGTATCATATTAATTACTTTCTCAGTTGTCACATTTTTATATTTATGAATTTTTTTAGTAGTTGATTTACAGGTTATATTTAATATCTTAATTTAAACAACTGGGTTTGTATTAATAGATCTAAGAGTATGCAGAAAATTCGCTACTCCATGCTTTCCTCTTTTATACTGTAATTGCCGAAAACTAAACCTTTATGTATTTTGTGCCCATCAATGCTGAATTATAACTAGTGATATCTATTAATTACATAATCAGTTATAATAGTTATTGATTTTTATTATATACCTCTTCATTGAGTGGTACAGCCATTAAATGTGTCCTTATTTTTTTTTTTTTTTTTTTTAGTACCAGTGATTGAGCTACATTCCCAGTCCTTTCTATTTTTTCATTTGGGACAGGATCTCACTAAATTGCTGAAGCTGACCTCAAACTTGAGATCCTCCTATCTTAGCCTCTTGAGTAGCTGAGATTACAGGTGTGTGCCACCTCACCAAGCTGGTGCGTCCCTTTTTTATGGAACACAATTCTGATGGTTTCTTTACTTTTTTAGACATGGTTTCTTTTAGTTCTTCAAAAATATTTGTAATAGTTGATTTAAAGTCTTTGACTCATGAGATTGGCCTACCTCAAAGATACTTTCTATTGATGACTTTTGCTTTCTGCATGGGTCACACTTTCTTATTTCTTTGTGTTTCTTAAGTTGTTTTATTTTTAAATTGAACATTTTAAACAATATTTCCTGTGAAAATCTTTCACCTCCTATTCTTCCCCATGTTTGTTGTTATTACTGTTTTTTGTACTTGTTTTTGTTCAATTCTTTTTTTCTTTAGTGACTTTTCTGAAAGAATTCTATTTTGTCTTTATTCTTGCCATGTAGGCCCACCGAATTCTCTACTTGGTCAGCTTATTGATCAAATAATGATTTCAGAAAGTATTGCTTAAATGTTTGTGTCTTAGTCACTAAACAATATAGCTAGAATAATATACCATAAACTGAATAGCTTACATACAACATGAATTTATTCCTCATAGTCCCAGAGGCTGGGAAGTCCAAGATCAAGGAGGCAGCAGATTTAGCATCTGGTGAAGGCTCCTTCCTGGTTCATACACTAGACTCTATTTCTTCATGTGGTGGAGGGGGCAAGGCAGTACTTTGGAGGACAGCTTTCCCATTCATGAGAGTTCTGCCTTCATGATGGCACTTCCAACAGGCCTCCTAACTACTATCATATGGTGATTAGATTTCAATACATTTGTTTTGGGAAGGACACCCCAAACATTCAGAACAAGCATCCTCGAATCAATAAATATCTCAGCGCTTGCTGAAGGATTTCTATCTGTGTCTTCACTATAACTTCAACACTTACTACAAAACTGACAAGTCTGGTTTTCATTTCCTGCTATGCTAAAGCCTCAAGGTCAGCTAGAGATGAGAGCTTAGATTTCCAGATCTTTCTAAAGCATGTACAAATTCTACCGATGCACTCACTCATCCTTCCAGATTTGTAGGAATATATTGGAACTTTTCAAAGTCCCTTTCAACATGTCATTCCCATGAGTTTTATGATTAGTTGGTCATTTTCCTCAACTGTTATACACTGCGTCACATAATAGTGAAGTTAAAACACTTGCCACTAGTTATTTTCAGCAAATCCTTTTCATGAAGAAATATTTTGCCATGAGAGAGCTATCATTATGTTAAATTTCAACAGCATTTTAAGTGGTATCTATGACAGATTCACCAGACAGGCCAAATTATGGCAACTACATGCAAATGAGGCTTTGGCAAAGCTCTAACTCCATTTTACTTTTTTGAGTGTTCCAGGCCACATGACAATGCTGGATGCTATTTTTCAAAGTTACCACGTAGCTTGAGTGTATACAATGAGATGAGGGCAAGCTAAAACAAATACAATGACACAAATAAAACTCACTGTTTTTACTGAAATTCAGTTCTTTCTTTGCTAAAAGATCTCCAGGTTAGCTATTATCTAGAGCCCTGTAAAAGTAGATTCAGGCTATTTTTACCATTTAAAAAATTGCTTTGATGGAAAAGAAAATTTTCAGAGGTCTCTACTGTGTTATTTTCCCTAATATCACCTTCATGTTTTATTACATGTTTTATGATCTTATAAAGTGGCTCACCTTGCCCTTTGTCACTGATGGCAGATAGAAGTTGATATGGCAGCACTCAGATAGCATTTGCTGGCAATGATAAGGGATGTCTATTTGAAGTTATCCTTTCAGAGATAAAATTTTCACAAGCATTATCTGGAAGTGTAGAGCTTTGTGAGTTTAATGAACAAGTATGAGACAAAACTTCTGATTTGACGGAAACAGAGATTTATAATTAGAAACTACAACTTGAAGGAATTTATATCTAAAACTATTATTTCTTCTCTGTTGTTTGAACTCAGCCATATTTCCATCAATGATGAACATGCTTTTCTCATCTTTATAAAGTTGGAGACTTTAACCTTTGCCTCAGGCCCTGCATATTGTTAAGATGATCTGTTCCTGCAGCTAGGTTTTTTGGAGAAATAAGAATCTTAAGAATTGATATTATCTCACTGTTAAAATGCTCATTGTTTTTTAGCTTCTTTGAGCCAATTGCTTACAATCTCACATATGATAGGATTTATGTTTCTCCTGCTTACATTCAGCCCCATTAATCACTGAGAACTTAGGAAAATGAGGAAATACAAGTCTTCCTATGAACAGCTGGGAAAGTGAAACTGAAAACTCTCCCTTATCTTTCCTGAAGGTCAGCGTTGCTGGGTTCCATTGGCAGAGTTATTGGATTTAGCTTTCAAAACTTGATTCATGATATTTGTTGTTTTTGTATTTTATTCACTCCCTTTCTGTGTCATCCAACTTCGTTTATGTTAGAATTTTATGCCTACATTCAATTACTGAGAAAAATATTTTTTAAAGCCATCTAGCATAAGCATTTAAAATTATACATAAAATCAGGATGTTTGTGTTCCTATTTTTCATTTTAATAACTAACACATTATCACAAGATTTTTTAATATATGATTTTTTAAAAATATGCTATATGTAAAGAAATCAAAAGAGCGGGGACACAGACAAGGTGCAGTGGCAAAGAGAAAAGCTGCTCATCTGAGCTGCCAGCTTTATTTATATCAATAGATTACCTTAGGTCATTGAGATCTTGAGTACACTATTGTTCATTGTATTATTAGGCAGGTTATAGATCAGCAACATTATGTAGCTTATTTCTCAATAACACTCTATCATTACAACATGAAATGTTAGGAGCTTTGTGTAGTTCTCAAGAAAGTCCATTGTTTGAAGTTACTGTTAGATGGGTTCGTCCAGGAGCAGCAGGGCTCGCTGAAAGGTAGTTATCTAACAAGTCAGTTTCATCATTCTCAGAAGCTATGTGCCTGTGACCAAGGTCGAGGCTGATAAGGCTCTAATACAGAGGTTCTTCATGAAGGGCAATGCTATAGCAGCTAAGTATTCTATGCTTTGCAAAGAAATATTCCCAGTCACTGGGCATCCTGCACTTTGTCCAGGAAGATTCCCAGGAGCTAGGCATCCTATACTTTGTATAGGACTTGCTAGCTACCAACCACGCCACAGTTATGAAGTTATCAGAGGCCCCAATCCCAAACACAGAGCCCATCTTTTATGGATTAAGGCACAAAACAGAAATACATGAATCATATAACTTACTGAAAAGTGTGTGGCGTGGAGATGAATAGTATACATAATGATGAAGAAGGAAGTGTGGGTGTGATATGTGTGTATAATCGTCGTCCTGTTATGTTGCTTCGGAGAGGGGGAGGGAATAGTGGATATACTGTGCAGTTTTTGTTACCCAAGAGCTTTGTATGGTCTCTTTCTGATGGTAAGAGCTACCAGAGGATGATTTACCAGAGGGTGGAGTGTTGAATGGTGGTATAAGTGAAAAACGTTGTGTTGCCAAAGGTTTGCCTCTTTCTCTCCTAAGTAAACATGATGACTAATGTCCTCTGGGAAACCAGAGAGTGTTCTGTCAGGTGGTCAACGTCTTCATCCAGGAATTGAATGCTATACTCTGTTAGAAGATGCAAGGTAAAACGGAGTGTATGCTAAAAGCACTTGCTCTTGTCACTAACTTGGAGTTAAAGGTAGAAAAAAGGTCATGCTGCTGGGTATACTTTAAATGCCACTGCTGCTGTTGCTGCTGCTGCTCCTTCTCCTCCTTTTCATAAAAGAAAGAAGTTTATTCTTAGAGCAAATGTCAGAGGAACTGAAGCTGTTTTCAGATTTAAAACTCCACTTTCCCTATAACCTAAAGATTAACATTCATTTAATATTTGACAAAACACAGAATAATTTGTAGTGCTATGGCATGTAACAGATGACAGTTTATATTTATAAAAAATGCTGTGCTTAAAAATTTAAATGATTTATTCTTGTGTGATTTGAAAAATATTGCAAATGCTAATTTGTTATTTAAAAGCTCAGTGTGTCACAGCTGATTTGTAACACCAAAACTCAAAAAATAAAATGATTAATATCCTTTACAAATGAAAATTATTTTTCTTGTATATCTCATGGATGATTTTTCAAGTACCTGAATATTTATTAAAAGTAATTCGAAACTTACTAAATGCTACTACCATTTGTACTGCTAATAGTATTATTTAAACCTAAAACAATATACCCATATGGCTTATTATGCTTATTTGATTATTTACTTGCTTAATATTTGTTTGCCTGCTGCAAGAGCAAATTAATGACTGTCCATGTTACCAGCTCTTCATCTGAATTACACATATAATAATTCCAGAATGTATTCTTAGCAGTGATTTTAATTATGCCTCTGTCCTTATGTATAAGCAATGATATCACTGTTTTCTGCTAAGTTAGGGTACAATTTTGGAATAAGAATAGGGAAGGAGTTCCTTAGGTTTCATAGTTTTACCACTAGTTCTTTTAATGATACGACAATTAGATTTGATCTCCAATCTGACTCTAACATACCGTTGAATAACGTGGGTAAATATGCCATCATAATCATCACCAGTGTCATTTTTCCCTTTTCTTTCTTTTTCTTTTTCTTTTTTTTTGGCAAATAGGAACACACCAAATAACAAAAAAACAATGGTTCCCAGATTATACACTATAACCCTTGTAAAGCATTGCAGGAAATCTATGAAAGCCCAGGGAGTGCTCAACATTTATTTTACGGCTTCTAAACAGCGACAGTCCCTGGCTTTATCTGTATGATAGCAAACGCGAGAATGTCAGGGCTTAGTGTTGTTTCTCATACTCCTGGAAAAAGCTAGGACTATTTGATCCAACCCTTTTGCAACAGAAGCACAGTAAATGAGCTCTTTTGAATTCTTCATTGGAGTGTTTGTTTTGGTAAGCAAGCTCAGGATAATGTTTGCAATGGATACCATTTTTTGCAGGATCATCATTTTCTATGTCATTGTGATAAATTGGGTTGTGGATTGTAGCCCATCGTCATGTTACAGAGAGTACAATCACAATTAGTTATTTCACTGGGCAACATATAGAAGTAAAAGTACTAATTAGGCCATTTACAAAAGCAAATAGTGCAGTTTAATTTTTCATTCTTTAAACAAAATTATATTGACCTAATGTGCATGTGGGCCTGAATTACCACTAGTGGCTTTAATATATTTGCCAGCAATCAGTCTGACTCTGATGCCCTGGCTTTTGCTTTTCTTAGCCTACTTCCTCTCACTGGTCTCCAGAGTGGATGGTAATTCTTCAAACCTGAGAAGCAGACTTTTCCTTCCGACTAATGACCAACATGCTTGTCAGGTATTTGAAAGTACATGGCATTTTAAATACTTTGTCACATTTAGAGATTTCTTTATTGTAATTGCTCGAGTAGTAATTCTTTTTATTTTTTATTTTGCAGATTACATTTTATCACTTCTTCAGCCACATGAGTGGCAATTTGATGGTAAGTCTTCAAACGAAATGTGGTGGTCCTGTTGGGAACTTATGGCAAAACACAGCCAGGCTCCAAAATCAATGGGAAAGAAATGTCATCACAATCCAGAGCTCACAGAGCTTTCAGGTATGTGTATTTCAGGTTCCAACTACGTTTTTGAAGGGAAAATAAAAAGAACCAGATCTTTAACACAGGTGAAATAAAAAATAAAGTGGTTAGCTCAATTTGCCAGGGGCTGAGGGATTTCCAAGGACTTTCAGTTGCTGAAAGTGAACACATGGGCTGGACACCTCAAGTAAAGGAAAGTTTAACAGCAAAGTCTTCAATTTCTTTAAAAAGTTGAAGTTGATATATTTTAAGATATATAGAGGTATTTGTAAAATATAATGTCATTTTTCAATTTCTTGGATTTTTTGTTTTCGTCACTTTTTTAACCTCTTTTTTCCTTTCATTACTTTTCCCTTAGAATCATTTTCCTTTCAGAATTTCCTCATGCTTTTGGGAGAAGAAAATAATGTTTGGTAATGAAGAAAAAAACTGTTTGACTTAAATACTGATTCCAAATGTTGTTGAAGTAGAGTAATTGTCATATTTATCTCATGGTTAAGCTCAATTCAACACAGTCTTTATTTTCCTAAATAATTTTGATAACTAAATCCAGTGCAAGCCTATAAAAGACAAACATTTTATGCAGCCTAATAAAACTTAGGCATGGTGGAAATTTTAATCTATGATTATTACAAAAGTTCTTTGAAAAGTGTTGCATATTTTAACATTGGGATAGCCAAGCAAAATTTTCCAGTTAAAAATAAGATTTTAAAGCATTTTATTCCTCATGAATTTGCTTCCTAGTCTAGTTTGTGGATCAATTTACTGCCAGTAGGTTTCCTTTATCAATTTAAGATGATATAATAATTGATTTTATGATTTAACAATTTCATTCCACAACAAATAGTCGAATATGTGATGAATTAAGTACTTATTTAAAATAGGGAATGAATTCAATTCAATTTTGCCTTTAGCTATTTTGGGTGACTAACAGGGAAAGGATGGACAAATAAGCATGATCTCCTATTATAAAGGTTGAATTACAAGATATAAGAATGGAATGTTTGCTTAACTGACATCATAAAATCACCACATTTGGACTTTTCTGCATTGGTAAATTAATCTGGTATAAAGAGAGGATTTAAAAAAATCATTTAGTAGATGGTCCATTGTCACCTAGACTTAAATGGAACTCTGTGTGGAATCCCAAGTCTGTAGTTCGAGACTTTGTACTCTCTTGAAGTCAAATATTCATGTGTGTTTAAGGGGAGGAGGCACTTAAGTCATCAGACATTTAAGTCTTCCTACAAATGTGTGATTCTTTTGAGCTAGTTGGGATGTACTGGGTAAGGAAGGTCCCTAGTGCCATGTTAAGAGAAGATGTTTGACGTTTTTGGGGGAGGCAATGTTATTGCTCCTAGACCCTCCAATCTGTAGCTTTGATCAGGTATGTTGTGCAGAATGAATTCCCTTGAACTATAGTTATATATCTAGTTCACTGTGAAAACTTGGGTGTTTTTTATTAATTGCTAGAGAAGTTTCTAGTTTATTTTTTATCCTTTTCTTCTTGGTCTGCTGTGTCTGTCTTTTCTTAACAGCAACAAAGAAAGCAACAAAATAAAACCAAGATTGTTTTTGTGGAAACTTAGTCACATGGACTAGATTTTGGAGGGAGAATTTGCTGAATTGCAAATTTATAAACTTTTTTTTTTTTTTTGGTACCAGGGATTGAACTCAGGGGTACTCGATCACTGAGCCACATCCTCAGCCCTATTTTGTGTTTTATTTAGAGACAGCGTCTTATTGAGTTGCTTAGCTCCTCACTTTTACTGAGGTTGGCTTTGAACTCACGATTCTCCTGTCTCAGCCTCAACCTTTATAAACTTTAAGGACTGAGATAAGAATCTTGTCTACTCATATGTTTTATCATTATTTATACATCTTTTTCAACTTTGAAATGGGGTTCATGGTAAAAGAATTCCCAAAATTATTTTATTGCTGATAGAAAATAGTACTTCTACTTTAAAGGCTTTGTAAAACTTAGTAGACGGTGTGGTTCTTTTGGGATTCTTCGACTACACCAATCTTTTAAGTCTGCAGGTATGTTTTGGTTTTATCCTGTCAGCAAGAGAGCAGGTGTTCATTTGCTATTGTTTGGTGGGCCGTAAGAGATGTGCTGTGCTTGTAATATGGCCTGTCACCCTCTAGTATTTTATTCCTGAAACACTTTTGTCAGAGGCTTATTTGAGGGAATTTTGTAATCAGCATCTCCACACAAACATTTGCTGCCTCATCAACTCACAAGCCTCTGAGAATTATTCTGTTTTTTTTTTTTTTTTTCTTTTTTGTAATTTCCCCTCCATGCTGACTTCTGGTAGTTAAAAGCCCAGCTAGATTCCAGCTTAGCATGGACTTTTTAAAAAGCATCTGGAGCTGGCTCTCACTTAGGGACCTTATCGTGTTCATCTGTACAATACTAGGTTTATCTCTTAATAAAATTGAAGGAGGTTAATTTCTGAAAAAATACAGCTGTATAAACAAGCAATGGCAGAGATGGCAACATTTCAGAAAGTTTCTGAAGACATTAGAGGAATAACGATTAGCATTTGTTGAGCATTTACTATGTATGAGAAATTATGTTGAGTCCTTTGTACACACAACCTAATTGGCCTTTCAAGAAAATTGTCTCAGGCAGAATGATGATTTACACCATTGTTAACATGAGGATTATGAACTTCAAGAGGTGAACAACCTACTAAATCCGATATCAGATTAGAATCTAGTGTAGTTTCATTTCAGATAATCACTTAGTTACTAAACCATAATAATTTGCTGTATCATGTTAAAGCATTATGGGAATTTACAAAATATGGGAGAAAAGAGAAAGAGAAAAAACCTCCAGATTGGGTCAAATCTGCTGCATTTAACTCATTAACTATTCTTTTGTCTTTTGTTGGCTATGTTGGGAGAAATAATGTGAGGCATTACTTGGTGCTGAGGAATCTCAATCACATTTGTAAAACTTGCAGACATAAACAGTGAAGTTAATATTATCCTAAAATTTTCAAGAAGGCAAAGAATAAAACAAATCTAGTATATAGTAAAATTCAGTTACAAATTTAAGTGAAATCTCTCCCGTTCCCTTTTCTGCAGACTTTTTTTTTTTTTAATTTGGTGGTGGTAGTTGAAGGGAAATCTTATATATTGGTTTTAGGGGAAGGAAAGAATAAATATTATATCACAAACATATCACTTTATAGTTTTCAAGTTGGTAGTTTGGATTGTTAAACTAAATGATTGTTAATATCTGAATTGTAGACATGTTTGTTTTTTTGTTTTTGCTAGAGATGGAACCCAGGGCTTTATCATGTTAGGCAAGTGCTCTACCATTGGGCTACAACCCAAGTCCTGAAACAGTATTTTAAATATGCTATTATCTCCTTGTAACTTTTTGATATTTTACTTAGAAATACTGAAGAGCTCCCAGCAACTTTCTACTTAGAAAGAATAGACTTTTTTAATAAACACCAAAAAATGAGTTATTCATTAAAAATATCAATTGTTCCCATTTCCTTAATTTTAAAATTCTACCCTGACTTTTTTCAAAATTATAATCTGAGGTATTTTTACCTTCTAATTCAAAACAACTGTATGAACACATGATGGGGAAAAATTACTGTAATCTTCTGATGTTTCCAAGGTCAGCTTCAGAAATAAATTGAATGCATATTACCAGTACAGACAATTCTAATGTGATACATATAATTATGAGTTTCGAGTCATGTTGTTACTAATGTAATCAAAGTGGGCCTATGTCCAGGACTCATCTTTAATCACAGATCCTTTAACATTTAAATCAGATGGTTTGGCCCTGACCCTCTTTCTACATTCAGGGGTCATCTTTTCTTAAAATACCTGGGGAAAAAGAAATTTGTCTCATGTTGACTATGGATCAGTGCAGGCTGTGCCTTATCCCTGGGGTG
>CM053410.1:22185441-22219405 GCA_028644305.1 Xerus rutilus | reverse complement strand
TCTTTCTTTCTTTCTTTCTTTCTTTCTTTCTTTCTTTCTTTCTTTCTTCTTCCCTCCCTCCCTCCCTCCCTCCCTCCTTCCTTCCTTCCTTCCTTCCTTCCTTCCTTCCTTCCTTCCTTCCTTCCTTTCTTTCTTTCTTTCTTTCTTTCTTTCTTTCTTTCTTTCTTTCTTTCTTTCTTTCACTACTTTGCTCCTTTTTAAAAATTGCCCCCAACACCACCAAAATGAGGTAGATATTTGAATAAAAAATATTTGACAAAATTTTGTAAAAAACAAGAAATTGGAGATACCACTTTTCCTAGAAATGCTACTACCTACAGCCAGCACAGTCTCTGACTGTGGCTCTTCATGAGACCTGTATCTTCAGCTATTTTTTCAAATCCTAGCCCAAATCCCTGGAAAATCTTTTGTGAAAATCTATTTAGCTAGGCTGTTTATTTTTGCCTGATGGGTTTTTGTGCTTTGTAGCTGTTAGTAAATCTCCTTACATAGAGAAAAATAGTTCTTTTTCTAAAAAAATGTTTTCCTCTTGCTGAAACCCTGGGCTCAAATGGCAGCCAATTTTCACAATAACTTTTCTTCAGTTATACTAAATTAACATGTAATTTAACAGAATCAAATAAGTGCAGAATATCTGTTGCAAACCTCAACGAGAGGATTAAGGCAAAAGTAATCTAAAATTCCATAGATTGGGCATAAGGGTGGTGATAGGACTGGAAGGAAAATAGGCTTGAGGGGTCTGATTGGACATGGCACCAGAAGGGAATACAATTTAAAAGGTCATTTTGGAGTTTTGACATTGCAGAGAAGCAGTCTTCAGGTACTACTTTTGGAACATGAGTGAGGTAAGACGTACATTTTGCGGAGAAAACAAAGCATATTGTGAATTAGAAGTGACTCCTATTTGGAATGAAATATTTTAGAATGACATGTTGGACAGAAACAAAAGTGAATACAGCACAGCAGTATGATCTGCTTACTGTACCCAGACAACAGTGAACCTAAGAAGTAGCATTGAGTTTCTGAAAGAAAAGTGTTTATACTATAAACAAAGTTGAGCAATATACATGCTTTTAATACATCTGTGGATGAAGCTTCAGAGAGCATTGGTATTCATTGATGAGGCAGGATAAAACTCTACCCACACACCAACTTTCTATTGACTTAGGCTATTGGAAATTGGACAGTGACTTCTTTCTAGATTCTTTGCATTAGTCATAGCAGGATATTTCTTCCTGGTGTAGACTTGGGCTGGTTCCATATCACAATGTAAAAGTCACTCATTTTAACAAGTAACTGAACAACCCATTTTCAGTCAATATCCAGAAGGTGTGTTTCAATAAGGACATCAAAGGCAAGACTGGGAATAATATACCAAGAATCAGAAGTGAAAATGGGGCATGGTCACAAGATGCTAAGAACCAGAGCCGGGCCAGGTGGCGCACGCCTATAATCCCACTGATTTCCGAGGCTGAGGCAGGAGGATGGTGAATTCAAAGCCATCCTCAGCAAAAGTGAGGTGTTAAACGACTTAGGAGACCCTGTCTCTAAATAAAATACAAAATATGGCTGGGGATGTGGCTCAGTGGTCAAGTGACCCTCAGTTCAATCCCTAGCACCAAAAAAAAAAAAATGCTAATATGAAACCTGTGTTCAGAAAGTGGTAATTGCTAAACATATGGACAGGACACATGGGGACTAAACATGGGAGATGGTTGTGGGATAGAAATCAGATAAGCTTTGTTTCACTTCACAAACACGTTACCTAACCAGTGCCAGACATCTGTGGTACAGTGATGACTGCACATTTTCTTGTTCTAGAGAGTATTTGCTTTGATTCCTTTTTCTTGGAATTGACATGGTCCCTCAAGTGCTTCTAGGAAGTGGCATGTTTCTTATTTGTCAGCTCTCTTCTATAACCCTGTCCGTGATGTTCCTTGCTTTGTGTTTTTGTTCTGTTTTGTTTTGCTTATGCAGGTCGTCTTTCAAGGTCAAATGATTGCAACTCATGAACAGGATGCAGTCATAGCTATTGATGACATATCTTTTAGTTCAGGCTGCTTGCCTGCACATGGTAAGAATGTTTTCTTTCATTTTGATCCTTGTTGTGTAAAATAAATTCAGTGTGATTTAAACATTGTCATGATTTTGAACTGCTCTCTATATTTGCCTGATGTTTTAGTGTGGGATATTTTCCATTGTTCTAATACATTGTTTGACAGTGATTGGATCCATATTGGAAGTGAAGATAGGCTATTTTTCACAGACTCTTATGCTATAAAGGACCAATTGGGGTAATTTAGTTGCAGATTTGAAATCTTGTAGCAATATTTATATTGGCTAGTTAATTCTTAACTCTGTGCCTTCTAGGAGGCTGGTAGAAAACTGACTTCCATATAATTGAAATTGTCTTCCTGGAGAATTATCTTGATTCTTACAGAGCAAGACACAAAATGGAGGGAGAATTAGTTTTAATCTATTTTCAATTTAGACTGAAACAAATACATTGATAAATCACATATACCTAAAATATATTCTTATTGGCCTTTACCTGAATAATGTCAATTCCCTATTAACCCAGTTTCCAAAGGAAAAATGTATTATTAAAATTATAATTTGATTAAAGTAAAAAAATTAATCCACCAAGCAAGAATAAGAATTTAATTTAAAAAGCATATACGTATATGTGTCTATACATACCATAGATATTTCTTTTTAAAAATATTATTATATTATGCTATAATGCAGCAGAATAAAGATTGCTATTATTTTAGTCCATTTTCTAATGAAATACTTGTGATTGGGTGTTTTATAATGAAAAGAGGTTAATTTATCTTACAGTTCTAGAGGTTCAAGGGCATGGTGCCACCATCTGATTGACTATTGTAGGGGCCCTATGGAATAATCACTTCATGGTCAATGTATAATAGTAGGAAAGTATATACAAAGGAGAGAGCCATATGTTGAGACAGGAACCAAGAAAGATGGGGAAGCAGCAGGCTTGCTCTCTTGTAACAACCCTCTCACGAGAACTAACCAGGATCCCACAATCTCTACATCTACTCCTGGCAGAGGTAGTGCCCCCAGGGATCCAGTGACCTCCTGCTGAATCATAACTCTTAAAGGTCTCATCACCTCTTAATATTGACATGCTAGGGACCAAGCTTCCAACTCATGAACCCTTAGGTGTACAATCAAATCATTTCCAAATCATTGTGGCTATTTTGTCAAGAGGAGTTACAAGTTCTAATTTGGTACAAAAATATGGCAGTTATGGTAAGTGATATTTCAAAACCAGAAAAAGATATGTTGGCTTTCCTGAGACAGAGCAACGACCTCTGTCTCTGTATCATGCTTGGATTTTTAAAGAACATTCTTGCTGGTAGGGTAGAGCTTACATAAATGTATATCTTGCCATCCAGACCAAGGTAGGGGCTGATAGAAGCCCCTTCTAACACTGGAGCTCATCAAGGTGTTTTTCATCTTTATATTATCAGGGTATATCAGGTAAGAAATCACAATACAATAAACTGAAAGATAGATCATTGAAATAGAGAACTTCAGGGGAACAGATTGCAGATTCCTCCCATTTTTAGAAGTAAGGGAAGCATCAACTTCAATGCCTTTTCACTAAAAGAAGATTAAGTTTATCAGAAGAGGCGCAATCTATCCGTGTAGAATACAGGGATAGCTGCAGGCAAAGCCAACTCAGCTGCTGACTGCTCTGAAGTTCACATTTCCCCTAATACCCCTCCCCGCTTCCATACCCTAGCCATAGGGTAGGGTAGCACAGCCAGCCTGTGCTTGATACTTAATGAGACATTTAATTTCTGACCCTGATCACTTTAGAAATATTTTTATATTTCTCAGTTTTATAGTTTCTGCAGCAATTTGAGTCTGCCAAACTAGCCCTGTTCATTGGCCAGTCGAGCTAATCACCCTCAAAAGAAAAACAGGCGATGAAATCAACTGTCAGCTGGGTTTTCTTCACCGCTGGGTTGCTGCCATTGGAACTGTATTTACATTACAAATTTGCACAGGAACATTCTTGGGTGGAACTTGGGAGTTGAAATTGCCCATAGTAAGAGCCCACTATCATTTTTAACATGAACTTTCTTTCCACCATTGGCCTTGGGAGCCAAAATCATTTCCCTAATTACCTATGATCCACATACTGGGATAAAGGCCAAGGTAGATGGGCCATAATAAATATTCAGAAGACAAATGCCAGATTTTTTAGTAAGCACTTAAAAGATCTCTAAAAATTCACTACTGAAGGAAAAACAAAAAAAAGCAATTGTACTTGGAGTGTAAACATTAGGGAATTTGAACATTCAAAGGAAAGTTGTGGTCAAATTGAAAACAATTGAGGTTTACAATTTCTAAGACAATAGTTCTAGAGATCATTCTGATCACAAGGCATTTGAGATCACGTGGAAATGAAATTTACTACAGAGAGGAGGCATCAGTGAATTTTAAGGCTAATTTGGTTGACTATGCCTTTCATGTGGATGTTAATTTCACACCACATGACAAGATTCAGGACTAGAGAAGAAGACTGAAATCCAAGACTGAAATCATCAATGAATGTGGAAGGTACACTTGCATGGATACCAGTGATGATAAAGTGGATGTCATGAACCAAGATGTTTTGCACATGTCAGAATAAGTAATAGTGTAGAAGCAAAATTAGATATCTAGAAAAATGATAACCTTAATTTTAGGCCCTGTGTTTTATGGAGCATTATAAAAGCATGCCATCTCTTGGAAAAACTGCAAAAGAAGTGGTCTTCTTTTGGAGAAAGGCAAGATTTAGGTAAGGTCACCTATTGTGTTCTCTGGAGATAAGGGTGCAGAGAGATTTTTATCCCCCCCTTCAAAAAAAATTAAGACTTGAGAGCATATTTAAACTTTTAGAAAGAAAACACAGCGTTATAGACTATTAATAATGGAGAAAAAGCATAAAGCGTTATCAGATAGCATTGGCATTTGGATGCTGTTACATTCTGTAAATGACAGAAATGTGAGAGATGGTAAAATTAAGTAGCATTAAATTTCTAAATGGGAATCTCTAGTCCAGTTCAGGCACTATCATAGCAGAATAAACCTAGTTAATCATCAGAATCACATGAGGGGACAATTGATTCTGGGCTTCCCTCCAGACCTGCTACATGGGAGTCACAAACCATGTGGCTTGCATTTTCAATAAGGTTCTGGGGAGAGATTTTGTGAAGAGAGCAGGACTGAGTTTAAAGAACAGGACTAGCATTTAGGAAACATGTGTCTTGGTTTCTTGTTGATTGTCTTACTTGGCAATGAATCCCTCGGAGCAGAGTCCCAACTGATTAGAGTCAGCGATTTCCGTCTCATGCAATCCTGGGATAGTGGTGGAGGGTCAGAGGCTTGTAGGCAAAGCCAAACCAATCTGCACATTTCCATCAGAACACCCTAATCCAATAGAGGATAAGGTCAGGAATGCATTTAGATGTAAGAAATAGACATGTTTGCTTAAATGATCTCAAAAAATGAGGAAACAGGCAGTTTTAGGACATAGGTTCTTCAACTCTGTAAAAGTCAAGGGCTAAGTGATTTTTCAGGCATTTGCCTTATGCTTATGATCTGATGATCTCTCTTACATCTCAAATTTAGGGCAGAAAGAAGGTATAGATAGGAAAGGGACATATCTTTGGCC
Organism: Xerus rutilus; assembly: GCA_028644305.1. NCBI lineage: Eukaryota > Metazoa > Chordata > Mammalia > Rodentia > Sciuridae > Xerus > Xerus rutilus. The sequence continues at coordinate 22,213,713 of CM053410.1, read as the reverse complement.
ATGTCATTGGCTAGACAATTGTTACATGGATGACCTTAGTTACTAGAGAAGGCAATGAAAGTGAATATTTAGCTTTTAGCCTCTGGAATAAAGAAAGGCAAGGAGAAGAGGTTTATGGATTGAATGGGCAAATGTATTTGCTACAGAAACTCAAAATCAACATGCTTAGAAGTAAATTACGATTTTTTCCTCCCAAAATCTGTTCTGTCTTCTACATTCCCTATTTTAGTCATTGGTGTCTTCACCACCAGAAGACCTACTCTAAAATAAATAGTAGAGAAATGTTTCAGGTGGAAAAAAAAAAACAATCAAAAGGTATTACCAGAGTAAAATTTGTAGCTTCGAGAATAAAGGAAAAACAACCAAAATCACAAATATCTAAATAAATAGAATACTATTTTCTCCTAAAGATTATATAGATAATTATAGAATAAAGTGAGGAATGTAAAATTCTGTGGCTACAGCACTTCTGTATTTCATTTGAAATGCTAACTAGCTCTGACTGCTAAACTAAGAGATGCATATCCTTAGAATGAACACTAAACACAAGTTAATGACAAAATTGAACATATTAGAATATTCAAATATTGAAATAATACACTAAAAGCAAAGGGAATTAGATGGGCAAGACAGAAATGTGGAGTAGGGGGCGGGAAGAGAACAAAGGATAATCAAAGCATAGAAGAAAACTAAAAAATAAAATTACCAAACAAATTATAATCATAAAATTATTACACTGAATATAAGTGGCCTCAGCATTCCTACTTGAACTCAGATGGTATCAGATTGGATAAACAGTCAGAAACATCTTTATTCTGACTGTAAAACCTCACATTTTAAATATGATACAGATTAACCAAAAATAAAGGGATGGAGAAAGTTGTACTATGTACAAATCAAAGAAAGGCAGAGTGGCCATAAACATGTCAAAATTGTTGTTCAGAACAAGGAAAATTAATAGGGATAAATAGGAACGTTATATAATAATAAGGGGTAAATTCACTAAGAAAATAGAATCCTAAACATGTACACACCTAACAACAGTACACCAAAATATATGTGGCAAAACTATTAGAATTAAAATTAGATAAATCCACAATTATACCAAGAGATAAATACATAGATAGATCACTAATCAGTATAAGTACATAAAATCAGTAAGAATTTGGAAAACCTGAACAAAATCATTCACTAATTTGATGTAATTGACGTTTATTAAAATAATACATAATATGGCAAATAGAATAGAATGTGCATAGGGAACATCAGCCATTAACATTCAGCAGCAAGGGTGGAGCAATAGAGATGAAGGACAAAATTTAAGGAGGCACTAAAATTTTACTGCTAGAGACTACATTGTGTCCTCCATCTCCACTAAATTCTCGTGTTGAAGTGCTAATGCTCCTGTGACTGTAACTGGAAGGTTTGGATCTTTAGGAGGTAATTTAGTGAGATCCTAAGGGTGGGGATTTGCTACTACTGTGTCTTTATAAGAAAAGGAAGATGCTGTCTTTCTCTCTCTTGCTGTGTGTCTTATGTGTCCTTCTCTCCCGTGTGAGGACACTGAATATAGCAGCCATGTACAATCCTGGAAGAGAGCACTCACAAGGTCCTTCATCTTTCCCTTTCAAACTCCAGACTTGTAGGAAAAAACAATTCTGTTGTTGAAGCCCCAGTCTATGGTATTTTTTTTAATGGCAGTCTGGGCAGACTAAGACACTTACTAATGGAGATAAAGGATATTTAGATGTAACATTTAAAAAATCAAAACTAATAAAATATGAATGGTAAACAAAACCTTAGAATGTTCAAGATGGGATCAGTATTATTAAATTTTATCAGGCTCCAATATGGCTTAGAATCATAATACTTGGGCCATAAAACAAAATTTAAGAATCTTAAAAGAACTGAAATAATACAAAATCAGTACTCTGTAATGAAATCAAAGGGCAAACCTGGGAAATGCACAATTATTTGGAAATTAAATATCAGACTTTTAAAAACATACTTTGAAATAACCAAGTATTTTGAACTGAATAAAAATGAAAATATAACTTACTAAAATTTGTATAATAGTATAATATAGCTATAGATGTAATACAAATAAATTAATATATATATGTTTTTGTTAAGAAAGAAGAAAGGTATCAAATCAGTAATTTATCTATCTAAATAGAGTAGGGAAAAAACAAGGTAAGGCTAACTTAAACAGTAGGAAAATTACATATATAGTAGTAAATAGTAAAATTGAAAATAAAAAAAGAATAAATTATTGAAATAAATGTTGATCATTTTGAAAGATATATAAAATTGGTGAAGTTCTAGCTGAACTTACCAAGAACAATGAGAAATATCAAAATGGAATATGAGCTAACACAAAAGACCTACAAACATTAAAATGATAATAATAATAAGGGAAAACTAAAAGTAACTGTATGCCCATAAATTCAAAAATTTAAATGAAATGGACAAAGTCTTGAAAGTCTCCAATTACCAAATCACTAAGAAGAAATCAATTACCTCAAGAGTCTCATGTTTGTTGAATAAAACTCACAATGAAGATCTTCATCAAAGAAAATTCAGAACTGCATGGTTTCACTGGCAAGTTGTATCAAATATATAGAGATAAATTACCAGTTCTATACATTCTGTTCCAGAAAACAGAAATGATAATAACACTCATCATCTCATTCTGCAAGAATGACTTTGCCCTAACACAAAATCCAGACAAAAATACAAGAAAACTTTGGTTCTCAAGTCTTCTACAAAATATTATCAAAGTTCCAGCAATATATAAAAAGATAATTTAGTGTAACCATTCAGGGAATTCAAAGCTGGTACAATGTTTGGAAATCAACCAATGTAATTCACTGAGTTAACAGTCTGAAGAAGAAAAAAACCATGTGATTATTTCTGTAGATGCAGAAAAAGCATTTGACAAAATTAAAAATACATTCATGATCAAAAACCTCAGCAAAACTATGAACTTTTTTTTTTCTTTTTTGGTACCAAGGATTGAACTCAGGGGGTACTTGACCACTGAGCCACATCTCCAGCCTTATTTTGCATTTTATATAGAGACAGGGTCTCACTGAGTTGCTTAGCACCTCGCCGCCGTTGCTGAGGCAGGCTTTGAACTCATGATTCTCCTGTGTCAGCCTCCCAAAGAACTACGAACTTCTTTAACTTGATAAAGATTATACACAAAAAGCCTACATCTAACATCAAACCCAATGATGAGAGAATCTTACTTTGGGAATCCTAACTTTGGGAAACACTCATCATTTCCATTCAACGACACATTGGAAGTCTGGTGATATTCTTAAGCAAAGACAATTAATTGGAACAAAAAGAGAAAATGTCTCTATTTTCAATTATATCTATACATAATGTCTTATGGAACTTACTTAATTTTAAAATACAGAAAACTGTATATTGCATATCACCCTTGTTTAGGAGCTATGCTCATCTCCCTTGTATTATTATGGTTTTAGTATATGTGCTACCAAAGTGAGCAGATTTATTTTTGCAAAGTTTCTAGAGCTAGTAAATGAATTTATCATGGTAGCAGGATGCAAAGCCAATATAAAATAATATTTATTTTTATATAATGTCAATAAATGATTAGAAATGAAAATGAGGAAAATGGAACCACATATAATAGAATCAAAGTTAATTCTTATGAATCTAACAAATTATTCTCAATTTGCATTTGGAAAACTGCAAAACTTATAAAAGGCATTAAGAAGAGCTAAATATTATTTTACTTTAGATAAATTAAGAAATAAATATAAGAGAGTCGTGGTCACTTTTTAAAGTTGAAGAAATACTGATGGCGAGAAATTTGTGTGTTGCTTAATTCATTGTGCTGCTTAGAGAAAAAACCCTATTGTTTTAGTCTATATATGTATATTTCTGTTTACTATGAAAATGTAAACAACTTTATAAAAGTGCTTAGTTATAGGTATTTTCAGAGTGTCTAAATGCTTTTCAGATTGAGAAATAAAATGAAGTTCTCTTTATAATGTTAGAGAAGTCAGACTATTTCCACACCTTCAAATACTACCATTCTAGCCTCTGTCCCTCCCAAAATGTAAAAATTCATTTTACATTTATTGGCAAGCAAATTTTTTTAGATTCTATCAGGGTGGCAAGTGTAAGAAAAGAAATGAAGGTTTGTGACTGTGATTAAATAAGAATATGTTTAATCAGTGATTCTTGAATAACACTGATTCTTGAATAAATTGCTAATTATAAGTTTTATAAAGATTGCTTGCTGTGACTCATAATCAGAATATTGTGAAATTCTGTGAATATTTTTATATTGGCTTCTCAGGACCATGCCTCAATCATTTGTAAAATGACACAAATATATAAGTCATCCCTCAATTAGAATCTTCATTTCAAATATATATATATACACATATATAATCTAGTTGAATAACTAAAGACTTGTTACCTTTTTAAATTTTCAGTTATATTTGAAGACCCAATAGTATTTATTGAAATACATTATCAATTTTAAAAAATTAACAAAGAAATTGCCCCAAAACTGAGGTCAGTTATAACTTTCACTGCAATAGCCTTGAGACTTAGACTTCATTCTGTAACATCTCAGAGTTTCTGGCCAGTTTTATACAATCTGTTTGTGCAAGATAAGATTTGAAAGAGGAAAGCCCTTAGGCATGTGATTTCATTGGTATGGTAGCCTTGAAATGGTTGGCAAAGCTTCCTCCTATTGATCATGCATCATTGATGAAGGATTTTAACCACCCCCTCCAAATATTATTCTACAGTCAAATAGTGGTATAATAGAAGAATGAGTGAGAGAGGGAGATGGAGAGAAAGAGATAAAATATGAATGAATATGAATGTAAATATAAATAAAAGTGATATGTTTAAAAAGTTTCAGACTCTGGGATTGAATGCATTCAAATAAAAATATATGTCTGGGAAATTTATTACTTATGCATATCATACCACAACACATTTTGGATTATAAATTCCAGTTTTGGGGCCAATGTACTAAAAGTAGTTGATACTAGAAAAAGATATTTAATACCAATTGGCACAAAATATATTTTAATTCCATGCAATTTGTCCTTTACTATTTTGCTATTTTTTATAACTTTTTTATTTTACATAAATAGTGACAAATTAGAAGTAATATAAATCATTTAATTGAACTATGACCAATATTTAATTATGTAGCTCTAGGGGGCAAAAGATTTGTAGCTCTTATATGAATCTACAAAAATTACAGTTTTAATTATTTCATGCTAATTGTTATTGTGGAATCTTAGCTTCATTTATTGCAAATATTGTTTTAATTGCCTGTGCAGTTTTATTTTCAGTATATTTTACAGTCAAGAGGATTTGCATATTCATTATTGGTAAACTGTTATGAGAAACCAGATTATGGATGTATTAGTAAATCATTTTCATAACCAATTGCTTCAGTCTTAGCACAAATAAAATATAAATGATTTGTATGGAGCCTACAATATTTTTTAAAATTTTCTACTGAGTTTTCTTAAGGTCTTTAATTTATTCATTAGTTAAATGAATATACATTTAGCATCTACATTATGCCATGAATTTTTCTTGGGAATGGGTGAGACAGCAGTGTAAAACCAAACAGTAATCATCACATTCATGGATTTTCCATTTTAGTCAGGAAATGAAATATATAAGAAATAAATAAGAAATATATTTTGTGTCCAAGGTGATATATGAAAACAAGAAAACATAAAACCAAAATCTAGAGTTCCAGAGGTGAGGATGAGATGGTGAAGTTTAAAAGCATATTAACTGAGCAGAAAAGCCATGAGATTGGGGAACAATCCTGTGCTTATTGGAAAGAACTCTAAATGCAAAGACCTGCAAGAGTAAGCCTGGTTTGCATGAGGAAGATCATAGTCAGGACTTTAATGTTTTCCTCACAGAGAATGGAATTCCATGGAAGGGTTTCAAGGGAGAACAGACATGATCTGACTCACACATCTAAGAATAGTAATGGGGTCAAGGGCAAGGACAAAGTGGCAAATTAAGAAGTGATTGCTATAATCCTGAAATAGATGTTCCCTTGAGACAGAGCTAGGGGTAGTGTGGAAGTGGTGAGATGTAGTAAGATGTTGAGTGCATTTTGTACATAAGCAAAAATTTGCTGATGAAAAATATGTTTTGTGGGAGAGGAGATGAATCATGGAGGACTCCGAATTTCTGGCCTGAACTAGAAGGATGGGGTTGTCATTAGCTGAACATTAGGTAGGAAATACTGTTTGAAGAGAAATTTGAGCAGAGAAAATTTAATCCTTTAATAGGCAAGAGGAGATGCAATTTTGTACAGATGAAAAGAGTGACCCCAAATAGAGCATGAACTTCTAGCCAGTTACAGAAAAGGAATATGGACAGTATGACAGAAAGGGGCATGGGATCTGGGGAGATTCTTCTGATTTCTTTTATTTCCCCAGTGAAATATACAGTGAGATGAACAGTTGAGAATAATAATATGATAGGAATCACTGGAATTTTAAGGAGGGAATAGAAATTTTTGAAGAGATTTATAGGAATTGAGAACAGGGGGGAAAATTGGGATTAGCATGATCTAATGGAGTGAGTGGTCATGAGAATGAAGCCATCAGTCAACTTCATCATGGGTCTTTCTCTATGGCCATGTGGCAACAGAGATAGAGGTTGGACTCAGTGCAGGATTGTATTTGCAAGAGTTTTTGGCAGGAGAGTATAGGAAACCATGGAAAGGGCCAATGAATGAATTCTTATCTAACATCTATAATAAAAAAAAAAAGGAAGTGATAGTAGATGAAAGAAATTGAAGTTGTAGGTCCTGGTACCGTCTAAATGCAGTCATATGTTTTGTGATATGCATACATTCTAAGAAATGCATCATTATATAATTTCATCATTATAAAAATATGGAGCATATTTATATAAGCTAAGATGTCCATGGCATCATTGGATAATATAATCTTGTAGAACCACTGTGCTATATATTGTCTGTCATTGATTGAAATGTTATGCAGCACATGACTGTATTGTTAGAGTTAAGATACTAAAAGGAGTGAGCTAGAAAGATAGAGTAATGGTTGGGACATAGGCCACTTGAAAATAATATAAGAAAACATATTATTAATGGCGACAATAGTCAATTAGAGAAGTGGTGGCAATTCACCTTTCATTGAAGTTCTCCTTGGACATCATTAATAAGAATAAATCAAGAAACTGGGAATTAAGGTAAAAGTGGATATTGAAATGAATGAAGTGAGCCCAAAACCCAAATCTTCAGTAATTGAGAGGTAGTGCATCAAAGTCTGAGATGACTCCAACAAGCTAGTGCAATGAAGGAAACCTTTGATGTTAAGAGTCACAGCTTGGTGTTTAGGAAAGTGAGAGTAAGAATTGTCTGGAAGTAGCAATAGGAGCAAGCCCACAACCCAAAAATATAGGCATAATTTAAGAGGGCATCAGAGAAGGGCAGATCCAGCTTCCAGTTAGAGGACACTGTCTATTATATTAGACACACGAACAATTGCAGTAATAAGCTCTTAGTTTCAAAATTAAGACAGGTCATTTACTTTGGGGGAAACACAAAAAGTGTTGTTTAGGGCTTGCCTGTTACCACAGAAATCTGGTTACAATACAGAAGTATCCACACAGTTGTTCTATTCTCCTGGTGTGTGTGTGTGTGTGTGTGTGTGTGTGTGTGTGTGTGTAAAGTAAGGCTGCCTAAGTAATGATGGTGCATACCTTAGAGAGGAGTTCAGTGGAGCATGCATAGTAGAATGAATGTTAACACTTTTTTAAACATGTTTTTAGTTGTCAATGGACCTTAATTTAATTTATTTATTTATGTGTGGTGTTGAGGATCCAACCTAGAGCCTCACACATTCTAGGCAAGTACTCTACCACTAAGTCACAACCCCAGCTTAAAATGTTAACATTTTAAGAAACATGAGCCTTTCCAGGGTACCTGCATCTCACATCTTATCATTCTTTAAATTTAACAGATGAAATTTTACCATGTCAAGAAGCACTGAATATTGAGCAGGAATCATGTCATCCAGATAGGAGTCTATGCCGATTTGATTCTACAGATGAAGAATTAAGAAGTAAGTGTTAAATTGAGAGGCCCATCTTATAGGTGTTGACACAATTTATGAGACTCAGAGACCAGTCATAGGAATATGCACCTGCTTGCCTTTGTTGACTTAATAACCTAATTATATCTGCACTCTATTGAAGTTGGTAGTTTATCAAAACAGTGAAAAACACTAGTACATCTATTAAAGTTGATGTTTTGTAAACAAATACCATTAAAGACCCTCTTGGAATTACTCATAATGTTTCTTCTGAATAATTCTAATGTAAACTGGGTGAGGATGGGCACAACTGTAATCCCAGTGACTTGGGAGGCTGAGGCAGGAATATTGCAAGTTCAAAGCCAGTCTTAACAATTTAGCAAGGCATTTGGCAACTTAGTGTGACCCTGTCTCAAAATAAAACATTTAAAAAAGCAGAAAAAAATTCTAATGTAATTATAAATAATATATAATTTAAACTAATTCTATAAAGTTGGTAAGATCAAGTATTATGTCATTTAAAAAATTGAAACCGAGTTCCATGCCAGAGTCCCTGCCTACCAGTGGGAGCACAGGCCAAGGCCTAGGACCACCTTCAGCATCACAAACAGACTAGATCACTTGGAAGACAGAACCTCAGATAATGAAGACAAAATATACAATCTTGAAAACAAAGTTGACTGTACAGGAGCCCAGCCAAGGGCAGACATGAGACTGCTAGCCACCAGTCACAGGGGAATCCAGACCCAAGCTAAGGACTGCTTCCAGGGACCCCTGCAAGAGACTAGGCCTAAGTGAGGCTCGGGACTGATCAGGCCTAGCACTTCCCTCAAAGGTCTGTGTGAGAGGCCAGGACCAGAACCACCCCTGCACATAGTGGGTATTTATGCTGTTGCTCCCTTCCTGGATCCATCTTGTACACTGCAGCCATCCCCATAGTACTAGCCTCTACCTTGGGTCAACAGACAGGGCCTGGAGGCAGCGGCCTGCCAAAACGCCACGTCTTCGATCAATCAGCCCAAAGCCATTGTAAGTCTCACGTTTAGCCCCATCCCTGAAAGTGTTTGCATCCATCTGGGGCCACTCCCACTGCCATCTTGAATTACCTCCACTACCACAGCCACCACCTTTAGTGGCAGTAGTGTCCATCTAGGGGCACCAGCTAAAGACTGGAAGTGAACTCCAAGGTGAGATATAGGTAATCTTTAGATTACAAGATTATAGGATAGAAACTGCAATACCTCAGATCGGCGTGGCAAGAAAGGAAGATACATAAACAACATGAAGAAACAAGAGAAGAAAGTGCCCCAAATAAACCAAGATACTACAATAATAGAATCCATTGACAGCACAGTTGATGAAATGGCAGAGAAAGAATTCAGAATGTATATAATTAAAATGATCTACAAATGAAAGAATGACTTAAGTGAGCAAATTCAGGCAAAAATTGATCATTCCAACAAAGAAATACAAGCAAATATAAACAACCATCAATCACATCAATGAAGAGATAAGGGTACAAATACAAGTAGCAAAAAATTAAGAAAAATCTAGAGATTGTGGGAAAAAAATACAATCAGAAATTCTTGAAATGGAGGAAACTATAAACCAAATAAAAAACTTGATAGAAAGCATCACAAACAGACTAGATCACTTGGAAGACAGAACCTCAGATAATGAAGACAAAATATACAATCTTGAAAACAAAGTTGACCGTACAGTGAGAAACCATGAACAGAACATACAAGAATTATGGTATAGCATCAAAAGACCAAATCTAAGATTTGTTGGGATAGAAAAAGGCACAGACTTTCAAACCAAATGAATGCACAATCTCTTGAATGAGATAATATGAGAAAATTTCCCAAACATGAAAAATGAATTGGAAAATGAAATAAAAGAGGCTTACAGGACACCAAATGTATAAAATTACAACTGATCTATACCAAGGCACATTATAATGAAAATGTCCAGCATACAGAATAAGGATAGAATTTTAAAGGCTGCAAGAAAGAGGAATCAGATTACGTATAGGGAGAGACCAATTCAGATGTTGGCAAATTTTCAAACCAGACCCTAAAGCAGGGAGATTATGGAACAACACATACCAAGCTCTGAAAGAAAATGGATGCCATCCAAGAATCTTATATCCAGCAAAATTGAGCTTTAGATTTGATGGATGAAATAAAAACCTTCCATGAAAAACAGAAGTTTAAAGAATTTACATCAAGAAAGCCTGCACTAGCATTCTCAGCAAAATATTCCATGAGGAAGAAATGATAACCAACAATAAAAATATACAAGAGAGAAATGACACTAAAAAAAGAAAGAAAAAAGGCCAATCAAAAGAGAAACAAACTCAAGGTAAAAACCAAAAATAAACCAAAATGACCAGGATTACAAATCATATTGTAATAATAACCCTGAATGTGAATGGTTTAAACTCATTAATTAAAAGACATAGACTGACAGATTGGATAAAATAAAAATTAAAGACCCAACAATATGCTGCCTTCAAGAGACTCATCTCACAGGAAAAGACATTCACAAACTGAAACTGAAAGCTTGGTAAAACACGTATCACTCACAAGGACCGCATAAACAAGCAGGAGTTTCCATCTCCATATCAGATAAACCAAAGTTTGTGAAAAGGAATAAAGAAGGACATTTCATACTTCTTAAGATAATCATGTATTAACAAGACATAACAATCTTAAATATCTATGCCCCAAACAATGGGGCATCTATGTATATCAAACAAATCCTTCTCAACTATAAGAATCAAATAGACCACAACACAATAATACTTGGTGACTTTAACACAGCTCTCTCACCATTGGAGAGATCTTCCAAACAAAAACTAAACAAATAAACCATAGAACTCAATAAAACAATCAATAATTTAGACTTAACAGACATATATAGAGTATTCCATCCATCAATGAATGAATACACTGTTTTCTCAGCAGCACATGGATCCTTCTCCAAAATAGATCATATGTTAGGTCACAAAGCAAGTCTTAGCAAATACAAAAAAAATAGAGATACTACCCTGCATCCTATCTGACCATAATGGAATAAAATTAGAAATCTATGACAGATTAAAAAATAGAAACTACTCCAACACCTGGAAACTGATTATTATGCTATTGAATGCTGCATGGATAACAGAAGGCATCAAGGAAGAGATTAAAAAAAATTCTTAGAAGTAAACAAAAACTTTGATAAAACATACAAAATCTCTGGGACACCATAAAGGCAGTGCTAAAAGGAAAGCTCATTGAATTAAGCTCATTCATTAAAAGAAGAAAAAGTCAACAAATAAATGACTTGACACTACATCTAAAAAGCCCTAGAAAAAGAGGAACAAACCAATACCAGAAGAAGTAGAAGACAGGAAATAATTAAAATCAGGGCTGAAATCAATGAAATTGAAACAAAAGAAATAATTCAAAAATTTGACAAAACCAAAAGCTGATTCTTTGAAAAAATAAGTAAAATTGACAAACCCTTAACTACCTTAACGAAAAGGAGAGAGAAAACCCAAATTACTAAAATTCGTGATGAAAATGGTAATATCATGGCAGACACTACCAAAATACAGAGGATAATTAGAATCTATTTTGAAAAGTTGTATTCCAGTAATATAGAAGATACTGACAAATTTCTAGAGGCATATGACCTACCCAAACTGAACCAGGAGGTCATACACAACTTAAACAGATCAATTTCAAGCAAGGAAATAGAAGATGTAATCAAAAGACTACTAAACAAAAAAAGCCCAGGACCAGATGGATTCTCAGCTGAGTTCTACAAGACCTACAAAGAATAATTAATATAAATACTCCTAAAACTATTTCACTAAATAAAAAAGGAGGGAGCCCTTCCAATCTCATTCTAAGAGGCAAGCATCACTCTGATACCAAAACCAGACAGAGACACATCAAAGAAACAAAATTTCAGACCAATATCTCTGATGAACATAGATGCAAAAATTCTCAATAAAATTCTAGCAAATTGTATAAAAAACATTAAAAAATAGTGTACCATGATCAAGTGGGGTTCATTCCGGGGATGCAAGATTGGTTCAACATATGAAAATCAATAAATGTAATCCATCACATTTTATCATATGATTTTATCAATTGATGCAGGGAAAGCATTTGACAAAATACAGCACCCTTTTATTTTCAAAATACTAGAAAAACTTGGGATAGTAGGAACATACCTCAACTTTATAAAAGCTATCTATGCTAAACCCAAGGCCAACATCATCCTAAATGGAGAAAAATTGGAAGCATTCCCTCTAAAAATGGGAACAAGATAGGGATGCCCTCTTTCATCACTGCTATTCAATATAGTCCTTGAAAAATTAGCCAGAGCAATTAGACAGATAAAAGAAATTAAAGGAATGCAAATAGGAAAAGAAGAACTCACACTATCATTATTTGCTGACACGATTCTATACTTAGAGGATCCAAAAAAGTCCACCAGAAAACTTCTAGAATTAATAAATGAATTAGCAAAGTAGCAGGATATAAAATAAACACCCATAAATCAATTTCATTTCTACCCATCAGTGATGAATTCTCTGAAAGAAAAATTAGGAAAACTACCCCAATCACAATAGCCTCAAAACTAATATAAAATACTTGGGAATCAATTTAACAAAAGAGGAGAAAGACCTCTACAATGAAAACTACAGGACACTAAAGAAAGAAATTGAACGAGACCTTAGATGATGGAAAAATCTCGCATACTCTTGGATAGGCAGAATCAATATTGTCAAAATGGCCATACTACCCAAAGTGCTATATAGGTTTAACGTGATTCCAATTAAAATCCAAATGTCATTTATTTTAGAAAGAGAAAAGGCAATTGTGAAATTAATTTGAAAGAATAAGAGACCCAGAATAGCCAAAGTAATCCTTAGCAAGAAGAGTGAAGCAGGAGGCACACGATACGAGACCTTAAACTGTACTACAAAGCTATAGTAACAAAAAGAGCATGGTATTGGCACCAAAATAGACATGTAGACCAATGATACAGAATAGAAGACACAGAGACAAACCCACATATATACAGTTATCTCACATTAGACAAAGGTGCCAAACACATACATTGGAGAAAAGATAGCCACTTCAACAAATGGTGCTGGTAAACTGGAAATCCATATGCAGCAAAATGAAACTAAACCCCTGTCTCTCACCAGGCACGAAACTCAACTCAAAATGGATCAAAGAACTAGGAATTATACAAGAAATCCTACACCTAATAGAATTAAAAGTTGGTCCAAATCTTCATGTTGAATTAAGACCTTACTTTCTTAAGAAGACTCCTATAGCATAAGAAATAAAATCATGAATCAATAAATTGGATGAATTCAAACTGAAAAGCTTCTTCTCAGCAAAAGAAACCATCAATGAAGTGAATAGAGACCCTGCATTCTAGGAACAAGTTTTTGCCACATGCACATCTGATAGAGCACTAATCTCCATCATATATAAAGAACTCAAAAAACTTAAAACCAAAAAAAACAAACAACCCAATCAATAAATGGGCTAAGGAGCTGAACAGACACTTCTCAGAAGAAGACATACAATCAATCAACAAATATATGAAAAAATGTTTAACATCTCTAGCAATTAGAGAAATGCTGTCAAAACTATTCTAAGATTTCATCTCCCGCCAGTCAGAATGGCAGTGATCAAGAATACAAACAACAATAAGTGTTGGCAAAGATGTGGGGGAAAAGGCACGCTCATACGTTGCTGGTGGGACTGCAAATTAGTGCAACCACTATGGAAAGCAGTATGGAGATTCCTTAGAAAACTTGGAATGGAACCACCATTTGACCCAACTATCCCTCTCCTTGGTCTATACCCAACGGACTTAAAAACAGCATACTACAGTGCTGCAGCCACTTCAATGTTTATAGCATCTCAATTCACAATAGCTAAACTGTGGAACCAACCTTGATGCCCTTCGATAGATGAATAGATAAAGAAATTGGTATATATACACAATGGAATATTACTCAGCAATAAAAGAGAATAAAATTATGGCATTTGTAGGTAAATGGATGGAGTTGGAGAATATCATGCTAAGCGAAGTAAGCCAATCCCAAAAAACCAAATGCTGAATGTTCTCTTGAATAACTGGATGCTGATCCATAATGGGGGAGAGGACACAGGGAGAATGGAGGAACTTTGGTTAAAGGAGAGGGAGGGGGAGGGGTCATTGGGGCAGTAAAGATGGTGGAATGAGGTGGACATCATAGCCCTAGTTTCATGTATGACTGCATATATGATGTGATTCTACATCACATACAACCAGATAAAGGTAAAGTTGTTCTCCATCTTTGTACAATGAATCAAAATGCATTCTGCTATCATGTATACCTGAGTAAATAAATTTTTAAAAAATTGAAAAAAAATGATGATAGAATGAAAAATTGGAATCTCTTTTATGTGAATGGTTCTCATGGGAAAGGATGTTCATCTGGGTTAACCGAAGTCCTTCTTAAAATAGAGTTGCTGGTGTACTCTAAACTTATTAGATCAAATTTCCAGATGGTGTGTATGTGGACCTCTGAGTTAATTGATACATATAACCCTGGTTGAGCAGTCAATCTGGTAAACTATAATAGTTCACTAAGATCTTTCTCTTCCTTCTGCAGTGTGTCAACCCTGTGGATTTGACTTTGACATGTGTGACTGGACAGCAGAAGCATCTCCTGGGAAAATTTCTTGGATTCGAACAAAAGCCAGCGAGTTCCCTATAATAAAATCCACACCCCAGCAAAATCTTATTAGCACTGATGAAGGTAGCAAATAAAACATGATGGATTTTATGTTGAGTCTTAGAATTCTGCTTTATTGTAACTAGTGAGAAGACATTAAAGTGGGGTCTTGGTGATCACTGTATATTTTATTGAAAGTATATTATGCCATAGATATTGAAAGTGAAAAACAATCATGTTTCCAATGCTATAGAAGAAAAATCATACTATATTAACTATCTTTGTTTGTAAATTTGTTATTTTCTTATTTTCAGGAGATATTGGGTTTTGTATGAACAGAAATAAAAATATTTATTTTGAAGCAGAGTCTCACTAAGTTGCTAAGGGTCTCATAGAGTTGCTGAGGCTAACTCAATTTAAGATCCTTCTGCCTCAGCCTCCACAGTTGCTGGGAGTAGTTGATTTTCATTAAGTCTATTTACTGGCTTTTTATGACTACAGTTCTGTCAATGAGTTTCTTCTTATTAGAATTAGTGTTTTATGTTTACTTTTCACCCCATTGTCATTTTTGGGGGGTAAGAGGGGATTATTGTTATTTTATTTTTATTTTCACTGGTTTGGAAACTTTATATATCTTACTATTATGTCTATTCTTAATTTTAACATATATTAAATTTTATTAAACACATTAAATTTTATTACCAAAACCTAAAGTATTTACTATTTCTGTGTTTTTCAAATATGATAAATAACTTGACACAATTTAACTACTATTTTACCCTTTTCTCGTTTTGAGTTATAGTTTAGCATTTTCAGAAATGTTTTAAATCAATAAGTTAATGTTTTATGTTTACAATTATTGCAACTGTGTATTGTATTGTTTCCTTCCTTCACTACTGCTTTCTATTTTCATGAGTTGTTTCGGATCCGAAGATCAAACACAGGGCCTCCTGCAGGTGGGCAAAGGCTCCACTACTTAGCCACATCCCAGGCTCTCACCACTGCTTTTCAAATTTCCATTGTCCCTCTTAGTTCTCTTTTGTTTGGTATTTTAATTAATTGTTCTTTTGCTTAGAAAAGATCTGTGGTGATAAGCTCCTTAAGAATTTATAAACTTAAAATGTTCTAGATAAAAAGTCATCTGGTCAGTCAATTTTAGAAAGAAATATATTTTCCTTGTAAGTGCCTGTTGATTATCCCTCTCTATCCCAATAGTTACTGTTGTAATTGAGAAGTCTGAGTTCATTTAATCTATTTCAGTTTAATATAGATCTTTACAATGTCTCTTTTTGATGTTTAAATTTTTCCCTGTGATAAGTGCAGTTGTTTTTAATTTTTTCAATGCTGGTGACATTATCTCATCACTTCAGGAAAGTGTCTGTTATTCTATTCAAGTAATTTTTACTGCTTTTGTTGTTTTCCTCTTCGGTCCCTGTTAGATATACTAAAGAGGCACTATTAATTTATACTCCCTAACTTCACTGCCCTTTTAAAAATTTTCTACACTGTTTTGTCTATTTTGAATTATATTTTCAGTGCTGCTTCCTGAAACACAATTTTTTTCTGTGACTCTGTTCAGTCTAGATTATATTCTTTTGGGCATTTAATTCTTGTAGTTTGTATGTGTGTGGTTAATTATACTCTTTGTTGATTATTTCAGTTTTCCTTCTTCTTTTCTGTTTAGTGTACTATAGCTATCCATAATAGTAGGGTTCATTCTGGAATATCCATAATCCTGTACTTTTTCTTGTACCTTATAAATACAAAATAATCCTAATTTCTCTCTCCCATCTCTTGTATTATTGCTACCATGAATTTCATTTATACATAAACAATAATTATCAGATATACTATTGCTATTATTCTCTTGAACAAACTTATTTTTTAAAACTTTTTTACATAGATGGATGCAATGACTTTATTTATTTATTTTTATGTGGTGCTGAGGATTGAATCTAGTGCCTCACATATACTATGTGAGTGCTCTACCACTGAGTCACAACCCCAGCCCCAAACTGTTATTTTTTAGGTCAGTAAACACAAAAAATAAATTATTGTTTTATTCTTGATATTTCTTCTCTAATGCTCTTTTTTCCCCCTTCTTGTAGATCCAATATTCTCACCCATATAATTTCCTTTTTTTCTGAAGAACTATTTTTATTTCTTGCAAAGCAAGTCTGAGGAACAGACCCCTTCAGTTTTTTTTGGGGGGTGGGTGGGTACCAGGTATTGAACTTAGGGTCACTTGACCACTGAACCATATCCCCAGCCCTATTTTGCATTTTATTTAGAGACAGAGTCTCTCTGAGTTGCTTAGCACCTCACTTTTTGCTGAGGCTGGCTTTGAACTTGTGATCCTCCTGCCTCAACCTCCCAAGCTGCTGAGATTACAGGCATGTACCACTGCACCCAGCAGATTCCTTCAGTTTTTAGAAAGTTTTATTTCTCCTTCATATTGCAGGATGATTTCATGAATGGAATTCTGGGTTGGTGATTTTTTTGGGAGTATTCTCAACACTAAATATTTCACTTCATTCTCTCCTTGTTTGCAAGATTTTTATAATTTATCTTTCCTCCTTCATAGGTAAGATATACTTTTTCTTCTGGATTTTCTATTGTGATATTTTCTCTTGATTTTCTGCAGTTTGAATATACATAAAATTTCTTCTTTCTTTCTGTTTGTTCATTTCTAGCATTTATTGTACTTGGCGTTTTCTGAGTTTCCTGGATCTTTGATTTCATGACTGAAGTATTTGGAGAAATTCACAATCATTGTTGCTTCAAATACTATTTTCTGTTCCCTTATTTTTCTTTGTTCCATTGTACATACATTGCACCTTTTGCCATTTCCTCACAGTTCTTGGAGAGTCAATTTCTTATTTTTTCCCCAACAATTTTCTTTCTGTGTTTCAGTTTGGAAGTTCTGTTAACATGATCTAGTCTACTGATGAATCCAAGAACACATTCTTCATTTATGTTACAGTTTTTACTCTTTAAATTTCCATCTCTTTGGCTACATTATCTTACACTTTCTATTAAAACTTTTAGCATATTAAACATAATGATTTTAAATTCCCTGTCCAATCATTTCAATATTCCTGCCATATCTGTTTCTGACGCTTGCTCTTTCTTTTCAAATTGTGGTTTTGCCTTTTGGTGCACCTTGTAATGTTTTTGCCAAGAGTCAAATTTACAAAAAGCTATAATTTATTGTGTAAAAGGCATCAAGGTAAATAGTGTGAGCTGCTGTTGTTATCTGGCTAGGTGTTAGACCGCTTATTCTTTTATGTAGCTGTCTATATCTGAGGATGAATTTTGCCTGGCTTTCTTTTTTTTCCCTCTCTGTCTTTGGGTTCCTTTGCAGTGTTCTTACATAGCTCTTGTGGTACTTTCCTCCCTCTATTGTCCAACAGCCCTATTGACATGGTGGTATGTTGTGAGGAGGAGAGCATTCTGTAGTCATGAGTAGACTTCTTTGAATGAGCCTGAGTTCCTGTTGTGTGTCCTTCAAAAGTGCTTCTTCAAGTGCTCCCCTTGTCTTAACTTCAGGAGAAAGAAAATCTGGAAGGAGCTGAATCTAGGAATTTTCCTTGCTCTTGTGGGAAGGCTAGAATGGACTGGAGTTGGGTATTTCCCTTACCCCTAGTCAGTTGGACTCTGGTTAAATCCTTGTGATTTACATTGTGGCGAAATAGTTTCTCTTGAGTTCAGGACTTGTTAAGAGTAATAGAATAGTCTAGGAGTATTTCAAAATGGCTACTTTTCCTCTCTCTTGGATGTAAGCCTGAGGGGACTTTTCTCTGATTTTCACTGTGTGGATCTCATAGGACTCCTGGAGGTAAAATTCAGAACAGTATTCCCTTAGAGCTTTTAACTTTTCAAGGCATCCACACTCAGTTGCTCAGGTTTCTCATATAGGTTCTGGTTTTAGCAGAGCTTTGCACTCTTTCTGCTTTGGGAAGCTGGGATTCTCTATATTCATATGCCTCTCCAGTTATGAGGCTGTGGGTTGCATAGTGACCTCACTTCTGAGGGATCTGTGAAAAGATGATTTTCAACAGAAAAATCAACATTTTCTTGTTAAATGGATGAGACTGACAACTTCCAAGCTCATTACATGCTGGTCCCCAAACAAGAAATTTTGCAGGTTCCTTTTAATTGAGATTTGTACTTTTTCCATCCCCTCTATTCTTTCTGGCTCTTTCTGTTTGCCTTCAACCCTCCCTATTTAGTGATTTTTTTTTTTTTTAACATCACTTAGCTCCTCAAAACTTTATCTGAGTAAGAGTATAATTTTAGGGTTTCATACTTTATGATAATTCTTGGAGTTTTGCACATTCCTTTGATTAGAGTCTGGGATGGTAAATGTTTTGTGAAGAGGGTTCCTTAGTCCTATTTTCTGGCTTCACTGAGTGTGACTCTGCTCATCTCTCTGTGACACTTTAATTGGTCAACTCCAAGCTACCACAAGCTTCTTCTGACGCCAAAGTCTAAGAATTCTGTGGCTTCAGCTCTGTTTCTTACTTGGCATATCTATTCTTTCTTCACCTTGTGAAATGTTTTGTCTTCTAGTTTGTTTCTCATTTCTTTATGTTTAAATCAGAGATAAAGTGTTAACATACTGTAGTATTTTGATTAAAGTCTAACATTTCTAATAAGAGTTTTACTAAAGTGTATATTTTTTAGACATTGCAGGAATATTTATTAGCTTACAAAGAGGAAGCATTGCAGAATTTATGTTTGAAAAATTAAGACGCTATACAAACTTCTTTGTACCTCTGCATTGCCAATATCATTGAATTGAGGGATAGTCTAAATTAGTTTTCAATATCAAATGGGAAAAAATCAATAGATAATATTTTTATGCGCTATAAAACCTGCAGATGCAGATGCAGCTATCTGATACTTTCATGTTGTTTGGCAAGAAAGAGATAATTTTAAACTGTTTTTCCTTAAACTATAAAGATATTTTTAAACTTAAAGAGTAGAAAAATAATCAAAAGGAGAAAGAATTCTGGGGAGAATAAAGGAAGAATTCTTGATTCAGAAAGAACTCCTTTTGACATTTAAAAGAAAATGATAGTAATTTGATAGCATATCACAGATTTCTTTTAAAAGAATATTGAGACAAGGGACAGTGGCTTATGCCTAAAATCCCAGAGGCACTGGAAATTGAGGCAAGAGGATTGTAAGTTCAAAGTTAGCCTCAGCAATTTAGTAAGTCCCTGAGCAACTTAGTGAGACTCTGTCTCAAAATAAAAAATAAAACAGGCTGGGGCTATGGCTCAGCGGTTGAGCGCTTGCCTCGCATACGTGAGGCACTGGGTTCGATCCTCAGCACCACATAAAATAAATAAAGATATTGTGTTCACCTACAACTGAAACAAAATATTTTTAAAAATAAATAAATAAAAATAAATAAAAAATAAAACAGGCTGGGGTAGGGCTCAGTGGTTAAGTGCTCCTGGGCTCAATTCTGAGAACCAAACAAACAAACAGACAAATTTTTTAAAAAAAGAATGTTGGATTTTAATACTGAAGATGTCATCCAATTTTGCTTTTAGGAATTAGGAAATAGTTCAACACCTTTCAAAAAATCACACATGAAAATAAACACCTGTTATTTGTAGTTCATGTAATAATTTTTGAACATCACATATTCTTAAATAAAACACTTTAATCCTGGTTTTGAAATCTTAAGAAATAACATTTTGTTTAACAGAAAGCAGCTGTTTTCCTAAAGTTTTTTTCTTCCCTCTGTTTTTTAGGTTACTTCGTGTGGGTAGGGGCAACACATGCATTTACTCTTAGCCATTTAGACAGCAGGGCTTTTTTAAACAGCTCTCTGTGTTACTGCTTGGGCAAGAACTGCCGCCTTCAATTCTATTACTGCATGGAAAACAGTGTCCTGAGAGTGGGATTGTATGATAATGAGGTAAGCTAGTGCTGATTTCAAATTCATTGAATGAGTGAAATTTCTATTCTTGGCAACTTCTGCTTTTATTTCTCGGTTCTGTGTAGGCTGTAGGGCTTTAGTATACTATGTCCTGACAATACCTTTAAAACAATGCTTAAGATGCCAGTTTACAGACTACTATCATGTACAAAAGTTAATGTGCTAATTTGCAGAATATTATTTCATAAGCTGTTAAAATTCATAAAAGTATAGTTAAGAAACTATAGTCTAATAAAAAGAGACATCTGGGATTCTATATTGTTAGCTCTGCACTGAAGCTCTGAGATAACCTGTTTTTGGATTTTAGACCTATTAGAAGTATAAATATGATTAGAAGTAAGTTATTTGTTTTGGTATAAGTGGACACATGTTCAAAGACTTATAGTTACTGATTTAAAATGCACACTTGGTTTAAAAAAATTTACTAAGTAGAGGGAAGGTTGAAATGCTTATGCTAGTATATAAACCAATTCAGGCTCTAAGTTTAACTGGAAGATATCCCCTACAAGTGTGAAAATACATGGAACACTTGGAGAAATCCTATTGTAAAGAATAATGAATTTATAGAGGAGAATAAACAAGACATGGGGTAAATAGCAGTCATTCTACAAATGGGAAACATTTGGCAATAATTGCAGGAGTTCTGACTGTGGGAGAAAGGAAGACTGAAAAGCATCCAAGTGAGTTTCCTTTGGCTTAAGATACTTTGAGTTAATGCAATTGAAACTTCCACAACAGCTAGATTCATTTTTCAACAAAAGTTTATTCATCATCTGTGCTTACCCGATGGCACCAACAACCTGTTGTTATTTTCTTCTGATCTCTTTTGTTTTGAAATTTGGCATGTCATTACAATGAATCCCCAAATATCAGAACACTTATTGGTAAAACATTTGAACATTCAGTAGGAATCCTTTTCTTTGCCTCTTCTGCTTTTTTGTACCATTTCCATGATATCTAGTCTTCTTTCTTCTGCCTCTTCAGGGATACTCACGGAATACTAAGGCATAAAGTTGAACTAGCAGTCTTACTAGGTAGCACAATGCATTCGCTATGAAATACAATGTCTAGCATTCTGTGTATTTTATGACATTTTTAGAGTGGTAGTTGACAACCAGTTGTCATACCATCTATTAGATCCATTTCAATCAATTAGGCCAGGTGTATGGGGAGGGGATGGAAGTGAACAACGTCTACTTGACCCTTTCTGAAGCACTACACACTTTTCATAGAAATGGTAATAATCTTATAAAAAAAAAAAAAACAATCCTCCCAAAAGCCACAAATTAAACTTTATCTGGATATGTTATAACATTCATGCCTCAATAATCTTTCGGATATCATCTGTGCCATGTAAACCAGCCACATTGAAATACCATGTAAAGTGCAACCTTCTATAATTTCTAAATTAGTCTTTCAACAAAGGCATGGTGAAAAATTTTAGAATAATTTCGTAGAGTTTAAATTATAGTTAAAGATGCTTTAATATATATGATCCTATGATACTACTTTTTATAAAACAAGTTAATTAATATTTTCTTACATGCCAAATGAGTTATATACCTCCCAATTTAAGTCAAAATTTCAATCATATATGTTCTATCTTGGAAAATTTTAATCACAGCTGAACATCAGTGATGGGTATTTGAATTTTCAATGTATTATGTAATAGAGTTGTGAATTACTGAAAATGAACAATAGTATTCTTCTGGTGTCTTTGGGGCTATACAAGAAAAGATTAAAAACAAATTGTCTTCAGATGCTGTATTATATAAGAATAGAATTACTGAGCTGTTTTGCCTCACATAATAAGAGAAGAAATCCAACTGGCAGATCTAATCTAAGGGTTAATCAGAACCAACTTGGTGTACAACTTAGAATATTGATTCAGAGTTGACTCATTGGCATACCCAGTGTTCTACAAGATATCCTATCTTCTGATGCCCTAATTTTCTGTCCTGTATATGTATAACATGTCGGTTACTGATGCAAAATATGCATTAAAGTACATTTAAGTCACAAGTAGATGTTTCATCACATACTTCAAAAGGACTCTAAACCTATCATTTAAAAGAATCTAATTTTGAAAATTACATCTTCCACGAATAGAATGCTCTTCTCCACTCTGCGTATCTGTAAATAAGTGTAGGTGTATGCAGATGAGCCAGGATGAATCTAACGAGAATGCTTAAAGTCATTTTTATTATTTCCTGAGGAAAAGTGGGACACAGGTGAAGGCACTTTGTGAAGTAAAGTTCACTGTTTTAGAGTTTGCTGAAGTGTACAGCACTTCTAGTTTGTATTACCTAGCTATTCTGGCATAGTTTTGTATCCATCACCTATATAGTAATAATCATAGCAATGACCTAGCCTTTGTCTTAGGAGAGCTTCCAGGCCAATGAGCCAGGATAGTGGAGTAACTTGCTAGTGGTACTGTTCTCACATTGCCAAAGAGGATGAATGTTGTTTAGGCTTGAAAGAAAATTCCTTAGGATTTTTTTTTTTTCTTTCTTGCATGGTACAATTTTAAAGCCAAAATGAGTTTTCTTTAAGAGGAGATATTTATCAAATTGCATGGTTCTGTCATGGATGCAATCAAAAATAGTTAAAAAAATAATAAAAACCAACAACACTGAATTTGATAGCTTTGATTTCTTTAGGGGAAAAGAGAAGAACAAACTGATATCTCTAAAAGATGTGGTCATAAACATTTTTCTTGAAAGGTTAATCAGCGTTATTGATTCTGGTCTAGGGGAGCAAAGACACTTTTTAAAAGTTTTTTTATAGATTGATTGGTCTTAAGATAATGGAAAATTAGAAGAGCCTTGAAAAGCTTCTAGAGGCTAAGAATTATTTTCTTTTACAATGACTCCTGTTAAAAATAACTACATAGCCTGAGGGAAAGAAAAGATATAAAATAAAAGCTGCCTTCCTTTATTTGGGATAAACTATTCATCTTTGCTTGTGTTGTTAGATAGGAAAATATGGTGGGGAAAAATATCTGGATATCATTCATAATATACCGTTAATGTAGTACATGAAAAGCAAGTTTGGAAATAACTCTGCTCATTTAAAAATAAAAAAAAAATGTGTATTCATTTTCAGGTAGATCAGAGAGAACTCAATTAGTCATCATGAAGTCAGAGATCAGAATTGCTTATATTATTTTCATAAAATGAATGTTGGGGGCACTGATGAACAATTTGCCAAGCAGTATCACTAAAAGCATCATGAAGGGTATAGCATCTCGATGATAAATAACTGAAGTTATGTGGGCAATAACTGGAATTTTGTTGTATTTCTCAGTATTTTAAAACTAATTCATCCTGATATGACACAGAAACCATGGGCTGAAAAGACATCTATCTCTTGTGCTTGGCTGTCCTGTGGAAGTCTTAGCAGTTGATGTGAATGAGTAATGACATAAAGTGAATTTTAAAGGACTTAGACTATATTCTGAAATCTCTAGGGTTGAGTGCAGAACAAAATAGTAAAAATTCCATTTTTAGAAAAACTTGGGCATAATTAAAATAAGTGAGGCCAAGTGAGGAGGTAAACACAAGAAACTGAAAAAAATATGTCATATGTTATTAGAATTACAACTTGATGACACCTTCCCAGATTGTTTTCTATTTAATACCTGAAGGTGAGCAGGGCCAGTCTCAGAGCACATTCTGAGACAGATACATGTCATTCTTCATGTTTTCACCATATTGATACATAAAAAAAAAAAAAAAAAACATCTGTCTTTCCCAAGAAAATATTAGATTAAGAATGCTTGCTAAAAATCTGAAGAAAAGCAGAATTATTTCAGAGCATAAAAGTGTGGTCATAAACCCTAGAGACCAAAACCATGAGCACAATCATAGAACACCTTATGGACTCTGTCTTACTTCTAAGTGTGTAGTATAGTTTTACACATTTGACAACCTAAAAATGATCATTATATGGTATACAACATGGCATGTTCTACAAGGGATTAAATACCTTTGATAGAATGACTAAAGAAATCACTGTAAGAACACAATCTCCAGAAAATAATTGTGTTGTTTGAAACTTGGGCTGAATTCTCCCATTAGATACAAAAATGCATCTAAGCACTATTTTTTAATCTTTTATATTAAATGTTGGCCTGTTTCTTTCCTTTCTACTATCATGAAAACTTTGGAACATGTAATAATGTTATTGAAATCATTTAAATTGCTGATATTATCAATTGCTATTTAGAATTTTATTTTTGAAATGCGATTACTTTATTTCTTTTGAGATTCCATTTGGATTTTTGTTTTGTGTTAATACTCTTCAATGAAAGAGCAGCTTTACTAAATAATCACACATTATTTTCTTGTTTTTTTTTTTAATGTTATTCCACTTATTCCTTCTTACCACCAATATTTTAGATTTCCTAGTACGTAATACCATACAGATAGGGGAATCTATACTAAAATGTAATTAAGAGAGCACTTACATGAATGTGAGGCTAGAATTTGGGAAGTGACTAATGTATTTTTCTTCAAATCAAAGGAAGAAGAAATATTTTGGACGTCCAATACATCAACTCACAGCAAATGGGTGAAAGCAGATGTGTTGATACCAGAAGGTCTGAAGACATTTAAGGTATCACAAGAAATAAACAAATTTTTTTATCATAAGTTTAACTTTTAGTAGTGAATAGTAGTGAATTTATCATCCATTGCTAAAGTTAAATTATCATTTAAATTAGAAATGTAGACTTGTGTATTTGGGGACAGTAATTTCATTCTTGTTTTCTTTGTACCAGGCCCTTAGCAGGTCAAATTTTCCTTGAGAAGAGGAACTAAGAGTGTGTCTACTCTTGATCAAAGCTTGCTTCTTCTCTGTGGATTCTCCTACCAGATTCCCCAGCTCCATGCATAGCACCCAGAAAAGCATCTTGCATTATGAAACAGATAGTCAAGTGGTATTGAAAATCAGTGGAGTTATATGCAAATATTTTGAATATATTAGCTCATAGAGTTATAACACAGGACTGACTGTGTCTATGACAAGATATATTGGCAACATACAATTGCTCAATGAGAGACTGGTGAATAAATAGTGCCTTAAAAAGTTAATTTGTGCTGGAGTTGAGTATAAAATAATGAGACTGTATAGCTTAAGAAAGCAGTTTCATCCCTTATAGTAGTACCATATTCGTACATTTCCTGTGTGTTCAAGGGATGTATCCCCCAAAACACTAAGATATTACCATGCAGACTTTGAGAATCCCGTATACCATAAAGTTGGAATTTCTGAATCATAGCATATTTGTGGCCATTTAAAGTTGAGGTTCATATCATTTTCTATTAAGTTAATATTTTGATACCATTTAAAATTTTTATAAGCTGATACTTCATCTTTATATCTTCTGAAAGAGGTACTTGTGAGTTTCATTCCTTTTCCACAAACTGAAGATTAAAGTTTGTCTTGTTATTTGATTCAAAGTAAAAGAAAGTAAAATGTAAGGGAAATAAATTGGGGAGTTATTATAGGTTTCTAAGTGCATATAAAGTGTGATTTTCAATAATGGCAGACTTTTGAGACCTACATTTAATCTCAATAAGTTTTGAAAAGCCAAATTTAATTTTTAATTTTTATTTTTTTAAAATTAATTAATTTATTTAAATGCATTTCAACTCATAGTACATATATAGAGCTTAATTTTTCATCTCTCTGGTTGCAAACAAGATAGAGTCACACAATTTGTGTCTTTATACGTGCACCTAGGGTAGTGATGTTCATCTCATTCAACCATTTTTGCTTCTCCCATTCCCCCTCCTCTCCCCCCATCCAAAGTTTCTCCATTCCTCCAATGCTTCCCATCCCCACCCCCCTTATGTATCAGCATCCACTAATCAGAGAGAACATTCTGCCTTTGTTTTGGGGGGATTGGCTTACTTCCGTTAGCATGATTTCTCCAATTCCATCCATTTACCTACAAATGCCATAATTTTATTCTCTTTTATTGTTGAGTAATATTCCATTGTGTATATGTACCACAGTTTCTTTATCCATTCATCTATTGAAGGGCATCTAAGTTGCTTCCACAGTTTAGAAATTGTGAATTGTGCTGCTATATAAACATTGAAGTGGCTGCATTATTGTAGTATGCTGTTTTTAAGTCTTCAGGGTATAGGCCAAGGAGTGGGACAGCTGAGTCAAATGGTGGTTCCATTACAAGTTTTCTAAGGAATCTCCATACTGCTTTCTAGATAAGTTGCACCAGTTTGCAGTCCCACCAGCAATGTTTGAGTGTGCCTTTTTCACCACATCCATGCCAGCACTTTTTGTTGCTTGTATTTTGGATAGCTGCCATTCTGACTGGGGTGAGATAAATCTTAGAGGAGTTTCTATTTTACATTTCTCTAATTACTAGAGATGTAACATTTCTTCATATAATTGTTTATTGATTGTATATCTTTTTCTGAGAAGTTTCTATTCAGCTCCTTAGCCCATTTATTGATTGGGTTTTTTGTTTTTTTGGCGTTAAGTTTTTTGAGTTCTTTATATGTCCTGGTGATCAGTGTTCTATCATATGCATGTGTGGCAGAAATTTGCTCCCAGAATGTAGGCTGTGTATTCACCTCATTAATTATTTCTTTTCCTAAGAAGAAGCTTTTTAGTTTAAATTCATTCCATTTATTGATGCTTGTTTTTATTTCTTGCACTTTAGGAGTCTTGTTAAGGAAGTTGGGACCTAATCTGACGTGATGAAGATTTGGGCCTACTTTTTCCTCAATTAGATGCAGGGTCTCTGGTTTAATTCCTAAGTCTTTGATCCACTTTGAGTTGAGTTTTGTGCATGGTGAGAGATAGGGTTGAGTTACATTTTGCTGCATAGGGATTTCCAGTTTTCCCAGCACCATTTGTTGAAAAGGCTATCTTTTCTCCAATGTATATTTTTGTCCCCTTTGTCTAGTGTGAGATAACTGTATTTATGTGGGTTTGTCTCTGTGTCTTCTATTCTGTATCATTGGTCTACATGTCTCTTTTGGTGCCAGTATCATGCTGTTTTTGTTACTATAGCTTTGTAGTATAGTTTAAGGTCTGGTATTGTGATACCTACCTCCTGCTTCACTCTTCTGACTGAGGATTGCTTTGGCTATTCTGGGTCTCTTATTTTTACAAATGAATTTCATGATTGCCTTTTCTATTTCTATAAGGAATGATGCTGGGATTTTAATTGAATTGCACTGAATCTGTATAGCGCTTTGGGTAGTATGGCCATTTTGACAATATTGATTCTGCCTATCCAAGAGCATGGTAGATCTTTCCATCTTCTAAGATCTTCTTCAATTTCTTTCTTTAGTGTCTGGTAGTTTTCATTGTAGAGGTCTTTCACCACTCTCGTTAGATTGATTCCCAAGTATTTTTTTTTTTTGAGGCTATTGTGAATGGGGTAGTTTTCCTAATTTCTCTTTCAGAGAACTCATTGCTGATTTATAGAAATGCATTTG
>CM053410.1:22102177-22184941 GCA_028644305.1 Xerus rutilus | reverse complement strand
CCCAATAATGTAACCTCTTACTTGTCCAATGAAAACTTCTCATGTTTTCTTGGTTGAGATGATTTCAATATAGGGGATATGACATAAAAATACAGTTTTATTACATATACTGTATGTGTATGTATTCACATATTTTGATGCCAAAATGAATATTTTATATAAATATTTGTACAATTTCTTTTGCTCTGGGGAAATTAAATAAAATTCAATTATTAGAATTGGTATAGTCACATACTTTTTGTATTAATGTATTTAATATATTTGTGCATATAGATATATACATATATATTCATATATAGTCTTCCAAAATGAGAAGCTTCAATTTAAAAACACTTTGAAACATTTCATATACACTTCTAAATTTTGCATTTTACAGATTTGAATTTGTAATACAAAGTTTCTTTCTTTCTTTCTTTCTTTCTTTATTTCCTTCCTTCCTTCCTTCCTTCCTTCCTTCCTTCCTTCCTTCCTTCCTTCCTTCCTTCCTTCCTTCCTTCCTTCCTTCCTTTCTTTCTTTCTTTCTTTCTTTCTTTCTTTCTTTCTTTCTTTCAAATCTCCAAGTGCCTGGAGCACAAACAAAATGCCTTCATTTTTCTTTTCATTTCACTCAGAGTGAATCTCTAGGATGTTATAGCTCAAATACTCAGCTTAAGGAACTCCAGTCTGGGGACTTAGTAAATACTAACCTTGTGAAGATTGTCAGTTGGTGCTCTCTAGCCAGTGTGCATTTCCTGACCACTCACTCAGCTTCTCTTTCAGTCCCAAGCTGTCCTTACTTTTGGGGACTATTTTGATAAATGTACTTACTGAGCCTCTAGCTCAGTGGCTTTTCAAAAACAGGCAACTGAAAGAGTAGCTGGTGTTTTGCTGCTTTCCTGTGCTACGTGGACTCCAGCAGCAGCAGCATCTGGGAACTGGTTCAATAAGACAGAACCTCAGGCTTTAACACAACCCTCTGCCTCAAAAATCTGAGTTGCAACAGTGTCCCAGGTGATGCATTTGAATGTTAAACTTTGAGAACCACTGGGCCAAAGAGGCTTTGAAAATGAGGACAGCTGAAGAAAGAAACAGATGGCATATAAAAACATTCGCATAAAAACTAAAGGCAAACTAGTCAAAAGGCTCTCAAGACAGAAGCCTAAACTCATGACTTCACCAGTCCCCAAGAGCATCACTGTAATACTAAACAATAGATTTCTAATGTTACATTAGCAGGATCTTGTATAAAATGAAGACAGCAAAGATTCAAATATATTTGCATCCCCATGTTCACAGCTACATCGCTCGCTGTAGTCAAGAGACGGTAACAACTTCAGCCTGTTGATGGGTGACTATGAATCGAAAAGTGAGCTGTATATTAATTTTATTCATTAATAAGAAGAAAGAAATCCTACTATGTGCAACAACAAGGAAGAATCTGGAGGGCTTTATATTAAGTGAAAAGAGGCAGGTAGAGGAAGACAAAAACCAGATGATAGGATTTATATCTGCATCTCCAAAAAAATCAAAATCAGAAACAAAGTTCAACAGTTTTTGCCAGGGACTGAGCGTTGGGGAAACAGGGAGATGTTGATCAAAAGTACTAACTTTCAGGAATAGGTTTAATAGGTTCTGAGGATCTGATGTTCAGAATGGTGGTATAGTTATTAATACTCTTGTACAATTAAAACTTGCTCAGAGAGCAGATCTTAGTATTCTCACCACACATGTGTGTGTACACGCACACATATGCACACAAATGGCAACTGTGAAAGGTGATGGATGTGTTAGCTAACTTGATTAGGGTAAATAGTTTACTATACACACACACAACACACACATATATAATTATAATGTATATCCTAAATATATACAGTTTGTCAATTGTACATCAATGAGCTTGGAAAAAATAATATACATATATAATATTTCTATCAGAATAATTAAATTATAACATGTGCCAAACAGATCTAAAGGTCTATATCAGATAAACAATTTACACATGAAATAGATTTAATTTTCAAACACATAGTACAACATAGATGAACCTTGAATATATTACGCTAAGTGAAATAACTGAGACACAGAAGGGAAAACAGTGTATGATTTTGTTTTTATGAGGAACCTAAACTAGTCAGCTTCATAGAGACAGGAGGTAGGAGAGTCGTTGTTGAACAGAGGCTAAGGGATGATTACATTGGGGTTAAATGGGTATGGAGTTTCAGTTTGAGGAGATGAAAGGTCTTGAGATGGAGGGTGGGAATGTTTTCTTAGCCTTAAGAACATACTAAATGCTACAGAACTTTGCACTTAAAATTATTTAAATAGTAAATTTTTGTCATGTAAATTTTACCACAATAAAATACATTCGTATGTATACACACACCCATACACAATTTTCAATAATGATATATGGAAAAGATTATATATAAATTTGCTTCCACTAGGATCCAAAAAGGATGGAAGGATAGATAGATCTCTGTTAAGCCAAAATAATTTGGGAAATTCTGTGGGAAATAGTTGTGTTTTTTAATGTAGAACTTTCAGATAATTTAAAATGCTAATATGAATTGTAAATCTTCACAAAGAAAACTGCCATAATATTCAGGTGAAAGGAATGTAAACCCAGGACACCATGCAATGCATTTAATGTTTACTGTAACGTTGTCACTAGAAGTCTTTCACATTTAGAAAAAATAATTGTTGAATGCTAAAGTATTTCTTGAGGGGAAATTCATTTATATAGTTTAGTATATCTATGATCTTTTTGGGTTTTCAATAAATATTAACAAAATATTTATGATTATATTCATTAAAATCTAATACATGCTCACTGAATGAGATGTTCCCCATTCACATCCCATACATAGCTTTTTTTCTTTTATCATAGAGAATTGAACTGGAGGATTCATAAATACTTTAATTTTTATGATCTGGAATTTTTCTCAGCTGCCACAATGAAATTCCTTTTCTTGTGCCCATATGCTATCATGGTTAAATATGTAAGAGAGAGATCTTTCAATCTGAAAACATTGCTCTACCTGATGAAGTCTGAGAGAAATTTTTCTGAAATTGTGAATAGCGTCATATCTCATGCTCTGTTTAGAGATAATGAAGTATATTTTACGATCACAGAAAGTTAAAAGAAAAGCAACAAAATAATCAAAATGCCTGTTTATAACTAATGCAATTAATTTGTAACATCATAGTTTTTACATTTTTAAAAATATTTAATATTTTATGTACTTAGTATGATAGGTGTTTGAGAGTTGCAAGTATGCATTTGATCCTCCCGGCTTTCCTCAGCTACTTATTACTTCAGCTTAAACTTTTGAATTATGTAGAGGAAATATTATTAATGGAAGAACCTCAACTTTAGGGGACTGAAATTCGACTTATATTTTATAGTACAGTTAAATTCTAGAATATTTAGCTTTTTAAAAAAATTCCTTTTAAGTGTACAGGAACAAAGGTCAGAAGTAAAAACAGCTGAGCAATTCACCAAGACTTTCACAGAGGTGATTGCACCATATTGTTGTCACAGATGTTTATGGAGATGGATTTTAAAAATTTAATTTCAGTTTTCAAAGAACAGCCATGTTTAGTGTTCTGTGGAAAGCATGATTGACATTTTAACTGATAATACATATAGTTAGCAAAAGAAATGGTTTGAACTTTAGTCCTAAAGACAAAATTTCAAGATTTATTCATCCAAAATTATTTTTACTTGAAAGCTTCTTCACATTTGTGTGACTGACAGGGCTCAATTGTGAAGAGTGTGTCTAGAGATGGGCAGTGCATTGGTCATGTGGGTCCTTTGATTTTCACACTCATTGGTCTTAATGCTCTTCACACCAGTGCCTTGTTGAGAAATTAGAATGTCTACTTCAGCAGCCACCTGCAGTGAAGATTATTGTTTGTATGGAGTTGTTTCCTTTGTGTAGCAATATATAACTTATTTCCTCAACGGGGCAGTATTAAATTTATTACCCAAGCAGGGAAAGTAAAAGAATAAAGAAGAGATATTAATTATTATGCTAGGACAAGAAGAAGAAACTGGGCTAAGCCAGATGTGTGGTCATCTTATCCTAGAATATTTCTACTTTAGGGAAGTGTGTCTCTAAGAATTAGGTATGCACTAATTAGGAGAATCAGTGGAAGAATTCCTTGGCTAAGTCCACAGCTAAGAAATTGAAACTTTCAGGCATGTTTTGGAAGTCAGGTATATATTTTGAATCTTGAATGGGGCCAAACTCTACTAACAGACTTAGGAGAACTGTGAGGTAGCCTAGACATTGGCAAAGCTCACAGAGGACCAAGAAACTGACCAGATAACTCTTTAAAAGTCCAAGGAGACAATCACAGCTAGATTATAGGTGCTTTTGACTGGGTCAGTAAACAAAACAGACTTTGCTTTGAGGTGGAACTTTTATCAACAGCCATATGAATGCTGCCTATGAATGCTGTAGCCAAAAACATGTTCAGGAGCGATGGATTTCCAGTTAAGTAGATGCGAACCTCACTTTCTCGCCATATTGGTGCACCCCTTGGTAACGTGCAACACCTTTTCATTATTGTAAGGTCGTCAACTTAATTGTTTTTATTTTGGGGGAAATCCATTCAGAGGAGAAAATAATATTTGCTTATAAAGACAAATAATCTGTTGTCATATATCGGTTATATGATTTCTTGAAAAAGCTAGAATTTGAAGTCTAAACATTCCATTGACATGCAGAGTCTTTTTTAGTGACATTGTCCTTGTGTACTGCACTTGGATTTTTTTTTTTTTTTGAGTACATTCTTTACAACCAAGTTTGCTCCACTTTAATGCTCACCTAAGGATTGGAGACATAGGAAGTGGCCAGTTTCCCCTCTCCATTTCCTTTGTTATTGCATTATTTAGGTTTTTTTTTTTTTTTTTTTAATCTTACTGCCTGGCACAACACGCTTTCCTAGGCACTGGCAGGTATTTATTCACAACACCAGCTTTCATGAAGCAGGTTACAAACAAACGCATAGTGAAAATGGGATTGATGCTATCTGTGTTGCTTTCTCATAGCTGCCATAATGAAATGTCACAATCTGGGTGACTTAAAGCAACATAATTTTTTTTTTCTAGTTCTGGGGGATAGAAATCAAGATGTTGGCAAGGCCATGCTCCCTTTAGTGTTCCTAGGAAAGGATTCTACTTTGCCTCTTGGTAAGCTTCTGAGAGCTCCTGGCAAACCTTGATCTTGGATTTTTGTTATTAGAGTATTATAATTATACATAGTATTTGGGTTCCTTTTGAAAAATTATACCTACAAAGAATTTGATTTGAATCCCCCTTACTTCTCCCTTTTCCTTCCTTATTTCCCACCCCCGTTTCTCCCTCCTCTACTCTACTGATCTTCCTTTCACTCCTTTATGTATTTATTTTTGATTGGTACTTTCTACATATGCATAAAGGAACTATTATTCCCTTTAGTACATTTGTATGTGTATATAATATGATTCTGTTTGATTCATTTCATACTTTCGCCTTTCCCTTCTTTGCTCCCTTTCTCCTTTATGATATCTAATCCCCTTCTTCACCGTCTTCTTTACTTTATTTTGCTTTAACTTCCACATATGAGAGAAAACATTCGACCCTTGATTTTCTGAGTCTGGCTTATTTCACTTACCATAATTTTCTCCATTTATTTATGGCAAATGCCATTATTTCATTCTTCTTTATGGCTGAATAAAAATTCCATGGTGCATATATACTATATTTTCTTGATCCATTCATCTATTGACAAGCATCTGGGTTGATTTCATAATTGGTTATTGTGAATTCTGCTGCTATAAACATTGTAGTGGCTGTTTTGCTTTAGTATGCAGATTTTAGTTCTTTCAGATAAATACCAAGGAGTGGGATAGGTGGGTCATATGGTGGTTCCATTCCTAGATTCTTGAGGAGTCTCTATACCACTTTGTTTTGTTTAGTTATTTTGTCCATTAATGGATTTTTGTGAAATTGAGAGGTTTTTTTGTTCTTTATAAAAATAATTCATGTTATTTATATTTTGCTAGGAGTACCTAGGAAAGACTTTTTTTCCCCCCATTCCATAGGCTCTCTCTTCATTCTCTTGATCATTTCTTTCTCTGGGTAGAAACTCTTTAATTTTATGGCATTCCACTTATTGAGTCATTTCTTCTTCTTTTTTTTTTTCCTTGAGCATTAGGGGTCTTGTTGGGGAAGTTAGTGCCTACATATCTATATGATGAATGTTGATACTATGTTTTTTTCTAGTAGTTGCAAGGTTTCTGCTCTAAATCTTAAGTCTTTCATTCAATTTGATTTGGCTTTTGCATAGGGTTAAAGATAGGGATCTAATTTCATTCTACTACATATAGATATCTAGTTTTCCCAGCACTATTTATTAAAAAGCCTATCTTTTCTCAATATTTTTGGCACCTGTGTCAAGTTTCAGATGGCTGTAAGTAGGTGGATTTATCTCTGTGTCTTCTATTCCAATGGTCTTCATGTCTACTTTGATGTCAATACCATGATGTTTTTGCTACTATAGCTCTGCAGGATAAGTTGCAATAAGGTATTATGATGCCTCCTGCATTACTTTTCTTATTCAGAATTGCTTTGGCTATTCTGGGTCTCTTATTCTTCCAAATGATTTTACAAACTGATTTTTTTCTAGTTCTGTGAAGAATGTCATTGGTATTTTGATGGGAATTCCAATGGATCTGTAAATTACTTTTGGTAGTATGGCCATTTTGATAATATTCTGCCTATCCAAGAACATAGGAGGTCTTTCTATTTTCTAAGGTCTTCTTCAATTTCCTTTTTCAGTGTTGAGGAGTTTTCATTGTAGAGATATTTCACTTCCTTGGTTAGGTTAATTCCCAGTTATGTATGTATGTATGTATGTATGAAAGTATGTATGTATGTATATGTTTTTAGGATATTGTGAACGGGATGGTTTTCTTGATTTCTTTCTTAGTTGAATCAGTGCTGGAGCACAGAAAACCTACTGATTTATGAGTATTGATCTTATATGTTACTACTTTGCTAAATTCATCAGTTTTAAGTGTCTTCTGGTGAAATATTTTGGGTCTTCCAGATATAATATCAGGTAATCAGCAAACAGTGATAGTTTGACTTCTTCTTTTCCTATTTGTATCCCTTTAATTTCCTTCTCTTGCCTGATTGCTCTGGCTAGAGTTTTGAGAACTATATTGAATAAAAGTAGTGAGAGTATACATCCTTAACTTTTTACTGATTTTAGAGGAAAAGCTTTTAGTTTTTCTCCATTCAGTATGGTGTTGACTTTAGGTTTGTCATATACAGCCTCTATAATCTTTTTTTCCTTTTTGTATAATTGTATTTAAATTTTATATCATAATAGTTGAAATGACAATGGCTAGTCCTTTAAAGATTAATTTAATGACACATACTTTGGCACTTTAAAGATTGACTTAATGACACATCGTTTGGCTATTTAGGGCAGTCTAAAAAATAATAAAAGGGAGTTATATTTGAAAGAATCTCTTTTTTATTTTTATTTTAATTTTTTAAATTTATTTATTTTTATTTATTTATTCTACTTAGGTATACATGATAGCAGAATGCATTTTGATTCATTGTACACAGATGGAGCACAACTTTTCATTTCTCTGGTTGTATGTGATGTAGAATCACATCATATATGCAGTCATACATGAAGCTAGGGCTATGATGTCCATCTCATTCCACCATCTTTACTGTCCCCATGGCCACTCATCCCTTCCTCCCCTTTGACCAAAGTTCCTCTATTCATCCCATGTCCTCTCCCCCATTATGGATCAGCATCCACTTATCAGAGAGAATATTTGGCATTTGGTTTTTTGGGATTGCAACCTCTATAATCTTGAGGTAAATTTCTTCTATTCCTAGTTTCTACAGTGTTTTTAATATAAATGTTTGTTTTATTTTATCAAAGACTTTTTCTACCCATATTAAGATGATCATATGATTCTTGTTCTTAATTCTATATCTGTGGTGAAATACATTTATTGATTTGTGTATGTTGAACCAACCTTGCATCCTTGGGATGAAGCCCACTTGGCCATGATATATTATCTTCTTAATGTGTTTTTGAATGTGAATTGATAATATTATATTGAGGATTTGTGAAGCTATGGTCATCAGGGATATTTGTCTGTAGTTTTCTTTTCTACATATGTCTTTGTCTGGCTTTGTTATCAGGTTTATACTGACTTCATAGTATGTATTTGGGAGTGTTCCTTCCATTTCAATTTCATAGAATAATTTGAGAAAGACTGGGGTTAATTCTTCTTTAAAGGGCTTGTAAAACTAAGCTGTGAATCCATCTTTTCCTGGGCTTTTCCTTGTTAGTAGGCTTTAAATTGCTATTTCAATTTCATTACTTGATATTGGTCTGTTTAGATTTTCTATATCTTCCTGCTTCAATTTGGGCAGGCCATATTATGTCTAGAAATTTGTAAATGTCTTCTTGATTTTGCAGTTTATTGGAATGTAAATTTTCAAAATAATTTCTAACAAGCCTCTGGACTTCAAATGTATCTGAGGTGATATCTCCTTTTTCATCTGTGATTTTGTTGATTTGGGTCTTCTCTTTTGTTTGGGGCAGTGTGGCTAGGGATTTATCAATCTAATTTATCTTTTCAGAGAACTAACTATGTTGCATTAATCTTGTGTATTGTTTTTTATTATCAGTTTTGGCTCTGATCTTTGTTATTTCCTGTGTTTATTGATTTTGGAGTTATTCTTCTTTTTCTAAGGCCTCGAGGTAGAACAGAAGTTTATTTACTTTTTTGTTTTTGATGTAGGTAAAATTTTCCTCTTAGTATTGCTTTCAATCTGTCCCAGAGATTTTGATATACCTTTATTTTCATTGGTTTCTAAAACTTTCTTGATTTATTCTCTCATTTGTTCTTTGATAAATTCTGAATTTAAAATTGTTTAATTGTTTAATTTCCATGTGTGTTTGGTTTCTGTTATTTTTTTCTTGCTGTTGGTTTCTGTTTCATTCCATTATGAGCTGATAGGATGCCTGGGATTATATGGATTTTATTTTTTTGTATTTGCTAAGACTTACATTGTGACCTAGAATATGGCCTATTTTGAAGTCACTCAGTATTATTGTACTGGGTTCTATCTGAGATTTAATGACAAGGGGTATTTCTTAATGTAATTGTGTGTGTTGACATTTGGGACATATGTATTTATTGTCATTATATCTTCTTGCTGGATTGTTACCTTTACCAGAATGTAATGGACATTGTCTCTTTTGATTAATTTTTGCTTGAAATCAACTTTGTCAAATATGAGAATATCTTCTCACTTGTTTCCAGATTGCATTTGCATGGAATTTTTTTTTTCTCTCTCCTTTTACCTTTAGTCTGAGACTGCCTTTCCCTATGAGATGAGTCTTTTGCAAACATCACACAGTTGAATCTTGTTTTTTGATCCATTCTACTAATGTATGTCTTTCAATTGGAGAGTCGAGACTGTTTATATTCAGTGTTATTATGGATATGTGTTTGTGTTTTGATTATTATGTTTAATTCTGTCTTGATTCTCATTTAGATGATTAGTTATATATTCATCTATTTGGGAGCTTTGGGATTTGTTTTGACATTTCTCTCTGTTCAGTTTATCTTTCAAATTCTTTGTAGCGCTC
Organism: Xerus rutilus; assembly: GCA_028644305.1. Lineage (NCBI taxonomy): Eukaryota > Metazoa > Chordata > Mammalia > Rodentia > Sciuridae > Xerus > Xerus rutilus. Next base: position 22,175,279 of record CM053410.1, on the reverse strand, counting down.
AATTGGTTATCATGAATACATTTTATTTATTCTTGTATAGGAAGTTTTAGTTCCCCAATAAATATGATAGAGAACTTTGCTAGATATAGGAATCTTGGTTGGCAATTGTTTTTAGAGTTTAGAATATCTCATTGGAGATCCTCCTTGCTTTTAGCATCTGAGTTGAGAAGTTAGAAGTGCGCCATGTTGGTTTGCCTCTAAATGTTACCTGTTGTTTCTCATTTGCAGTCTTCAGTATTCTTTCTTTATTTACCATGTTAGGCATTTTGATGATGCTGTGTCTTGGAGAACTTCTCTTCCGAAGAGGTCTACTTGGGATCCTGTATGCTTCCTGTATGTGGATGTCTATTTCCTTTCTGATATGGGGAAAGTTTTCTTTGACTGTCTCATTGAAAATGTTCTTGATTCCTTTAGTTTGTATCTCCATGTTCTGTTCTATCTCAGTGATTCTCAGATTTGATCTCTTGATGTTGTCCCAGAGTTCTTGTATATTCTGATCATGTTCTATTATTTTTCCCTTTATTGTATTCTCTGTGCTCAAAGTCATATCTCCTGTCTTCAGGGCCTGAAGTTCTGTCTTCAAGAGCTAAAGTTCTGTTTTCTATGAAATCTAATCTGTTCTTGATACATTCAAGTGAATTGTTAATTTGATTCATTGGGTCTTTCATTTCTAGAAGTTCGGATTGTTTTTAGTATTTCTACTTCTTTGTTGAAATAGTGTTTTAGCTCTTGTATTTGCTCTCTTAATTCATTACTTAATCTTCTTTTAGTTCATTGAACATCTTAATAATCAGTTTTTTATAATCTCTCTCTGATATTTCATCCACTTTTATATTTGTGGGGTTCTTTGTTGGGGGGGTTGTGATTTTTAGGGGGAGATTTGGTTGCCTGTTTCCTCATGTTTTCAGAGGTCTTGGACTTGAACACCAATTGAGATAAATTCCCCTTCCTCTTTTACATTCCTCTTTTTTTTCTAGAATTTCTCTCTGTTTTTAATATATGAATAAATGTTGAGGAGTAGGATCTGAAGTTCCCTCTAGTTGTTCCTCCTTAGGGCCTGGTTTTTGGTTTAGGGTTTTTGGTTCCCCAATTCTGTAAGCTAAAATAATGTTTAGGCCCAGGTGGAGCTTGATCTTGTGTAGGGTGAGATTCACTGTTGCTTGACTGAGTTGTGAGTGTTTCTTGGCAGCAGGATCTATGTTCTGTGGTCTTAAAATGTCCCAATCACTTTCCAGCCCCTCTTGGGGAGAAAAGAATGCCAAGAGTTTAGTTTTGGGATAAAAGTCCATGTCTACTTTGACATCTATAACAACTGCCACCTATATAGGATTGGTGGGTCTGAATTTAACATCAGTCCTGGAATACAAAACTGTGGACTAGATCAGGCATTCAACATCAAGCATCTATTATGTCAACAATTTTATTAATAATGAACATGAATGGGATATGAAATATATAAACTATCTAATTCTACTACTTAGATGGATCACATTTTCTTAAGCAAAAAGAAAATAAAGTGGGAAGGTAAAAGTTTGAAATATTTCTAAGAAGTGATCAAAGGAGAGGCAGGTGGTAAGTAGTAGATGTTGGCTGTAAAAAAGATTTACAGAAACTAACAAAATACAGAGAACATGGGAACTAGAAAATTTAGCTGTTAGTAAAGGAAGAAAATGATGATGAAGGAGAGATTAAGAGGGATGAGAACTGAGATATGGACAAATCAGCAACTATAAGATCAAAATAGCTCAAATCCATGTATATTTAAACCCCACCTAAAACAAAGATTAAACAATAAGTGCTAAAGGAAGCAATTAATGAAAGTGAAATTATGTGAATACACACATACTTTTTCCAGTTCATCTGCAATACTGAATATAAATCCCCCCAACACATACCCACATACATGCACACAAAATCATACAAAATGGAAAAAAGTAAAAAGTACTACAATGAAATGATGTTGGAAAAAATTGTAAATTTAAAATTGAAAAGAAGAATAAAAAGTTGATTACAAGATCGAGTATTTAGAAAAGAAAAAAAGAAATGAGGAAAGAAGATTTTTTTAAAAAATCTTGCTGAGAAGTAAAGGGTTTATTTTTGCTGAGGTCATCAAAACTGTTGTCAAGGATGGCTTTCACTCTTGGTATTTGCTTTTGGCTTTGTAGAACTTGGGTTGAGGGTTGGGGATTGTTTAGCTTTTGTGGCTAGGAGAAAAGGCTGGTTGTGGTAGATCTCAGCTTCCAGGCTCCTGGTATACACTGGGGTAGCATGGTTTGGGTACTGGTGAATTGTATGTTTCTGTGGTGGGTGTACTGGAGAGTTATAAACTGGAGATTCCAGTAATTGGGGTTTAGTCTAGATAGAACTTTGGAACTCTTTGGTGGGTGTTTGAGAATTGCTCTACACCCTTTATTGGAGGGGGGATGCTGGTCTCTGCAGGATGTCGGGATCGCTGGGGTTTCTCATAAAATCCACTATTAGAATATAGGAACAAAACCTCCGCGTGTTTTATCTTTACCGCTCTGAATATAAAATCCCTGGTATCTGCCCTGGAGTGCAGATGCTCCAGTAGTGCCTGCAACAACGGGGGATTTCTTCCTTGGGATCCAGATCCTGAATGATCCAGGCAAACTTTTCTTTGTGCCTATTTTAGTCTCTGTGGTTCAGGCAGCTTCTGGGAATTTTTTGGTCAGCTGGTAGGATTCCCTATCTGCTGGTGGTGGGAGCATGCTAAGTGGAGAGATGGGGGCACTTTTGCAGGCAGTGGAAGTGTGGCCACCTGAGCATGTGCTTTCCCTGGTGATAGGAATGCAGCGGATGGCCACCCTCTCCAGAAGCATGAGTACACACTTTCCCAGCTGCGGGAACTCAGCTGGCAGCCACTTTTCCTGGTGCCACTGACACATGCTTCCCAAGGCCAAGAGAACACTGTGGCACAGCTGGCGGTGTCTTCTCTGGCAGGCAAGCTCCTGCTTTCCCTGGTGGTGGGGAATGCTACTATAGTAGCTTTCTCCACAAGCCATTTTCTGTGCCGCTGATGCTTCCCTCCTGTGGAAGTTACTTCTGGATTTGCTTCTGCTGATTCTCTTTCCCTACCAACTTTGTGTCTATTGAGATCAGCCTCCTTCTCTAATCCACAGGTTAACCCAAGTTAATTATTTTTTAATATCTTTATGTCCTCCCCATCTCCTTTGTCTGTGCTGCCACAGCGGGTAGGCATGCTGGCTCCCCAGTTGGTGCTTCTCTAAGGTACTAGTTCTTATGTTTGTGTTTCTGATTTCTGTGACTCTATAGATCTTTGGCTGATCAGTTAGTGATGAAATATTTGGTGGCTACAACCAGGCCTTCTGGTTTACAGAGATTTGAATATCCTTTGAGTATTAAGATGCAATGAGCTTATTCAATACGTCAGCCAAATTGGGTGCATCATTGAAAATTTAAAATAACGATCAAAAGTAATCATATGATAACGAGTCTTTTTAATTAGGAGGCCTGAGTTTAGGGATGCTTCATAGGTTAAGCTTTGGTGTCAGAGAGTCTCAGGTTCAATGTCTCGGTGTGCCATTTACTAAAATTTACCACAGGCCAATTGCTTGGGATTCCAAGTTCCGTTTTTCTCTTTTGGGGATTATTGGTTTTTTTCCATACAGGGTGCTTGTGAGATGCAAAGTTAATATATGTAAAATGGCTGACACGTATTTGGAGCTCAGTGGTAAATATCTATTGTTATTTAAGATGATAGCACTATGATTTTAGGAAGTTTGTAAAATCTTTGTTGTTTTCTAACAAAAGATTACATTATCTCTCCCTCTTCCCCCACTGTTACAAAAATGCCCTTGTGTAATGAAAGGGAAATTTCAGAAATAAGCTTTTAAATTAATAGTATTAATTTAGCCCCAAAACTAATATCTAAGATAGACTATTGCTATGATTCTTATTCTAGGGAAAGGAAATTTAAGTAATCACAGCTAATTTCTCATAAACATTGAATTGTTGGAATTTCTAGTTGATTGCCAAGTGCTCTGAAACCTGCTGTTTTCCTCACTAATTTGGTGTCAAAGCTGGCAAAGATGTTTATGAAGCTTAACCTAAACTCTGACTTTCCCTAGAACTAGTTCTTTAATGATACATGTAGTAATTTAAGTACTTGCCAACTATTAAGTTTTGTATTAAGAGAAGAAAAGCAAAGTTCAAAATATCTAATTTACCTGCAATTCCAAAATGCCAAGGCATTTAATTTGGAAAACGTGTTGAAAATGAAATAATGAAGCAAATAGCTGAGATACTGACCTCAATTCTTCAGGTGTCCAGGATTAATTTTAATTCCCCTCTTTCAAATGGATTTTTAAAAACTACCATCTTGGGGGATTTATACTTGGCAGGTGAATTAGTAACTTCATGAAAAGCTCTGGAGTTTCACCTGGCATCATTAAATAAATGGACATGCCAATTAGGATGAAATGTGCCAGACCTGTAGATAGAAGTATGTGGAAGAGCCACGCTTCCCACAGAATATGTAAGATGTGTGAGATCGGAAAAAGGAAAGCTATTCTGATCATCAGAAAACATTGACTACAAAGCAGAATGATCATACTGACCTCCTCAATTTATGGATGAGTCCTTGTTCCACTGCACGACCTCGCTTCATTTCTGCTCACCTGTTTTCATTTCCATCCTTAACAGTGAATCATCTAACCTGCAACTTTGAGTCTGGTTTCTGTGGTTGGGAGCCATTTCTCACAGAAGATTCCCACTGGGAGGTGGTGAAAGGATTGAGCCATGGAGAGCACCATTTTCCTAAATCTGATCACATAGAATATACAAATCATGGTAGGACATCTTCCTCTTTTGAAAAATTAATTTTTGTTCTTTCTTGTTGCAGAATAATAATACTGTGTATTTTCATTTCTCTCTATAGTCTATATAAATGTGACTCTGGTTTGTCTGGTCTTGAACCCTCCTGCCCAACTTAATAATTTATGGTTAATTGAGTGTCTAAGAAGGAACATTATTTTAATAATGAACATTTTTTGTTTTCTTAAAAGGTTGGTTTGAAGGCTTACAGATGGAGGAAAGTTTTCTGATAATTCTCTCTTTTTCTCGGGAATCCTTCAGTAGACTTGCTTGTATTTTTTTAAGCAATTCACTCTTTTTGCAAAACAGAAAAGAAAAATAGTCTAATCTTCTCTCTGGGAACAGAGAGCAGAGATTTAGCACTATCTATAAAATAAATCTGAAAATATTTGAATGCAATTTAATCCCACTTGAGACTTCTTTATAACAATCAGACTTCTTCCTCATATATATTTTGAACGAATATTATAATTTTTACATTTCCTCTGAAATTGAAGAGCTATAACTACATATAGCATTCCAAAAGTGGTTTGTGAAACTCCAAGAAAAACATTTTTGTTCCTTTTTCTCTTTGTTTACTTTTATATGGCATCAGATACTATTGCTTATATACTGTAGTGTCATATGAACTGTAATCACAAAACTGTACCAGAGATCCTTTTTCAAACTCAGTGAGCATTATCCCACTTGTTTCTCTTTTGAAACTTTCAAAGAAATATGCCAAAAAATAAATGTCGGCCATATTTTAATTACAGTCATTGGAAATTGGGGTTATGGATTGTTGTTAAAGAATAGGGAGGGAAACTGACCATCTGTTGGTTACAACTATAAACACAGTTCATTGTCTAATAGCATGTTATTAATTGTTGCTTCTTAGGCCAGTCTCCTTTTTTTTCTATAACATTTTGTGGCAGAATAGTTTAAGTGTAAAGTTTAAAAGAAAGGACAATATCAATAATTGGAATTATATGGCACATTAGCTCATATGATGTTTTGTTCTTTGTTCAAACCCGTTATTGAGTACACAGCAGAGACTGGCCCTGAGTGTGAAGCAATGAAAGCTGAAGGAGATGAGTAAGGACTTGTCCTAGGATATGCTGTGAGCTTTAAGGGGCATGGAGAGTGACTAAAATGGATTTGAGATGCTTACTGAGGGAGATGAGTCCTGAACTTTGCACTGATGGGAAATGGAAAGTAGCCAGGAAGGCAGATGTAAGGAATTAAAGGGAGATGGCAGGGAACAGGGTCTACTTAGAGGAAATACACGGAAAGTGGATGGGAGAGATGGGAAACACTTCTGGTTGAGAGATGCATATGACTGGCCATGGAGCATAAAAAGCGTGAAACAGAAGGGAGCCTAGGAATTAGAAATTTGCCTGCAGGATAACAGAGACCCGATTCCTCAGAGTAAAGCATGTGACCCATCCTATTTGTTCTCAAAACAGAGAAGGAAAAAGAGGGAGGGTAGGAAAGACATGGATGTGAACCATAGTGAAGAACCATCAGTGAGGTAATGAAGGCCTGAGCAGAGGTAATGATTCCCAAAAGGAAGTTGGGAATCTACGCTGTAGTGGTCTGGTGGGACCTTTATCCTTACGGGGTGGTGAAGAGCATGGGCAGCACAGGGTTAAGTCATGGCCTCAACACTGCATGAAGTGCTTCAGTTTTGTTAACTAGAAAATGAGGAAAAATAAAAGTACTTCCATGTAGAGTTATGGGAATTACATAAAGTCTCACGTATTAAGATTTTTTACATAGTAAGAGTTCAATAAACATGAATGGATTTTGTCCATTTCAGTAGGAATGCTAGGAACCTAAGTATGGCAATTAGAAAACAGTTATAATTCACCTTCAGATGCTTACCATCTTATTATTTATGATTTATGATAAAGTTTTAATGCAGTCCCTTATTAAATATTGAAAAGCTTAGTCATCTTTTCCTGTGATACAAATAATGTTGAAAGATAATATAATTGATAAAATTGCGGGAGCTGTCATCATTCATAGTAAGAGGGACAAATTGCAGTCTTTCTAATTGTACAAAGGGCCCAGCAAAAAACTTATATATGTATATATATAATTTGGTTTTGGTACTGAGGATTAAACCCAGGGGCTCTTAAACACTGATCTCCACCCCCCAGCCCCTTTTTATTTTTTTTTTATTTTGAGACAGAGTCTCACTGAGTTGCTTAGGGCCTCACTAAGTTGCTGAGCCTGGCTTTGAACTTGCAATCCTCCTGCCTGAGGCTCCTGGGCCACTGGGATTACAGATGTGTGCCACCATGTCTGAATATCTACATATATATAATATAGACCTATATTTTATACACACACACACACATATATATATATATATAATGTATATTATCTCCAGGTATCTGAATAATAAACTCAACACCTCTTTACCCATGATTGCCATTATCAAACCTAAAGATCATCAGTAATCAGTTTTGGTTTTAAATCCCAGATGAGAAAGAAAATAAACTAGGTCCACGATGAGAAAGGAAGCAGTGAAATGGAAATTTTTAGGGGAATTCAGTGGAGTCTGATAGTTCCCACATCTAATGCAATGGAACTCTCATCTGTTTGATTCTTGGAGCTTTGAGTTTATAGATTACAGCATTTAAAACTAATCTTTAGTATTTTTTTCTTTCATACACCTTCAGTGTGAAATTTTACACAAAAGCTGAATGAGTTGATATGTTTGTGTGTGTGGTTTTGTTGTGGTGGTTGTTATGAAGTCTTAATTTTTCTTTTCTCTTTGCTTGGCTTTTATGTTTCCCATTTATGGCTACCTTGTTAAACATCCTAATAGGCAACTCATGTAATTATCTCCTACTTCTGTGCATGCCCACGTAATCTGACACAGATTTATTCTCAGTAGATATGTACATATTTGAAATCACAAGTATTTTTGTGATTGTTTTACAATTTGAAGTATTGTAAATAGTGTCTTTATCTTGTTTCTAAATATAACTCATGGTATTTCCTCCAAATCAACTATAATCTATTTTCTTTCATTTTATACGCTAAAGAATAATTTCATATAGTGAAATTCAACCTTTTTAGTGTACAGTTCACAGAGCTTTAACAAATATAGACAATTGTGTAACCATGATAAGAATCAAAAAAGTTTCATCCCACCAAATTCTTCTGTCACTTTGTGTCAACACCTCTCCACACCCAGCCACTGACACCTGCTGATGAGATTTCTATTCCTGATGGATTGCTTGTTCGTGAAGGGCATGTAGATGGATCGTACAGTATATAGCCTCCTGAATCTAGCTTCTTTCAATTAGTGTAATTAATATGAGGCTATTGATTGAGGTTCTAATCATCTGTTGTTGATTACGGTGATTGTTTCTTCCTTTCTACCTTTGAGTAAAATCATGTTGTGTGAATGGACCACAGTTCATGTATCCATTTAGCAGTAGAAGAGCATTTGGATTGTTCCAAATATTGGTGAAAATGAGTAAAAACACTACTGATTTCACAGATGTGTTTTTGTCTGGACATATTTATTCATTTGGTTTGAGCACTCTATCCAATACCCATGTATAATTTTTCCCTCTAGTTAGTGTAGGAATTCTACAATTTCTGGCCCTTGGTGATGTTTTGTTAATGTTCCACCTGCCTCTTTCAGATGTATTTTTCCCTCAGCCTCAGGTAGTTTTCTCTCATCCAAGTACTGGTCAATTGATTCGGGGGGGGGGGGGGGGGGGGATTTTGCAGATCTCTGGAGCTTGCTCTGTTTGCAGCTATGAAAGGAGAGAGCTCCAGAACCTGAAACGGGCAAGTGCACTCTGTTAGGAACTCCAGCTACTAGAGTCTCCCCACTGCACCAACCCTATCTTTTCAACTCAGAGACACCACACACTTCTCCTGTGTCCCCCTCCCTTCATATTAGCCTGGAAGCTCCATCTAGGCAGTGAGCTGGGAAAACTATTTGCAAATATACGCCTTAACACATTCATTTCCCCCTTTGTGTGTGTGTGTGTGTGTGTGTGTGTGTGTGTGTGGGAGTTACAAGGGATTGAACCCAGAGGCGCTTAACCACTGAGCCACATCTCCAGCTCCTTTTTATATCTTATTTATAGACAGGGTTTCGCTGAGTTGCTTAAGTTGCTAGGCTGGCTTTGAACTCACAATCCTCCTGCCTTAGCATCCCTAGCCTCTGGGATTACAGGCATGTGCCACTGTGCCCAGCTGTTTCTCTCTTCTTTTAGATCACTATTTCATGATTTCTATTATCCTACATTTGAAAATCATTATTTTACATGTTTCTGAATTTTTTTTTCCTAATTAAAGTCAGAAGGTGAAATCTGGTCCATGGTACTTTGTCTTCTCTGAAAGTACAAGCAGCCTAATTCATGTTTAATAGATGTGGGAAATGAAAATAAAGTAACCTGAGAAACAGGAAAAAGAAAAGCCATGCACTGATAACTCTCACCTCCCCCAATAAATGTTTTCCTGGTGCTAATCACAGGCAGGAGGGAGGGTCTCACCACACTGGGGTGAAAATCTTTCGCAGGCACTGACTTGCAGAACACAAGACCCCTCATCCAAGAGCTCAAATCCCTGAGCACTAAAACTGACCATTTCGTTGATTGATGAAACAAACCCCAAATTCCTAAGTGTCCAGGAAAACTCATATGCTCACCAGACCACCTCCCAGGATAACTGTTATAAACTGGTCTTTTTCTGTGTTTAGTGGCTCATTTTCCCCCGGGAAAGTGGGTCCATCTCTGTAGGTATAGTCCTGTCCTGGTCCTTGAATTAAAAAAAAAAAAAAAAAAAAAAAAAAAGCCTGAAATGATTTGTGAAGTTTGCATTCTTCCCGGTCTTTTTGCACTAACAATGTTATTTGCCCAAGTTCTTTAATCTGGATATGCCATAATGAATGTAGCCATTCTCCCATCCAGTGACATTAATATCATGACAATACTACAAAATTTGTTCTTGTACCCATTTCTTTACTTAGAATGATTTTAATTTTATGAAGTAGGTAACTAGGAATGAGACTCCTGTATTTTTAAAGCAAGACATGTATGCATACTTTTAATAAATACTGATAGATTACTTCTCCCTAAATTTTAATATTTCCATTCCTAGCAGCAAAATAAGAGTACTCTTCTCTGTTTTTCTATCAGTAAGAAACATTGTAATTCTCTTAAAATTTTTCCAGTTTATGGTTATAAAATGATTTCTCACATGTAACCATTATTTATTATGAAAAAGTTCTTCCTAAGGTTTCTAGTTTTTCAATTAGTTGAGATCTCTAGTAATATTTTGTAGCTTTTAGTGTAGATGTTTTTGAAATCTTTTGCTATGTTTTCCTAGGTTTTTGCAGCTATTATAAATGTCCCTTTTAAAAGTGTGTTTTTATTTGTTGTTGGTATATAGCAAATTTGATTATTTTTTAAAATATTGATCTTGTATATCCAATAGCCTTGACAATTTTGTTATAGCTAAGAGTGTATATTTTTTATTTTCTAGGTTCACTATTATTTTATCTAATAAAGACAATTTTATTTTCTTTCTTTACATCTTAAACCATGTGTGTTTTTGTGTGTGTGTGTGTGTGTATTTTTTTTCCTCTTTTCTGTTTTCCATCATTCTCTGGATAAGGCCTCCTGGAAATTGATGAGTAGAACTGGCAATAGCTGCTAGACTTGTCTTGTTCCTGTCTCAGGGGAAAAGCTGTCAATAGTTCAACCTTAAGTGCCATGTTTGCTGAAAAATTGTTGTTTCTGTCAAACAAAGATGTTTCCTTCACTCATGGTAGGCTACATTTAAAAAGTACAATGACTGTACATTAAAATCATCAAGTGCTTTTTTCAGCTTCTGTTGTGGTGATCACACGGTCATCAGATTGACATTTTTGCAATGTCAATTGATTTTCAAACATTACTCTTGCCATTCCTGAGCAAAACTGCATTGGGTTGCTTTTATTTTTATTTCTTTGCATTATAGGGTAATGTTTGTTTCTTATTTTTTGTTTCTTAATTTCTTATTGTTTGTTTCTTATTTTCTTATTGTTTCTTATTTTTGCACTAAAAAGACTGATTTCTAACTTTCTTAAAACGTGTGGTGTAACTTGCAGGCTGTTGCATTAAAAAGAGTACATGCTTTGCAAAAGGCAAGGTCAAGGCAGATGCGGATACTTTTACCCTTGGTTGTTTGGTTAAATGTGCAAAGGGATCTGTAAAATAATGCATTTTAATTCTAAAATCCTTCCTTTTTGTTTAGTCAGCACTGACCTGAATTCAAGAAAATCATGGTCTGAATGTGATATTTTTTCAGTCAAAATACGGGGCTTTCCAAGTTGCCCATCACTTTGTGATTATCAAAGGGCAGGATCAGACCTTGACATTGTTTGGCATAGACTTCCTTGTAAAGTTTCAATATTCAATGAAGCTACCCCTGACAACAGCTCAGAATGTGTGATCTTTTGAGCTGCTAAGAGATGTTATCCTCCTGTACATTTGCCACGAGCACATCCCCTGTAGTTAAAATCTAAAAGCAGTTATTTTGTTAACGTTCAGATTAGATCTTTAATTAAGCTTTCATCCCCTCCAGCACAGACAACAATGTCAAATATGTAAGCCCCAGGAGAAACCAAATTCATTCTATAGGCTCAGATCCTTCAGTACTCTGTGAAGAAACTTAAAAATAAGGTTCTTGTGGGAATTTTATAAAAGCATGTTGAATATCTAATTGTAAGCTTAGACACCTCACTTAATTTGATTTCAAACTCTATGATGTGAGTTAAAGCAAGAAAAGTGTTTGTTTAGGTGATTTGGATCAAGAGTGTCTTTTTAATCAATTGAATTTTAGTTTAGATATTTAATGTCGCACATATGAAAATGCTTTCAGTTATCCACAGAGCTAAAGGGTAAATAAGTAAAAGTGTAATTTTCTCAATCTGATTGACAGTTGAATATGTGCAAAGATAAGAAACTTGAGCAAAGAAGTTTTACTTGTACAACAGAACTTGTACCCATATGACTACCTTTGTTTTTGCAGGATCATTTATTTATTTAGGGGCACATCAGTCCCCTGGGTTGGCCAAGCTTGGAAGTCCCGTCCTCACAAAATTGCTCACTGCCTCTACTCCATGTCAGGTAATCAATTCTTCTGGGTTTCCATTGACCATTCTGTGGTTGTGAACCAGTGGGTTTGGGTTACTCTGCTAGTAAATGCCTGCCATGTTTTAATATCATTTTCCTGGTGGATGGAGAAAAATTATATAAGCTAATTTCACACAAAATTCCATGCCCTTCCAAAAGACCATTTGCAACATGTAACTCTGCACCATTGGGTGGGGGGTGGGGGGTTATCAAAGAAGCTTTTGGTCATTTTTATATTCTTTTCACATGTTTTTTTCTGGAATCTAAAGCAATAGACTTTGCCAAGATTGCTTTTTTTTTTTGCCCAACAATATGAATTGAGTACATAAACTCAGTTAAATAAATTCATGTGGAAAGGAAGGTGAAAGAATGCAAAAAGATAAATGTGCTCAGAAAAAATAATTACATTTACTGAAATTTTATTTTTCATTTAATCCTCTGATGCCAGATAAGCATAGACCAAGCAATAAAATATTTCATTTTAATAGCACAGTACAAAAGAAAGCAGGACTTTGGAATCAGCATGGAATCACATCTCAGTTTTTCTGCTTACTAATTGTGATACATAAATGTATACCCCTTTTGAGGCCCAGTTTCTATACTGGGAGCAAAAACATGAGTCTGTCTCCTTCATGTAGTTGGCAGGATTAAAATATGATCAAAGTACCTGGCAAAGTCTATGGCACATAGTAGGCATTTACTGAACATGACTTCTTTACTTTCCACAAAACTTACATCTAAGTCAGACTTCTCTGTTCAGCCTGCTTTTTTTTCAGTCCTTTTAAGAGTTCCAACATGCCTTTTAGTTTTAGGATTTCAGTTTATCTATTTGTCTTTACTTATCAGAAAATAATGAAGAGATCAATACTTCAGCACATAGAACTCATTGTGTATAAATGTAGTGTTACAGCAGTTGACTCAGGCATTCCTGATGATAAATTACACATCATTTAGAGTTATAAACCTAATTATATGTTCAGCTTGGTGTAAGTCTGAATGGGAGTGCCCAGAGCTCTTAATAGTTGTCCTTTTCTTACTTTATTTTCTCTGTCTTTCCCTCCATTTCTTTGTTAGAATAAGAAATAAAACAAATGCCTGTCTCCATTTCCACCTCATTCAAATGCCCTCTATCTGTTCCCAACTTTATTTTAATTAAATTGTATGTAATAGAAAGCTATAGATTTTTTAAAAGAACCCCAGAAGCACTTAGCACTTTAAAAAGTACTTTACAAGCTAACTTAACTTCAAGGTCATCCCCTGAGTTATATGCATAAAAGACATTGAATGCAAAGGAATAAAATGTGTTAATTCTGTCTGCTTTATATATATTGGGAAACAAACATTAAGAGCTTATTAGAAATTCCTTTAATTCACTGAGCATCACATATATATATGTATTTTTCTTTCATTTTGAAGATCCACATTTCCTATCTCTATGTGCTTGCTTATAGCCACTAATTTGTGATCATTGGGATGGCATTTCAATTTGTCATTGTTTCTACTTGAGGACACTTTGCTTTGTTTTTGCTCAAATATGTAGCCTTGCTGTGGAATCTGCCAATATGGGGGCTCAGTAAAAATATTCTGGACAGTTTAGATGCTCAATAGCTTACCTTAGTACCAGTACTTTAATCTCCAAAAGCTTTGAATCCTCACTGAATGATTTACCTTATTTTTTAAAATTGAGAACATATCAAGGAGACACCACAAGACCTCCACAGAAGTATTTGTTTATCCCTTTTGTCAGTATCTTCTTGAATTTTAGTAATCTTTGGAGTAAAGGGATACTTGAATGACTTATCATACTGTCCTCATAGCATACCATGATCTTTTTATAAGTTCATGGTAATATGTGGCACTTTCTTTTATAAAAATTACAGAATAAGGGAACCAAATTCTTACCTTTTGAGGGGTAATTGGTAAAAGCAGCAGAGCTGCTTTTTCTCCAATTTCTCCAAATTGGAGAATTTGGAACATATTGATAATGGTTGTTTTCATGGAACAAATATTCATTATAAAATAATAAAGGAAAGCAGTGAGATAACCTGAGTTAGGCCCTTTGATGTGATTAAAGCCTTCATTTTATGAAATTTTATGATTTTCCCTCTATGTAGTCATATAAGACTAATACAGTTAAGGATATTTTTTGAAAGGACTTTAAAGGAACATGAGATTTCTTCTGAGTTGCCTTTCTTAACAACACAATTTTAGGGTCATTTTGCATGAATTACCTCATAGTTGGTGTAGAACCGGCACATGGCATCAACATGCAAAATTATTCCTGAAATTAATCATTGTTCAAGATGTGGACTATAATCTAACAGCTTCAAAAGTCACTTCGGCACTGATGGAAACTTGGCATTTTTTTCCCCCACTGAAATAGGAAAAAGTACAAACAAAACACATGGGAACCAAAAGCTACTATTTCTTATGGATGTTGAAATGCAGTTATTGTTTAGAGGAAATGCAGTTATTGTTGACTAGAAAATATAAGTAGGATAGGGATGAATGTGAATATTACTATTCTTTTAATCTTCATATTTATATTGCTATATGAAGATCTAATATTTTACTTTCAGGACTTTAATTAAATACAAGAAAATGGAGAATACAAAGCTTTTGCTTTCAAAGTTAGTGTGTAAGCTTACTGTTTTTTCTTTGTTTTTCAATTATCCAACTTGTTTTGAATTTATTTTAATACTTCAAATTAAAAAAATTATAAATTAAAAAAGTACATTAGGAAATCAGGACAAAGATAAATGTTGCAAGAGATGGGTTGGTTCTCAGAGTACAGTTTACTGGGACCAGGATACACATGAGAGTCTAGGTTTTCCAGCAGCCAATGCAGGGAGGATCTCAGGTGGTTCAGATTCAAGAAAGTTATAAGAAAACTCCAAAATCAAAAACTAATTTTTACAAGACTTGTCTCTTGAGTGCTCAGAATGATAGCAATGTATAGTCTAGCTTCCTTAGCTATTCTGGGCTATCCCCAGTCTTCTATGCCACAAATACAGTGACAACCTAAACATATGACAGCCCTGACAAGATGCAGTTTCCTGAGGGATGCTGATCCATCTTCCAACATGAAGTTATTTCCAGCTGAATTTTTAGGAGCAACAGGAATCTTTTTTTTCTTTTTAACTTTTTTTTGTTGTTTATTTTTCTTATTATTGTAGACCTTCTTACTGTTAAGATTCTTAAAAAGATAGATCAGGTATAGCAAAAACCAGGGCAAGCAAGATGAGTCCAATGTGAACCAGGGACGGTGCTGCTGCTGAGAGTTTGGAATACAATGAAGAGAGGATGTGATGTTCTGACCGTGGAGCATTGAGATGGGGAGGCCATTGGACAAAAGTCATAGGAAAGATGAAAAAAAGGCATCTTTTTTGAGGAAGCGAGTCTGGATGAGGGGCAGATAAAACCTGAATGAAAAAGAAAGTCGAGAAATAAGAAAGAAATCTTTTTAAACTTTAATATCCTAGGGCATCTTCCACTGAGGTCAATATGAAAGAGCCTCAAGACTGCTTTGTGGGATGTGCTGGTCTTCAGACCAAAGAGCAGCAGTGGATGCTGAGACTAGCACAGTCTAATGCAGTTATGGTGTTCCGTGACTGGCCAAGTCACCTGTGCAAATGGCCCCTCCTTCTGGAGTAAAATAAATTTTTCTTTCTGACTTTTTGATTTTTGACTTTTTTTTCTGTCTGTCTATATACAAATAAAATCAGAATGCAATTAAAGAGAATAAAATAATTTGAGGTTCAGTTTTTCTGATTTGTAATTTAAGGACCTTCTTTGTTGGGAACCTTTGACCACGTGAAAATCTCTTGAATGCAATGAGTCAGGGTCTTGAATAGTCACACTACATATAAAATGTGCAAACTTTAGTGTAAACCTAAGATAAAATTGGGTATTTTTTTATTAACATTGTATTTAACAGTTTTTGATGAATCTAGAAAAAATTTCCTTTCTAAATGGTAAGTAGTACATATATTTTGAACGGTTGGCTTCATTTTAACTTACATGTTGTGTCGTTTAATGTTTAATATCATGTTCTGTGATGATGGAAAACTTCCTGTGTTGTGTTCCATGTGGCAGTCACTAGCCACTTGCTGTAGTTACCATGTAAGATGTGATTAATATAGCTGAGAAACTAAGTTTTTCATTTTGTATAATTTGAATTGATTTACATTTAAATAACTTTACTATGTTCATACCTTTCTCATTATGCTTAGTATATTTAACCCTTTCTTTTTTTAAGTGCTTATGATTTTTACTTTTTTTTTATTCCTTTTAGTTATACATGACATTTGAATCTATTTTGATGTATTTGTACAAGCAAGGAATATATCTTATTCTAATTAGGATCCAGTGTTGTGGATACACACAATGTTGAGATCCACTGTGGTGTGTTCATATATGTATGTAGGAAAATTATGTCAGATTGATTCTACTGTCTTTCCTATTCTTATCTCCTCATTCTTCCCTTCATTTCCCTTTGTCTAGTCCACTGAACTCCTTTTCTTTTGTCTATTCTTTCCTCCAAAAGACTCCAGGGTTTCCAAGGACACCTGATGCTTTATGCATTCTCTGACATTGAGCAGATTTATTTTCTGTTTATAGATATATACTTAAGAATCAATATTAAAAGTTCACTTATTCCTTTCTTCTTCCTTCTTAAATACAGGTAATGGAATTACCTAGTAAATACAAATGCCTTTAACAGGTTTTGTAAGGAATTTAAAAGATGACCCATGATTTTGAGTTTATAATTTAGAGTCCTAATGATATAGGACAGAAAAGGCTGGACACCTGAGGAATTTTCAGAAGGCAGGTTTATTGGCTGCAAGGTCTAGAGGGGATATCATCTAAAAATTCTCTGGACCTCAAGTCTGGAAATTCTTTGAGCTTTATACCCAGTGGGAGGAGGGGTTTGAAGGTTTACATGACATGTGCTTTTTGTTCCATTTTTTTTTTTCAACTAGACAGAATTTTTACAAGTTTTTTTTCAAACCTGGCATTTACAAAAAAGAGGATACTGCAAACCACCATGCCCTCTGCAGAAGTTTTTGCTGATATTCTGTGTAAAAAGCTTTCTGACAAGAAGAGGAACCTATATGTTGCAAATCTAGTGGGGGTTTCTACTTAATTATGGTAAGGGTCTTCTGGGTAGGGATTGCTGGTCTGCTTCACTACTATGAGTATGAATTAGACTGAGATTCAGAGTTGGCATGTTGCACGAATACATAGGTGAAATCACAATGATAATAACTTCTGTTCAATGATTTCACCCTTAACACTATTAAATTTGAAAAGATTATGAGAGATTTCTTGGTCTATAATAAGCTAAAGAAGTTAACTCTCTAAAATGCAAATCTGTTAAAAGAGTAAATTAAATATAAGTTCTAAGCTCTTCTGTTGAATGTGGATCCCACTGGCATTTACACTTAGTACACTATTAAAATAACTTCACACTGGTGAGGTACTGAGTGACAGTTTGACAGCTCGAAATTCTGACGGGGCATGCACATGTCTTGTACAACTAGGTTTAAAGTTCTGTTTTGCATATTTACAAGCTGGGAACATGTGAAACTTACAGTAGGGATCTAAAATTTAATTGCAGTCAGGGAGCATGCATCCTCTTTTTCCATGATATTTAATTAAACACTTCCATTTGACTTTACATTTATAATTTACCTGTCAAGATCTGAATTTAGGTGAGCATGATAATAAAATCTAAACTGACATAGACAATCAGAAGGAATTTTTAACTTGGTGCTGGCAATGAAGTAGACATTGAAAAAAATCCATGGAGCATAGAATGCTTATTTTGAACTGAAAAAACAAATAAAAGAACATTTGAAACATTTTTTCAGGTTTCATCATGGAAATGGATCCTCACAGTGAAATAAATTGGGTTGTCTAATATACTAACATCTGTCCATATAACAGGAGAAAAGCACATGACAAAGGGAAAAAAAAGAATTTAAAATATAACAGAATTGAAAAAGAATCACTTTGAAGCCAACGATAAGGATTCTGTTTCTAAGGAGCTTTGTCTATGAATTTTGACTTTCATTGAAATAACAGCCTTTGGACTCTGACAAGAAGAAGAAGAAAAAAATCAATGCAGTGTATCTGAACTTAGTTTCATGGCAGTCTTGTTGACACATTTTAGAGTGAATCATCCAACATCCAGTTGAAGTTGAGGCAATTCATTTTTTCTGACACATTACCAGGCACTTAGCAAGTGCTCAATGAATATTGGTAGAATAAATGAGTGCTGAATTCTGCATTAGAGCTATTGTCAGCACCAGACATGATCCTCTCTTCTTTCTTCATTATGTAGGTCAGCCATCAAACCTCTAGATTATGCCATCATCAATGGTGAGGACAAGTGAAATCATCATGGCATGCTGGCCTCACAAAGAATGCTTTTTTACTTGGCTTGAATTACTGACAAACAGTATCCAGTGAACTCCCAAGTTGCTTGATAATATCCCAACAGAGAAGAAATTAATGAAAAGTGTTTAGTACAATTGCTTCCTGAGGAAGCAATTTTCCAGGGAAACTTTTTCTTGGTTTGGTGTTTCAAACATCAAAGAGAATGTATAGTAACACCTGATCTTTTAACATTTTTAAAATAAATTTGCATTTCTATCAAATTTATAAGAGGCAAGAGAGAAGGATCCTGGGAAACTTCGTTGGAAGCAAAGTGATGCTACCCGTGACTATGTGGACATGTAAATTACATGTCTGCAAACCTGTGCTGGTAGTATGCTAGTGTCCCAGGTGTATAGACCTCTCTTGGGAATATGTTAAAAATATAGATGCTGAGCCTTTTCTTAAGGGAGAAATGCAAAAAGTGACATTATCTAGGGTTGCGCACTTGGGGGAAGGGAGAATGAAAAAATTGTATTTACCACCCAAATGGTTTGGGTTATTTTAAATTATAGAAAAACTATAAGAGGTAGGTAAATGGAATATTTATATCATCCAAAACATTTTTCAACAGGTACGGTTTTGGTATCACTTATCTGAGCATTCACATCTCTCAGTCTTTACAAGAACGTCACTAGATGGGAATTTGCAAAAGCAAGGTGAAATAGTTGGATTCTCTGGATCTCAGTGGAGCCAAGCAAAAATCTCTCTCTATGCAAAAGCTAGAGAATCTAGTCTGCCTTTTCAGGTAAGTACTTAAGAAATTAATACAACTCAGCTAAAAATACTTAATGTTAATCTGTCAGATAATAGTATAACATACATTTAATTGAATTTATTGAATATCAATAAAGCAAGCTCATTCATAATCAGGGATGAATAGAGAGACTATTTTTTATTGAAGTGCTCAAGACATATATGTGGAACAGTAACAAAAATGGAGATAGGCAATTAAATAGGATGCCAGAGAGGAGAGTAATTTAAAAGGATTTTTTTTTTCTAAGTGGAGACGGTGGATTATAGGAAGCTGTGGGGGAAAAAAAAATCTGACTTGAGCTGTACTCACATTTTAATCCTATTACCTCCTTTTCTTCTGCCCATTAACATTGAAGTTTTTGTCAGCCTTTGATGGGATTGTCTTGGTTGATAGTAAAAGAAGGCAACTCTAGCTTTTTAAATGGATGCTTCAATTTCTGTCCTTCTGGACATGACTCATTTCCAGAGGACATTTGAAAAGAGCAATTTTAGAAAGTAGATCAGATGGTGGAATATATTGGAAAACACACTACATTTAGAGTGAGAGGATCCATGTTAGTCTCTGCTCCAGCTTTTTAGTCTATATTCTAATATTATTTTTGAGCTCTCTATTTCCTAATCTCTGAGAATCACAGTGATGATGAAAGCAATACTTCAGAGGAATCTGAGTATTGAAGAGAGTGTAGTTAAAATGTCGTCTGTGGCACATGTACTCTGGAGCCTGAGGTTCAAGCCCTGGTGTAGAATCACTGGGAAGTTTCTTAAACCCTCTTTCTTTTTATCACTGTAGGCTGGAAGCATGACTGTTGGGGTTGTAGAGTTAAATAGTATACCTCATCTGGTCCTCATTTCTTTTTTTTTTTTGGTACTGGGGATTGAACTCAGAGGCACTCGACCACTGAGCCACATCCCCAGCCCTATTTTGTGTTTTATGTAGAGACAGGGTCTCACTGAGTTGCTTAGCACCTCGCCTTTGCTGAGGCTGGCGATTCTCCTGTCTCAGCCTCCCTAAGTGCTGGGACTATAGGCTTGAGCCACCGTGTCCAGCTCTCATCTGGTCCTCATTTCTGAACCAATTAAGGTAAATGTAGAAGTCAGGCTGAGAACAAAATATTTTGGAGCAGAATCTCCAAAATATTTAAATCTTTAAAATCTGCAGCCACATATATAAAATAATCCTTGACATGACAACAAATAGATTTACCCAGAGAGCGACAGACTCTGCTAGAGAAACATAGGACTCTCCCTCTAGGGGAATTCTTTTATCATTGAGAGGGGTAGAGGCTGCCTCCCAAAGGTGAATGTGGAATGGAAGAGGAGGATGAGTGGAGCATGCGCAGTGTGTTCTTCAAACATCGCCAGTCGCGTACATCTTGATCCTCCTTTGGGAAAGAGTAAGAAGTAACAGCAGTGTCACTGCAGGGAACTTCTTTCCCATGAAATCAGAGGGAATATGAAATAAGCATCAGCTCATATGAGTGGTTTTTACTTCATAGAATTGCCGTTAAGGATTTGTGTGTGAGAAGCATATGGAAGAGACTGACATGGAGTGAACTTTCACAAGTCACTATTATTGTTGCTATGGTAATTTGTTGTATGTTGTCTGGGAATAGTAGGTACTTAATAAATGTTAGTATTCTTCATTTTGAAATAAATAAATAACCTCCTCTTGGCCAGAACTCTAATGAACTCAATCATTAGAGGCTTTTGCACTCCAAGGAGGTGTACTCCTGATTTTCAAACATCAATTTAGGATTCAATTCCCACATTTAATGGACAAAACTACCCTTGGTAGCTTTATCGGGAAGCATTGAGTACAAAGGCTGGTCATATACTCATCTCCATCTCAGTCTCCAATAGCATGAAACAGGACAGGAAAAATCAGAACAATCGGACCCCTTACCTCCTGTCATATTCTGTATAAAATTGTTTCCATTAGGTTTATTTTTAGTTAGAATAAAACCAAGAAGATCTATCAGAGTTTATTCTTAACACATTGAGAAGAAAACAGAATGTCCTTTGCTAGGACCAGTCATTTGGGAAATGTGATGAGTTGAAATGCCTGCCATTCCTTTCCACCACTAGAAGCTCTCATTGACCCATTATTATTATTGAAGAGTTTCTTGCAGTGCAGTTTTTTTTCTCTCTTCGTTTGAGGGTTTGAGTTTTGGTTTTGCTTTATGGTGCGTGCTGAGATGATTCCTTATCATGGGAGGGTGTGTTAACCAGGTGGTGGAATGGCCTGTGTTTTGGTGGGACGCTGTTGTGTGGTGGCTGTTAGCAGACTGTGATGGTTTCTGACTCAGCATTCCTCCTCTCTGGGTTTCCTCCTGGTAACTCAGCACCAGTATTGGTTTTTCTCCCTAATCTGCTTTGATGCTGAGTTCATGCTGGGCCTTTCACAGGTTTAATTAACTCCAGAGAAGGTAGCCTTTTCCTCTGTGCCTGCCCTTCTCCTTTAATCTTGTTAGGAGGTGACTCTCTTCACGTTTCTTTTAGAAACTACAAATAAGTAAATAATCATATATATCGGATTCATTTCCCTTAAATTTCACCATCAAATTTTACTATTATAGGTCTATAATCTCTAGTTGGCAATTTAGACAATTAAATTTGGAAAGCAACAGTTTTTGAAAAACAAATTGAGAGGCAAAACCTAACCTGACCTAAATCAATGTGAGGTCTTTGGGCAGTTTATTTAACCACAGGTTTGATTACAATATTGTTCCCCATCTTCCTGAGGGTATCATGTATGTAATAAACACAACCAGTGCTATATCAACATCTCACTCTGAACTATGCAAGTCTCAAAACCTACCTAGCCACGAATTCTTTAGATAAGGAATTGTGGAAATGCAGTGCATTTTTTTTTTAATGAAGCAGTCCAGATTTTACACACTCATGCATGCACACATCCATTACATAAATATACACACTTCAGAAATTCACACATGGTATTATTTAAAGCATTAACAGGATATACATATTTTAAATATTTCAAACTGGCACTAAATACAGAGAGAAATGAATGCACATGTAATCATGCCTCAGAATTAACTGATGGCAACATGTTAATGTTTGCCTATAAAGATGCAGCTTTCTTTGTTTTTGTATCAATTTCCAGCCCATTTCTTGTCCTCTGTAGGGAAAGCAAATGCTAATATTATGTTGGTTTTAACCTAATTTCTTCAAACGTATTTTTAAAAACATGAAAATGTGAGGATTCTAGCTAGGTACAGTTCTACATCATTCTTTTATCAAAAACAAATGAAAATGATATAACTACAAGTATTCCATCCAGGGTTTAAATATTTAAATATTGAAAATTAGTCTTGGAACAAGGTGAGGATTTGGGCACTTTAAGTTAGTGGGCTGTATCATTTAAGGGTGACCTTAGTCATTGCCTAGCCATCAGTTCAATGTAACTAAGCTCTGAATATATTTATACAGTTTAATCCAATCCAATCCAAATATTGGAAAGAAGAAAGGCATTGTACTCTATGACCTCTATGTTCCCTTTAGCCATGAAATTCGGATTCAGTGTGGTTCTTTTGATGTCAATTGTGGACCATAACAGAATACAAATTGCTTTGAGTTTCTTAGGAAATAAGCACCCTCAGTTGGTAGAGCATTTAGTCTTCATGCTGACAAAGGATTAGTCTGTTTTTTTTTTTTTTTGTAAGAACATTACATTAACATTTGATATTCCTTCAATTACCTGGATGGGTTTTATTGGAAGACTTTGTGTCAAATATTTAATAGTATTCTTTCCATTCTGTTTTTAACTTGGTCTTTTCATTTGCTATATTCAACTTTTCACATGAATATTTTAATTTAATTTGCATTTTCTTTTGTCCTTAATTGCTGTTCTCAATTTTTTTTTTTTTTAGGACTAGCAATTGAATCCAGGGTTTTTCACATTCTAGTCAGGCATTTTGCCATAGAGCTATATCCCCAGCCCTTTTAATTTCTTCTTTTTTTTAAAATTTTGAGACAGTCTCTGTAAATTTCCCAGGCTGGCCTCAAACTTGTGATCCTCTTGCTTCAGCCTCCTGATTAATTGGAATTCTAGGCACATGCCACAACTGCCTTCTCAGTTTTAATTTCTAAAGGGGTACTTTTTTTTTGAGTACTGCCCAATGATTTCAAGTTGGTCTATATTATGTACATGCCTATTTAAACATAGTTATATCATATTTTAGATATCATCTTAAGATGACTGAATTTTTCCACAATGATTAATACCATATTTGCCCTTTGAATCAATGATATAAATCAATCACAATTTCCTGACATTATTTGAAGATTCAGTGAAGGGTAAGATTTATAATGCTGAAGTAGAAGCTGACCTAGTTTCTGTAAAGTTGATATGTCTCCAGCCTAGTCTAAGGTTTTCTTCAATCCTGTTTTGCCAAGTAGCTCTGTTTCACAGCATCTCTTGAGGATCAGTTATCTCTTTATTTTATTGTAGAAATGCAGTACATCTTCATTAGCATAATTATTATTGGCTCAGGTTGCATAGTTTTCTTAATAGATATGTGACTTTCAATCCATTACTTCTATTCTCTAAACTTCTTCTTTTTTGAACTTTAACAAGAGGATGAAATGGATTCAGTAGCACACACCTGTAATCCCAATGACTCAGGAGGCTGAGGCAGGAAGATCTCAGGTTCAAGGCCAGATTCAGCAACTTATGGAAGCCCTAAGCAACTTGGCAAGACCCTGTCTCAAAATTAAAAAAAAAAAAAGGACTGGGGATGTAGTTCAGTGGTAACACACCTCTGGGTTAAATGCTCGGTACCAACCAACCAACCAACCAACAAATAAACAAGTAACAATATTGTGAAGATAGAACCATTTTCATAAGATTAAAAGGAGTACACAGGTTTTGTATAGAATAAGAGCTGAACAAAAGTTGGCTGTTGTTCACATTGATAATATCATCATTCTTCAATTGCTATAGGTGCTATAGATGGCATCAGTATATCCCAGGAATATGAGGTTTCTAATTTCTGTCTACTTCTCAGTATATTCCCCTCTCTCAGATTCCTATTTATTTTCTTGTTCTTTTAAAGACAAGATATATAAATATACTAATTGAATGTTTTTCTGGGAAAGCTTCTACCAGTTTTGCAGATGTACAAATATAATATCATTGCATTATAAATATAATGGTGAAACATTTATGAAATGTTGTGGTTTATAAAAGCAAGAAATCATTTTGCTCTTTTAGGGAGTAAGATAATTGGATAAAACAAAAATCAAGATCCTGAAAGATAGCTTTAGAAGGGAATCAGCTTAATTTAGTTTGATATTTAAATTCTCAAATTACCTCAAAAATCTTATAAAATGAAGTGTTTATTTTCCTGCGTCTATCTTTGAAACATCTCTTTCAAACAACCTTTCTCACTATTCACTGGTATCATAGTTCCCAAAGGAAATTGCCTTTGGTCACAACTCAAAAGGATCAGGTTGGTTAAAATAAGCAAGAAAAAGTAGAAATAGCTAAAATGATTTTGGAATCACAAGATGATAATTATTTATGGCTATACATTTGTAAGAGATAGTAGTCATTTTTCTTTTAAAAATTTGATGATTTAAGTTAGTGCTGAAATTATAACCTTTCAGTATGTTATTTTTAGTGGGCAGTATGTCCATGGTCTATCTCACCATTTATTTATAGATTTGCTTTTATTTCTAGTCATTTACTATCAGAGCCAGCATTGAAGCAAACATCCCTGCACAGATTTTCATGTGTATACCTCTGATTATCTAGGACAAATGCTGAGAAATGGACTGAAATATTTGTAGCCTGTGCTATTTCTTTTTTGAATAGATGCTATTATATTGGTCTCTGCTTGGGCTGTGCCAACTCATGCAATTGATCCTTTTAATCTATTATCCAATTAAGTGGTTCTTCTTTTAAAATCCTATACCCCCTGATAATATCCAATTAGTTTTCTAAATACACCCAGCACTTTCACATCTCCTTGCTTTTGCTTGGGCTGTTACCACAGTTTCTTGAGGAAAAATCTTCAGCAACTATTGTAACTGAGGCTTAATGTTGCCTCTCCACCATCCCCACCCCCCCATACTTTCAGTCTCACATTCTTGGCAGAAACAATGGAGTGTTTTTCTTTGACTCTCTTAGTGTCTTATACTTAACTCCTGTACAGAACTTACAGTTTAGTTGCTAATGTACTATGCCAAGTGTAGGAGAGAAAAGTAATACCTTTCTTTATCCATCAGAAGGATCATAGTTGTTATCCTATACCAAGAGACAGATTAATAAGAGGTAAACAAAACATTAAGCTTTGCTTGACATAGGCCTTTAGAAATAAAGACCCAGGCAAAATTTACTATATTTTTATGTTTAGGTTTAATGAAGAATGGAAAATTACAAAGAAGTATGATGGGACAAAAAATGTATGATCTAACGATAATAAATTGGAGGGACTATACCAAGGCCTATGTGTTCGATTCTCTTGGCCTCTCTGTGTGGGACTCTGTTCCTCTAGGTGCGGCACAGTACTATTTTTACATGGGGGTCTTATAACCAGATTTCAAGAGAAGTGGAACATAAATTTTCTTTATGATCTGCTCTT
Organism: Xerus rutilus; assembly: GCA_028644305.1. Classification (NCBI taxonomy): domain Eukaryota; kingdom Metazoa; phylum Chordata; class Mammalia; order Rodentia; family Sciuridae; genus Xerus; species Xerus rutilus. Next base: position 22,149,496 of record CM053410.1, on the reverse strand, counting down.
CCACAGAAAAGCAAGGGAAGGGCAGAGTGACCTCCATGGTGGTGCATTTTAGGGTAGTATATCCTGAGCCCCAACACAAGCAAATTGATACGATGGAGATGTAACTACCAGCTGTGTCTAGACTGGTGGTCTGCCACTTAGGTCCTGGGGCTCCAGAAGTAATTTGTTTTGCATTGTTTTCTCTTTCCCTCTCTCATTCCTTCTTTCTTTCTTTCTTTTGTGGTAAAATAACAACATAATAATGTGAGTGATTAACAAGAAGAAAACAAATTATGTCACTAATTATTCAGAGTGCTAAAATAAGTTAAACTTAAATATTTGCCTCGGAGTGCTTTAGCAAATGAGTATGATTAACCACTGTATGTGGTTACTGATTGTGTGCTTTACCACACTGGGTATGTTTTTGTATATGTATACATAATATATACTCATATTTAAATATTCTGATATGGAAATGAATCACTGACTCCAGCAGACCCATTACAAATGAATTTCTATCTCAATTAAGTTGAGTTGTAAACCTCATAGTTGATTACCCCAAAGAGCTCATTTTAAATGCATATGACTTTTAATGGCTCCAATGGAAGAGTCCTTCACTCATGATGAATGTTACAACTTTTAATTGAAACAAGGTTACCTAAGATATTAAGGTTATATAAGATACTGTCAAAGGAGTTATGACTTAATAAAATTATAATTTAAATATTCTGGTCAAAACAGTTTTCTAAAATTAGATTGGAAAATGAGATTGGGCAAATGAATTCCTTTCTACAAAGAAATGTGTAAGTTTTCACCTTCATGACGTATCTTTACTAATTTTATTTTTCTGTGCTTATAGTTAATTTTAGAAGCCACTGTTATGTCATCAAATGCTTCTGTTGCTATAGATGACATCAGTATATCCCGGGAATGTGAAGTTTCACATAAGTCACTCCCAGGGGGCCGCATACAAAACAAAGGTAAGTTTTTTGTTGTGATTAGTGAAATTTTAAGCATAGAATTCAATAGGCTTTCTTGATATCAAAATATTAAATATATTTGAGTCAATAATACTTAGTACATGATATATAGTATATTGCATGTCCTTAACACTTAAAATATACATTTTTGAAAAGAAGGTAAAAATATATCACTGTCTACTCCTTAAAGTTCTCTTAATGGTACAGAAGAATAAGAATATAGATTGTAATCTTGTAGCTAAAATTGTCACATAAAGACTTTAATTATTAAAATCATAAAGAATTATAATTATTTTGTATGTTTTAAAGACACTCCTATAAAATTTCACTTCTCCATTAATTGTATTTTGTACTTCAAATGAGCATGTAATGAAATTCGTATTTCAAAATCGCCCACGTATTTTAAAAAATGGCTTAAAGCCAGCCAAAATCTTAAAGCTTGACCCTAAAATTCTGTGCTTACATTCAAAACATAATATTTTCAAATAGCAGATGGAATTTGGCTAATTCTTTAACTTAATTTTTTGTAAAGAATTTCAGTTAAGGAAAAGAAAGACTATCATTAAAGAAAATGGGCCCAAAATAGTCAGATAGGTATTTTAAACATAAAACTTTTATTTAGATTCTGCGAGTACACTGTGTTTCCAGTAACTTTGTTATTCTAACACTAATTGATGTTTCTCTCTGACCATCTCTGCCCCTGGGTCTTAATAAAGATGTGGCCTGAAAGCTGTCCTCCTTCATTTTTTCTTAATCCCTACAAGCAGAAGTATTTGCTTGTGAAAATCAGGCAGGTTGTATACTCTGCAGTTATGATTCCTTAAATAACCTACTTAGTGAATGGAAGTGTTGTGTGCTGACAACTGAGAACACTGACACAGCCCACAATTCTGGATGGAGAACTGGATTAGAGAACCTTTAAAATAAATGTACTTTTAAAATTTTTATTGTACAAATTTACAGGGGACTATGGTAAAATTTGATAAATGCATGCAGCGTATAGTGATCCAATCAGCATAATTAACATTTCCTCTTTTTTAAAAGAATCTTTGCTTAACAACTTATCGTTGTATTTACTGGGTACATTGCAGCATTTCAATCCATATATATACTATGTGCTGATTAAATCAGGGTAATTAATGTTTCTATCTCCTAATCGCTAATTTGTGTTTGGAGAATTCAAGGTATTCTCTTTTAGCAATTCATGAAATTTATAAGCTTATTGTGAATGACAGTCACCCCACTGTGCTGTAGAACATCAGAATTTACTAATTTGAATTTTGATACCAATTATTTAACCTTCCTCCATGCTCCTCAATCTCACTCTTCTCAGCCCCTAGTAACCCTCATTATATATTTTGATCAACTATTTTTAACATTCATATATAAGAGTAATCATATGGTATTTGTCTTTCTGTATGTGAATTAGTTCATTATATTCCATTGCGTATATATACCACATTTTTTTTATCCATGTGTACATCAATGGGTAGGTTGATTTCAAAATTTAGCTATTATGAATAGTGTTTGTAATTAAAGCTCCTTTATTAAAGACATTTTATGGGTTATATAATTCTGTGTGATAACTTGTGTTAATATGTATTTACTTTATTCAGAATTATATCCTACATACATAGTAAACCTTTCTAAGTTCTGTGCATATATGTGGCTTTGATAGATACCAAGGAATGTAAAGAAGCAGATTTAATGATTTGATTAAGGATTTATGATTCTAAGGGTCAACTAGCATTACCTTGTTGCTATGTTCAACTGAAAATTTTCTTTTTTTTCTGATCAAATGCTATATCACCAGAATTGGAATGATAGAAAGGCATTAAAGTTGACATTGAAGAGTATTAGTGGAAGTGTGAGAAGCAGAAAAATGTACTAGGTACCTTTCCTCACCCAACATAAGGATCACAGCCTATACTCCTGTAACAACGGAAAGCTAGTGAGAGAAGCATAAAATTGTATTTAGTTAGCTTTATGTGATACGGTAGCCTTCAGAAATGAAAACCCAAAGACCTAGAAAAACTTTGCTTTCTCATGCTTCGTTTGATGTAGAATGGACAGCCTTGTAACAATGTGATTGGACAAAGAGTATGATCCTATGTTGAGGGAGGAACCCGGAAAGACCCATCTATTTAGATTCTTTTGGCCGCTCTGTGTAGTATTTCTTTCTACTGGTTATATGGAAGGATCTCTCTGAAGTGAAGGTCTTACAATCTACATTCAGGAAAGGTGGGTCAGAGAATTTCTCTATGGCCAGCTCCCCCATGAAAAGAAGGGAAATTTCCAAGTGACCTTTTTGCTTCTGAGGCCCTAACAGTATCCTTGAATTCAAAGTAGTTTGGGATACCATACCGCTCTATGATAAGCGGAAGTGTGGGTAAAAGTTTTAAGTGATAACTAAAGCTACCCTTGGCCCATTTCTAAGAGGACTTGTTCTTGCTTATGGACCCCTTTTCCTAAATTAGTTTAGACTGCACTTATGTGTATGTCACTCCAAACACCAAATCGGTTGGTTAGAGTGTAAATGTAATTAGATAAAAACTGCATGGATTACTTCTGAAAGATCAATGATTTTATACAAATAAAAATATCTTACCCTTTTTGAAAATATGTCCAATTGGCAATTTTAGTACCTCCATTTTGAAATTTAGAGACTGAGAAGGGAAAATTTAAAATATCCCTGTCCAACAGACACTTCATTGTTATATTTGTGGGAGAGAATAGCCTGAGACCTCCTCAGACCTTGTCTTGGAACTGAAGCTATTGAAGGCCTTATCTGGCATAGAGATGGCTTCTCTGCTTTTAAGCTCTCTCTAGAGCAAGCAGCAGCCTCATGTTTATACTGGAAGCATGACACCCATGATAAAACCAGCAAGGGGTCCTCTGATCTGGATTCTTATCAAGCGTCTTCACTTTCAGCCTATTTAAAAACTAGTGCTGATGAAACAGTTATGCCTTCCTCTTATTTGTTGAAAGAGGAGAAATGGCTTTTATCCTCTTGATCTCAGTCTGAAGCTGGATTTGCATCACCAGAGGACATGAGCTCTATTTCATCCAGTGAGGTCTGTGATTTTTACACCTGAGTGCCCTAATAGAGTTGGTGAAGCCAATTATGAGCGAAAGCACTGACTCATCCAACTGATATTTATATGTACATATTTACTTTCTGAATGTAAATGCACACTACTCAAATGAGTGTTGTTTAATGAAGATAGTCACAACTGAGACAACTACAGGATGCAAATGCAAACTAGAAAATGTCAGGGAGAGATGAGCCTTAAACTAGTACCAATGAACGAAGGCACTTTTTTAATGTTCAGTTTTGCTCTTGGAGTATAAAATTTTAAATGAATGCAAGATAGAACCCAAAAGCAAGAATAAATATATAGTATAGCCAGGCACAGAAAGATGCATGCTATATGATTACTACTTAAATGAAATATTTCAAATAGCCAAAATTCATAGACTCAAAGACGAGAATATGGGCAATTAGGGCTGGTGGAAAGAAGGAATAAAGTTAGTAATCAATAGGCATAAAGTTTCAGACTTTCAAGATTAGTAAGCTCTAGAAATATGTAGAAAAATGTACTTACATTCAACAACAATGTACACTTAAAAATTTTAAGAGGATAAATCTTATATTTTTCTTATAATGAGATAAACTTTTAAAGGAGAATGTATTAGAAATATTCCTTAGCTAAAGCTTTTTTGATAACATACTACTGATTCTTATTCTAAACAATTGCCATTCCAGTATAACTCACAGTAGAGGACTACATGATTCTCAAGAATGCTCTTTCAATAATAGTGCCCCAATGAATAAATAGTTTTATGGCCATAAGCTATAGATCATGCCTAGCTCTGTACATTGTTAAATCTTTAGGACTTTTAGTTTTTCCTTTTCAAGGGCAGAATATTCATTCTTTCTGCATATTACTTAAATGATTCTAAACTTATTCTAGCATCCTGAAAATTTAATAAAGAAGAAAAAAAAGGATGTTTGGTGGATAAGTTTTTGCAAAAGCATTTAAATAACTGTTCTATTGAATGCAATGAAGAAAAACAAGAGGGAAGGTTACAGGAGCCTTACATTTTTCATTATCCCTACTCAGTGTGAAACCCAAGAGAATATTCAGTCAAAATAGTGGAGAGGCATGGACATATTTCTGAGGTGTGCTAGAACACAAGGTTGGAGAGACTATTATGGTTTAGATGTAAGGTATCCCCCATAACTCATGTGTTGAGATAGTGCAAGAATTTTCAGAGGTTGAAATATTAGATTATAAGAGGTACAACCTGGTTCATAGACTAATCCAATGATATGGATTAACTGGGCAGTAACTGTAGGCAAGTAAGTTGTGGCTGGACGCTTTAGATCACTAGGGGCATGCCTTTAGGGTTTATAGTTTGTTCCTGCTGAGCAAGAGCTCACTCTCTGCTTCCTGATTGCCATATCCTGAGCTGCTTTCCTCTCCCATACCTTCCTACCATGATGTTTTGCCTCACCATGGGCCTAGAGCTATGTAGTTGGCTGAACATGGACTGAAACTCTGAAACCATGAGCCAAAATAAACTTTTTATGCTCTAAATTGGACTTGTAAAGTTTTTTGATCACAATGACATAAAATCTGACTGAAAAGACTCCTGTGCTCCTTGCAGAACATAGATCAGAATGATAAGAAAAACCTTAGGCATTGTGGAGTTTTGATACATTGGCTAGAAATTGTGCTGTGACCCATTGAAAACCTCTGTGAACATCTGCTTTTTACAAAGAGATTTGGTGAAGAATAAAATCTGGTTTTTAAATAAACCCTAACATATACATGTAGCGAACTTTTGACAAGGGTACTATTTTAGTCAGCTTTTTCACTGCCATGACCAAAAGAACTGACAAGAACAATTTAGAGGAGGAAAAGTTTATTTGGGGCTTGCAATTTCAGAGATTTCAGTCCATAGATGGCTGACTCCATTGCTCTGTGCCTGAGGGATGGCAGAATATCATGGCAGAAGAGTGTGTTAGAGGAAAGCAGCTCAGAATATGGCCACCAATAAGCAGAGAGAACTCCCCTTACCATACACAAAATGTGTACCTCAAGGGGCTGCACCTAAGGACCAGCCTTCTTCGGCTACAGTCTACTTGCTTACAATTACCAACCAGTTAATTAATCCCTCTCAGGGGATTAATGCACTAATTAGGTTAGGAGTCTGATAACCCAATCATTTCACTTCTAAACTCACATTTTCTCATACATGAGCTTTTGGGGGACACCTCCTATCTAAATAATAACAGGAACCAAGAGAACACCATGTGGAAAGGACAGGACAGTCTTTTTAGTAAGTTGTGCTAGGAAAATTGGACTTTCACATGCCAAAGAATGAAAATAGTCCTGACCTTATACCATACACCAAAATCGACTCAAATGGATAAAAGTCCTAATCTTAAGACCTGAAATCCTTAAACTCCTAGAATAGAATGTAGGCAGAGGGCTCTTTGACATTGACTTTGGTAATGATTTTGGATGTCTTACCAAATGTTCAGACTACAAAAGTGAAAATGAATAATGGGACTAAATAAAAAAAAAAAGCAACTGCAGAGAAAATAACCAACAAAATAAAACAGTAACCAGCAGATTTGGAAAAAATATTTGTGAACTCTATATCTAAAAAGAGGTGGATAGTCAAAATTTATGAAGAGCTCATTGAGCCCAATAGCAGAGACACAACCCAATTTAAAAAAAGCAAGGGACCTGAATAAACATTTCTCCAAAGACGACAAAAATGCCCAACACATGTATGAAAGAGTGCTCAATATTATTAACCATCACAGAAATGCACATAGAAATCACAAGATATCACCCTCTACCTGTTAAGATTATTGTCAAAAACTTAAGAGATAACAAATGCTTGTGAAGGTGTGAGAAAAGGAAACCCTAGCACACTGTTATTAATAATATAGGTTGATGGCCTTAATTAGGGAAAATCATATGGAGGTTCTTAAATTAAGACCTAGCAATCCTCCTTATGGGTATATACCCAAAGAAAATAGAATCATCATGTTATAAAATTAGCTATATCTTCTGCTCACTATAGCATTATTCATAATATCCAAGATATGAAAATAATCTAAATGTCCATCAACAGATGAGTTTATAAACTGTCGTGTGTGTTAGTACAAAATAGCATATTATTCATTCCACAATATGAGTGAAACTGGAGGACATTGTACTAAGTGAAATAAGCCAGACCAAAAGAAAAGTATTACATGCTCTTCCTTATATTTGGAATCTATAAAAATCACATATATATATATATATATATATATATAGAGAGAGAGAGAGAGAGAGAGAATGAGAGAGAGAATAGAACAGCAGTTATGAGGAGGCTAGGGAAGGGGATATAGGGAGATGTAGTTAAAAGGATGCCAAATAGCAAAGATATGTGATGAACAAGTCAATAGTGATAACATATAATAGGTGGGCCTTAGTTAATACAATTTAACTATTTTGGGGATTACTGTGAAGTGAGTAGATTTAACTGCTTTTGCCATTAGCCTCTTTTTTCTCGTAGTCCAGATATGAAATGCCCATAACAATTTAATTTATAATACATAATTATATAATTATGTGTAATATAATTATATGGTAAGACAATAATAATATGATGATGATTAATATTATATATGTATGATTTTTCAACCTATTTTAATGCACCTATTTTAATTTTGGTGAAAAATTCACAGAATTAAAAACTTTGGAATTGTAGGTTAGCATACACACACCCACACACCACAGGTAACAATGTGAGATGATAGATGTGTTAATTTGATTTACCATAGTAATCATTTTACTATCTATATGTATCCCATAACATTTTATTGATTTAACTATATATAATAAAATTTATTTTAAAATTAAACAAAGAAACTTGTTTAACAGAGAAGAAATACTATGATTTAATAGTGTCCTATTATAAATAGAGTTAGAGCAGAGGTATAAACAAATAGCTAATATAACTTTAGAGATTTGGAGAATGAAATCAATAGAAGTTAGATAGTTTCTGAGCAGGAATTTTGAAAATATTTTCCTTTTCAATGCTATATGAGAAGCTACATGTTTATGGAATATTCTGTCATGGATTCATGGTTCTTTTCTGTGATATATGTACATGATGACTTATTGAATGTACATGATTTAAAAATTTTATCTATGTAAACTCTTTTAATCCCCAAAAGAAATCTAAGAGGTAGGCACTGTTACCTACATTTTATAGACATTCTTATCAGTTGATGTCCATTCAGGAGACAGAAAACCACTTTAATAATTTAAACAGGGAAAATAATAAAAGAGTAAAGATTTTAAAGAATCATTATGTAGCAAAAGTAGCTAACTACAAAAAGAAGTAGAAGAGAATAATATAAAAAGATTAGCCTCAGGGACTGAGACAGAACCCAAAGAAGGAATTAATGAATGAGCCTACCTTCCCTTTATCTCAACACTAAGGCAGACCTTGTTCAATGACTGGGGCCCACTGAAAGGTGGGGAAATCTGCTGGGACGCCATGGGCCAGATTTGCTGAAAGCCAATGGGCCAAGGGAAAGGTTATCCACCAAGATCCTTGAAAAACTCACAGAAGGATTCCTGTAACTATGTTTCTTTTACATTGATAGCAGTCAAGATGCAGAAGCCCAAACACACTAACATAGAATCTGAAGAAGCAACTCCTTTCTTTACCACTAACACAGCTTGGCATTGTTTGAACTACTCAAAAAGAGAAATGTTGACAAGGTGCCGTTCTAGTGTCTCAAAGCAGAGTGGATTTGGAGTTGAAATACAACAAATTTATAACTGGCACATTTGTTTAATGATACATAGTCCATAATTGTGGAACCCCATTCTAAACCCAGGCAGTCTGTCTCCAGAACCCACACCCTTAACCACACACTGTGAAACCTTTCTGTTTTTTTCAAAGTCATGATGACATTGAAAATATTGCCCGGAAACTATGAAGAGTTGCCCTCGTAATGAGTTTGAGCAATAGGAAATTTGAAGCCAGGGTTCAAAACTTGACTTTTGGAGGAGAAACTAAGCTATATCCCCAGCCTGGAACTCATATTCTCAAAAATATAAACCTTAATTCTTTCTCCTTTTTAATTATTTCTTTAATCACTTTATGTATCTAAATCTGAATTTTGGGGGGCAGGGCTGGGGAATGAACCCAGGGTTTGCACATGCTGGGAAGTGTTCTACTGCTGAGTTACATCCCCAGACAGCATGTCATAAATCTGAATGAACTTAATTGCTTTTGATTCTTCTAGTGTGTTTTTGTGGACTTAACAGATAGTGTTATAGATATAAAGGAATGATAAAAGATCATCCTCAGGACAATAGAGTCACAATGATAGCAAATTCAGTTAAAAGTACTATCAAAAAAATATCCAGGTCTCTACAGTCTTATTTTGATTTGCTTGCCTTCTTTTTTGTGAGAGACAATTTTATGCTTTGAATGTGTATATTCATAGAAATGCTAATTCTTCATTCTGTTTTTATAATCCTTTCATTAAAGATTCTGGCAGTGAGTTGAGGTGAAGTAAATGAACAGGGAAGAATTTAGAAGAATGATTTTTTTCCCTTTGAATTTTCAGTAAAAAGGTTAAAATTTAGGAATTTAGGCTGAGATCCTAGCATTGAACTAACTAGCATAATTTTCCCATAGAGAAGTTAAGTGCTTGAAAAAGCAGATTTTCCTATAAAGAGAAAAAGACAATACTACCCTCAGGATTTTATTCATGAACATAAATTCTCTTGAAAAGGAACATCGCTATTCTAGAATTTCTAAAATTTAATATTTTAATGCATTTTATTCTAACTTTTATCAGCTTTAATCCCATTTGCTTTTTTTTTCCCTTTTAAGTGAATCTGATTATGGCCTACCTCAAAATGATTATTAAGCTTACCAGGAATTTAGGTTTTCACTATCTTTGAAATATCTTCAGATTTTTTAAAACACTAAATATAAATTTTTACCAATTTTTTGTAAATAAGGGGATTTATTGAAAATGGATTGAGATGTATAGAGAATGTGAAATTGACTGAATTTTGATAGCCTTGGATGATTGAATAGGATATTTCTATATTCATTTATATTATAATATAAAAGTACAATTAACTGATTGAATTGCAACTTAAATATACAGGTTTTCAAGGACCAACTGATTTTCCCTTCTCCCTAAGCCAGTTAAAACACCACATACTCACCACATGTTAAACTCAGTTTCTTCAGTATTCACTGATGGTAACTGAAGTATAATCACATGTCACTTAATGATAGGGATATGTTTTGATAAACATGATGTTAGGTGATTTTATCACTGTGCAAACATCATAGAGTGTACTTAAAACTTGCATAAACTAACTGGCTACAGTATCACTTTGTAATATCATCTAATGAGACTACTGTGTATTGACCAAAACATTGTTAGCAGACAGGAAACTATACCTACATAGCAGGATAAATACAATATCATCTTTTTTTAAAAAAAATTATTTATTGTTTTTAGATACACATGACAGTAGGGTGTATTTTGACATACACATACATGTGGTGCAACTCATTAGAATTTAGGTCACATTCTTGTGGTTGAACATGATGTGGAGTTACACCAGTTGTGTCATTATATATGAGCATAGAAAAGTTATGTCCAGTTTATTCTACTTTCTTTCCCATACCCATCCCTGCTTCCTTCCCTTCGTTATCCTTTGTCTAATGCAATGAACTTCTATACTTCCCCTCCTTACTCTCCCTTGTCATGAGTTAGCACCCAAACGTCAGAATATTCGGCCTTTGATATTTTGGGGGACTGGCTTATTTCACTTAGCATGATATTCTCCAGTTCCATCTGTTTACCAGCAAATGCCATAATTTCATTCTTATTTATAGCTGAGTAATATTCCATTGTGTATACATATGACATTTTCTTTATTCATTCATCTGTTGAAGGGTACCTAGGTTGGCTCCATAGCTTGTGTATTGTGAATTGAGATGCTATAAATATTGATGTGGCTACATCAGTGTAGTATGCTGATTTTAAGTCCTTTGGACTTAAAGGACCCAAGGAGTGGGATAACTGGGTCAAATGGTGGTTCTATTCCAAGTTTTCAGAGCAATCTCCATATTGGTTTTCAGAGTGGTTGTACCAATTTGCACTCCCACCAGCAATGCAGAGTGAACCATTTTCCCCACATCCTTACCAAATTATTGTTTCTTATATTCTTGATAATTGCCCTTCTGACTGGAGTGAGATGGAATCTCAGTGTAGTTTTAATTTGCATATCTCTAATTGTTAGAGATGTTAAACATTTTTTCATATATTTTTTGACCATTCATATTTCTTCTATGAAGTGTCTGTTCAGTTCCTTTGTCCATTTATTGATTGGGTTATTTGTTTTTTTGGTGTTAAGTTTTTTGAGTTCTTTGTATATCCTGGAGATTAGTGCTCTATCTGAGGTGCAAATGCTAAAGATTTTCTCCCATTCAGTAGACTCTCTGTTCACGTTCTTCATTGTTTCCATTGCTGTGAAGAAACTTTTTACTTTGATGCCATCCCATTTATTGATTCTTGATTTTACTTCTGGTGCTTTAGGGGCCTTCTTGAGGAAGTCTATTCCTAAGCTGATATGATGGAGAGTTGGGCTTACTTTTTCTTTTAGTATGTGCAGGGTCTCTGGTCTAATGCCAAGTTCCTTGATCCACTTTATTCTCAAGCCAAACTTAACCTCAGGAGGCAAAAAGGGAGTTGGTGGCAATGAAAATGTCAGTTCCTAGGTATGTGAAATAATCCTGGTTCCTGAATAATCCATTTCCCTTGGACAGACTATTCAATGTATAAGCCAATCAAAATGTGGCCATCATCATTTTTGAGGATGTCTCTTTACTTTACTTAGATAAAAAATTGTTAGTTTGAATTTTTTTGTAATAGATTGAATAAAAGTAAAGTTTTGGTTTAAATTATTATTTAATGACACTCAATACATTTTTCCAAATTTCCCCCCAAAAGATTATGCCAATAAACCGTCATACCATGAAGTAGAAGTGTGCCTTTTCACTGTGCTTCAAGTCAATTTTCAAATTTGCTTTCACTTTTCATGGTTCTGAAGATATATTCATAAGTTCTTACTTTTGTGAACAAATACTTAATTTTACCAGAGCCTAAACTAGATACTACCACTTTACAAAATGCTTTGTTTAGCTCTAGAAAATTACTTGTATACTCAATAATGAAGATTGTGTCACATCATATAAATGATACGTTTTCTCATGCCCACATAGAAACACATGTATCATTTTGTTCTTGCCTATGCTATAAAATGTACGTGAGAAAGCCAAGATTTATTTAAATAGTACTGTAAGTTTTAAAAGATATATTAATATTTCCAAATAACATTTTCTGAACACTATAATTTGTTTCTGTCTTAAAACTATTTAGTCTGAACTGTGTTTGCTTTTTTTTTAAGACCTAAACAGTTTCTTATTTTCTACTTTTCTATTTGCTTTTGGGAACACTGCATAAGTCCCCTTCTTAATACTAAATCCTATAGAGCTTGAGAAAGACAGGTTGAGTAGATCAAGAAAAAGGAGTGATTTGTTATTTTCCTGATGTGTTTCTTCAAACTTTGATACTGGTTGTATATTTTCCCCAAAGTACTCTATCAGCTAAATGCAGAAATGTGTGCATTAACAATGGTATTTTCATCTCTGAGATGAAGAATGGGTCCCAAGTGATTTTATATGTATTGATGCTTTGTAAGCCATCCCATATATTTTATTTATTCATTACAGACCAATAGTAATTGTTTTACTGTGCATTGAGATTTATTTCTTCTTTTCATATAAATGGATTGGCAGAGCACTTGAATTTCCCACAGCAGTTTTTTTGCTTTATATTTTGAAAGAGAGAGAGAGAATGTGTGTGAGAGTCTTTGTGTGTCTTTGTGCATCTTTGCATTAGGAACATTTTTTTCCTATTTCCTGAAAAATGTTTTCAAAAAAGATCTCTTCTTCTTGGTGAGATTAGAGATATTTAAACTTAGTTATAGGATGAAAGGCTTCCTATAATGCATTTCTCATGAAAAGCACAGATTGCTTTTTATTTTAATAAAAGAAAAAAATAGTTCCTGTTTTCTATGCTTTATCTTCTGTTCTTTTCTGTAGCCTAAATATAGAGGAGAAAAAAGGTGTCTTAAAATAAACCTAAATTTGATACTTATTGAGCACCTTCCTTTTTTATTAAATGCATATTGATAAATAGTCCTTATAGAAAAAAGATTATCTAGTTGTTTTTATTAAAGAGGTTCTTATTTTATTTTTCTCATTGTCCTCAAGTTTAAAATCTAGACACTTTCTTCTCATCAGAAAACCTCACCTAGAAAGATATAATTGTAAAAGCCTAATGGGAAGTTGATTTTGATGAAGTCTCATCATTCTGTGACATAAAGCTAAGAAATGGAGAAAAAGCCCATTAATTCATATTTATGAAAATCTCAATAAAGAAAAAAATGAAAAACATTTTTTCTAGACAATAAAATCTGGTAAATAACCCTGATATTTCATTAGTCTTTGCTGCAGATAACTATATTATGAAATTAGGGAAATTCAGAATGGTAAAGGAATATAAGTGATTCTTCTTTTTCATTTGAAAATTCTATTGAATTAAAATCTGTTTATTAAGGAATTCTTTTTCAATGATTATTTAAGATTAAATTTTAATATATTACTAATGATGTCTATGGAGAGAGTAATTTGTTTTTCTGAGCCATTACTTAGAGATCATTCAAGGTATTATTTTTTCAGAAAGACCATTGTTGTTCTTCAGTCTTAAAATTACACATTAGATTATAACTGGTACCTTTTTCTCATCAACCTAAACTACTTCAGTCCTTCTCTTTTCCCACCTATATACAACTCTTGTCCATTTTGTTTTCAGTTTAGTGATGGATGGGAAGCATAGAGGAAGCATGAGGATCCTTCCCTACCTAATACCAGATACTCCCTTCCATCTTGTAGAACTTTACCACTGCTTCTGGGGAAACTTAACTTCTCCCTGATGGTAATGTGCACCTGTTCTTAGGCATCCACTTAAGGACATGTAAAGACCATATGATAGCTATACTCACTCACATGTTTCTAAAGCACTTTGTTTATATGCATTAACTAATATGTGTCTAAGTCAGTGAGATCCCAAGAGAGTGTCAGCCTCCCTTGCCCTGTGGTCACACATTTCACATTTCAGGGTAGAGGTGGGACTGCAAAGCTGATCTCAGAGATCATTTTTATTTTGTCTACTAATAAGCCTTCAAAGGCATTTAAATTTGTAGGGTTCTCAATAATGTAATTTCCTTATATCCATGGGTATTAAAGGAATTAAAATAGCCTGTTTTTTAAATTTCACTGTTTCTGTGGTTTAAGACTGTCTTTGCTTGGTTCATATGGTAGATACAAAAAGGAATTGTTCTTCTACTAAGGAGCTCAGTGAGAGAACATAAACATGAACATAAAAAAGGAGATCAAATCCATTAACAATAATGACAATGACATTTTAATACCTGATAGAAGAAATGGTATGGAGGATGCAAAGAGAATATTGGATTAATCATAAACATCAACCATGTTAAAGATTTTGGGAATTAGACTAAATAATGGAGAAGATATCACACGATATCAAGTTTGAGTGCTTACATTCTTTCAATTTTTAAATTCTGGCTGCAATGTGTGGAATGAATTGAAGGGGTGAGTATAGAGGTAATGGTTCTGGTTGGGAGAATTTAAGAGTAAAGTTGAGAGATTATCATGGCCTAGATTGAATCATATATCATAACTTAAAATTCTGCTACAATAATAGAATACTCAGTAATTGAATTTTGGGGAAAAAGGAAGAGGTATAGTTAAATAATGCTCCTTCACTTTTATCTTGAGTCACCTGATGAGTGAGTTGGAGGAGGAGCAGGGTTGAGGGAGGAGGTCATTATTGTCTCTAGCTTGACAGTTTTGGTACTATCAAGAAAGCAAAGGGTTGAAGAAATAATGATTGAAGTCATTGATGTAAATAAAGTAGCTAAGCCTTTGCTTTCAGATGGGGTTTAGCAGGGAGGGAGTAGAGAGTGGGAACCAATCTCTGAAACTACAGCTTTGGCATGATGACATGCATTAGTTTTCCATTCCAAATGCATCATGGCCATTCAGAGAGGTAATTATAATTAAACATAAATAAAGAAATATAAAG
Source organism: Xerus rutilus (assembly GCA_028644305.1). Taxonomy (NCBI): domain Eukaryota; kingdom Metazoa; phylum Chordata; class Mammalia; order Rodentia; family Sciuridae; genus Xerus; species Xerus rutilus. The sequence goes on along the minus strand of CM053410.1, from coordinate 22,134,250 downwards.
TCAATGGAGAAAAAAAGAACTAGGAATTGATTAACTGTTCAATAGGATTGTAGGATACCACCAAATAAGTCTAATTCTGTAATGGAACCAAGGATTTGGGGAGAAATAAAAGATGAGAAAAATTTATATTAAAGAAAGGTCACACCTGCTTAAAAGTAGTTTATTGAATTCTTACTCTATTTCAAGCACTGTCTACACACTGTAAGACCTCACAGTAAGTAAAACAGATTCATATATATATCATATCTCTACATGATAATCTCTCAACTTCATGTTTGGATTGTTCCAAATAAATTTATTATCTGGGAAATACAAAAAGAAGCTCCTTTCCTATTGGAGCTTTCTGCCAGTGGGCAAAAGACTGCAAATGTACGATAAAGAATAAATGATGTTCTATTTTAAGAGCTGGGTGCAATGGAAAAAATAAGCAGGGTATGTGGAATTGAGGAATGAGAGTGACTTTGTCATTTCAATAGGGTAGTCATAGTAGTCTCAGTGACAAGGTGACTTTAATGCAGACTTGTGAAGCTGAGGAAATAGGCCCTGATGGTATCTCAGGAAACGTGTCATAGAAAAAAGAAACTAAGGGAGTGAGACAGCAGTGAACCTGGAAAGCCTGAACTTTCATGAGTACCAGTGTGGCAGTAAGAGAGGATCACAGCATGACAAAAAAGAATAGAAAATGAGTCTGAGAAATAAGACTCGGGAAGGCAGCTCACCTAGAGCTGTGGTTTTCAACCTTGGCTGCTTGTGAAAAACATAAGAATGCTTTTAAAAATCTTGATTCTGGGACCAATTAAATTACAATTACTGGGTTTGAAATCCAGGCATTCATAAATTTTAAAGCTCCCTAGGTAAAGGCAATATACAACCAAGATCGAGGACAATTCTCTCCAGGCCTTATGGGTCATTGTAAGGACACTGGTGTTTAAATGAGTAAGATTGGGAGCCACTGGAGCATTTTGAATGGAGGACTTCCAGGATCTAACTTACTATGCTTATTATATTGAGAAGAGCTAGAAGGGAGCATTGATGCGCATCAATCAAAGAGCACCAATAACATCAAAGACCACCAATACCTATAACAAATTTGGAGTTGATAGCTGCTCAGCAAGAAAAAAAAGACTCAATGTGGGGAAGAGTGGAAAGTCCCTGCAAGAGGCTATTAGGAGGAATATGCTATGGGTTTGGGGCTCATGTTGGATGATTTGCTGAAGGGTTCAAGGAAATAGGAATTTTCTCTGGATTGAGTGATTTTACAAACCAGGATAATTTTATAACTATGCTCCTAAGCAAATTGTATTTTGAAGGTGATAGAAACGGAATTAATGTTATGATTGATTAAGATACACCAGTCAGGACAGTGGAATATTTGAGTACTTTTGAGTTTGCACAATAATCTTTTTGTGTGTGTGTTTTCTGTCTACGGAGTGACCTTGTTTGAGGTTGCTGAAATGTGGAAGTTTTTATATTCAACAGGCGAGCTCTCCAGTTCAGCTGTTATAGGTCAATCCAGCTTCCAGCAGCATCAAAGTCTAGCTGACAATGTCAGTTAAGGGCCAAGTGATGACTTTGGGGGATAGAAGGGAAGCAATGAGCAGAAAAGTTAGGTAGATATTCCAAAACTTGAGAGAGGAAATGTTGTTGACCTATACCCCACTGATAGCCATGGACATGAGAAGAAGTAGCAGATTCTAGATGTATTTTGAAGGTAGACAGAAGCAGGATAATTGGCTGGACATACTGCATGTGAAAAAGAGAAGATTTAAAGAGCATTCCAATATTTTGGTGTAACAACTGAAAGCATCATGTTGCCAATTTTGACACTGGGAAAAATATAAGATGTTTAGAAGAAACTCTCTGGAGCTCACATTTGGATGTGTTAAATTTGGGATCACTATTAGATATCCAGGAAAAGAGGTCAATTTAGATCTGTGAGTCTGGAGGCCCAGGGGGAGGTTTAGGCTAGACATATAAATTAGGTAGCATCAGTGTGTAGATGGCATTTCAGGCCTGAGTCTAGGTGAATTCTCCAAAGTAAGGATGATAAAACATTTAAGAATCCAGAGATAAGAGTAAAAGAAAGAACCTGCAAAGAAGAGGAGAAAGGGCAACTAAAAAAGAATGAGGGAACCACACAGAATATACTGTTTTGAAAATAAGTACAATGTTTTGAGGTACAATACTGTTGATAAGATGAGGACTGAGAAATGACTTTTGGATAAAATAGTAGGGGGTAACTGTGGACCTTGATAAGAGTTGTAAAATCCTGAATGAAAGGAAGAGAAAATTGGAGGAGACAATAACTTTTAACAACCTCTTTCTTAGACTTTATAAAAGAAAATTGGAAAATTTTTCTGCTGTAAGGGGTCAAGAGATTTTTTTCTAGGCTTATGCGGAATACACTTGCTGGAGACATACTATTAAGTGACCACTAGAGGATGGGAACTTGTGCACAAGAAGAAAAATACCTCAACTTCTAAGGAGTTCATCTGCAGTAACAGGGAGAGCAGAGGATAGATGCTAGAGGGGGAGAGAGATGGTGGTGATAATTGTGGAAACTTTACAGACTGGAAAAAAAAAAAAGAAGCCACTTTGTAAGTACTAAAGACTCTGACAGTAAAAAGGAAGAGAACATTCTATAGTTGAGAATTAAATATTCTCCACTTGGAGTCTTATTTCTCTAGTGTCTTCAATGAGGAGGCAACAGTGTGCTACACGTTTCAAAACGCAAGGGGTAAATGAGTATATTAAATATTTTACAGACTCATCAAGAGCTTCATTTGTTTTCTTAAAGTTCTATTTAAAAGTAAATATAAGTTGCCTTCAGCTCATCAGGGTTTCTAAGAAACATCCCCCATTGTGTTTGAATTGTGAAATGATTTAATGAGTTAAGGTTAACAATTGAAGCCAATGTTTTGATCATATTTGTAAGAAGAGTATTAGTGCTCTAGTGACACAGAATGGATTGCTATTAGAGAATAATTTTTGAGATAAAAATCACATTAAAATTATTTTGAAATAATATAGATGAACAGAAAATATAATTTGTTAAAGAACTTACTCTTCTTTGCCTGAGACTAGATAGAAATTAGTGATACATTTTTAAAGGGGTTATCTTTTTTCTGTCCTGTTAAAAGTTTTTGTTCATATCTTTTTAAAGTTAGCATATATTCTCAGACTACATTAATGATCTCAAATGTTTTGTACTTCTTGGTAAGAGCCCAATTATCCAAGGAACTAACACAGAAGTATTTTAAGGTAAAATTCAAGTTACTTGGTTATGATTCACAGGGACCTTTCATTTCCCAGCATGTCTTGCTCCTCAGCCCCCCATGAATCCCTTATTCTTATTCATTTTTAAAACCCAACTAAGATCAAAGTTTATTAATACTTTTATATCTGTAGCACTATTTAATGGTTCCCTTTTATTTTATGACTATATATTCCTGATATTATAAGTTATTTTATGACTTTATCCTATTTCCATTCACAATTACATTGTTGATTATTTGGTCAAATAATGCTGGCCTCCTTTCAGAATTCATTAAGGAAATTACGGCATTTCCAGGAGCTAAAGAAATGTTTGAAGACTATTTCTAAGAATTTTCTAGATTGAAAAGGATATAAAGCCATATTTCAAGAAGCCCCATGAACACATAAAAAGGAAATAAAAAGAAAGCCCAGGTAGGCACACCATAGTGAAACTGCTGAAAATCTGTAACAAAGGGCAAATCTTTAAAGCATTTGGAAAAAAGTGTAAATCACTTTCAAAGAATAATTATTAGGCTTTCTAATAAAAAGAATGGAAACCAGCAAAATGGGGTGTTTTCTTTAGAGAGTTGAAAGAAAATAATTGCCAATGAATTCATTTTCCATTGTGATCCAGTGTGTTTGTTTTCTATTAGTCTCTATCAAGTTTTTATTGCTATGTAACAAATGATCACAAATGTAGTACCCTAAGACAATGCTTATTTATTACAGTGGGCTCCCCTTATCAACATCCACTGATTCAACCAACTGTAAATTAAAAATACTGGAATAAAAAAAATATATGTATCTATATTGAATGTATAGACTTCGTCATTATTTCCTAAATAATACAGCACAACTACTATTATATTTATAGTGTATCAGGTATTATAGGTAGTCTGAAGATGATTCAAAGTATATGGGTGGGTGTATATAAATTAAGTGAATACTCTACCTTGTTTTGTAAGGGATTTGACCTCTGAGGACTTTGGTATGAGGATCTGAAGGGTGGGAAGGGGGTATCTCAGAACCAATCCTTCCACTCCAAAGAACAACTGTATCTCACAATTCTGTGGATAAGAAGTTTAGGATAAAGTGATTGATTTTCTGCTCAGTGTCTCACAAGCCAGTAATCAAAATATCTGTCCAAATGGCTCTCATCTGGAGACTGTGGGAAAAATATCTGCTTCCCGGCTCCTTCAGGTTGTTGGCAGATCTGAGTTTCTTGTAGCTCCAAGAATAAGGTCCTTGTTTTATTGCTTGCCATCTGCTCAGGGCTTTGTTCATCTCCTTGAGGCTGTCTGTATTCCTTCTTGTGTAGGATGTCAAATATTTCTTATTTATTTTCTTTTCCTCTACATTTTATTTATTGTGATAATATACATATAATATAAAATTTATTATGCTGACAATTTTTATGGTACAGTTCAGTACTAAGTACATTCGTGTCGTGCAACTTCACCAACATCTACCTCCAAAACTCTTCAATCTTGCAAAACTGAAACTCAGTACCTGTTAACTCTTCATTTCCCTCTCTGCTTAGTCTAGGCAGTTAACATTCTATTTTCTTTCTCTATGATTTGGGCGACTCTTAGTACTGCATATAAATGGATGATATAATATTTTTCCTATTATAACTGACTTGTTTCACTTAATGTTCTCAAAGTTCATCAATATTGTAGCATATGTCAGGATTTCCTTTTTTAAAAGAATAAGTACTATCCATTGTATATATATTCCACATTTTGTTTAATCATTTACTATTAATGGATACTTGGGTCCCTTCCACATTTTAGCTACTGTGAATTTGCATCTGTCAACATGGATATAAAAATATCCTCCAATTCTTTCCAAGTACATACCCAAGACTTGAATTACTACATCATATGATTTAATTTTTTGAGGAACTACATATTTTCCATAGCAGCAGTGGCATATAACATTGAATCAATAGTGCACAAAGGGTCTAATTTCTTTGTTTTCACCAATGCTTGTTATTTTCTTGGTTTCTTTCTTTTTACTTTTGTTGGTAGTTGCCTTCTACTAGGTACAAGGCCATATTTTATTGTAATTTTGTTTTGCATTTCCGTAATTGTTAGTGGTGTTGAACACCTTTTCATGTGCGTATTGATCATAGGTGTATCTAGAGAAATGTATATTCAAACTCTTAAAACTCTGCTATTTTTTTTTTTTGTGGTCCTGGAGATTGAACTCAAGGACACTTGACCACTGAGCCATATCCCCAGCCCTATTTTGTGTTTTATGTAGAGATGAGGTCTCACTGAATTGCTTAGTGGTTCACCTTTGCTGAGGCTGGCTTTGAACTCATGATTCTCTTGTCTCAGCCTCCCTATAGTCTGCTATTTATAGATGCTAGCAGAAGAGTTGAGACTCTGGGGTAACACACAAAGAACTATGATCTGTGGAAGAGCAAACAGCATGGGCATGATGTTTGTATTGGTCCTTCTGGCCCTCCATAAGTTTCTTATAAGTAGGGTAATGCAGAGGCGACTAGGTGTATGTAAGTATGAAGTACATTTGCATCACATCTAAGAAGGCTGTGCTTATGAAACTGAAACTTTTAAAATGGTTTGCATACAAACTTGTTCAACCTTTGCTGGGAACATCATGCCATGCCTGTGATCCCAGAGACTCTGGAAGCTGAGTTAGGAGGATTATAAATTCAAGGGCAGCCTCAGCAAGTTAGTGAGAACCTGTCTCAAAATAAAAAAATAAAAAGGGCTGGGGATGTAGTTCAATGGTAAAGAACTTTTTGCTTCAATCCCTAGTACCAAGAAGGAAAACAAACAAACAAAAAGAAATAATCTCATTTGACTTTTGCTGACAGGGAGATATTATTACTATATGGAATGATAATTTGACCTCTCTTATATAGGAAGTCACTATCTTTTTCATGGCTGTTTGCTATTTAACTGTCTTTGAAAGAGTAGTAAATGATGTGCAGAAACATGAAAGGCCCATGAAGAATTTTCACCATGATGTCTTTGTGTGTGTGTGTGTGTGTGTATCCATACCAAGAGATTATGGAAAACCTTTAAAACTGTATGTCAAGTGATGTAATTAATCATTCTTATTTAAAATGCAGTAATCTTGAATGTCATGTTATTTATGAATTGATATTCCTTTAGTGGATTTAATTATTTCCGTGCATTTATTTTGACATCTTTTCTTTTATCTTTTTTTTTATTTTGCAAGCACTTTCTTGCTTTTAGCTATTGTTTTTAAATTGTTAATGAATATTAACTATTGATGAAGTCTAGAGTTCAGCTACTTCAACCTTATCATAAACTCCAAACATATAACCATCTGAAGGCATAGAAAAGCCTGAAATTCAAAAGCATTACATGGAGAATATGCTACAAAATATGGAATATTGTATTAATGCATTTGAAATTTATAACAAATGCCTAACCAAAGCGCACAACTTTAGTGAACTTAGTGAACATACTAGAATACTCAATTAACTTTTGTCTTTCCTCATGCAACTTTCAGGAGGGTCATGAAATCTAAAGAAAAAATATATTTGAAGAAACAAGGAGAGTCAATCTGGTAGACTTACAACTATTACATAGTTTAAAATCTACTTCCAGAGCATGTCTTTTGATCATACTGTTTAGATTTTGTGTGATCTTCAATTAAAAACACATAGCACAGTGCTTGGCATATAATAATTGTTGAAAGTTGTTATTATCACTTAATGAACCAGTAGATATAGTATCATGTTTAAGATCATAAACTCTGACATCAGGCCTGGGTTGGGATTGTATAAGTAGTAATGAGCATTGAAAAATTATGTTCCTCCTCTTTCAACCTTATATTTCTCATATCTAAAACAGGGATAATACTGTTTTCTTAGGTATTTCCTGAGGATTAAGTAAGATGGCATGCGTATCAGCAGGTGGTGCCCACACTGCACTGGTGTCTTGATGGTTCAGATCTCTCTGTAAGCCCCAGTAGTGGCCTTTGCTTAGACTCTAGGTACTAACATTTTAAAAATCACTGGTCCTATGTTTATTCCTCTCCCTTTTTTTTTTTTTTTAACTCAATGTGAGCATCTTCCCTATGGGGCTAAGGCCAGAGAGAGTTTGATGTTCAACCATACAATGTCATAGGACATATTTCCTCCTACGAACTTTTAAAATGTTTTTGTGAGGACCATATTATGAGCTCAGACTTCCATTTTGTACATTTTGTGCTTATTCCTTATAAATAAACCTCAACAGGGTCATCTAAACCATCAGAGGAGTTCTAAGACCGTCAATCTGAAATGAAATGGGACCTGATTCTGAGCTTTTTTTCCTCATAAGCTTCCTTGGCAACTACATAAATCCATCTTCTCTGCCTCAGTGAAATGCTGTGAAATGGCAGTGATGGACCTATTTGGCAGCTCACCAGCCATCTCCTAACGACCTTGTCCCAGGGGCAGCTATTTGCATAATTAATACAGGCCACTCAGGTAATTTTTCTCACAATAATTAAAAGCTGCTGTAGAGTAATTAGCTTTTCTACCCCTAACCATAGAACAGAGAAGCACGCTTTTCAGAAATTCTGTCAATAAGCATTCTGTTATGAATGTAACAGCCCCCAGCCCAAAGCAGGCTATGAGCTAAACTCTGAGTAAACAGTAACTGCTATTGTTATTGCAAATGATGATGCTTCTGATGATGATAATTGAGGAAATCAATAATGATCCAGAAACACTGAAATATCCTTGAATCTCAACTATTAAAATGTATCCAGGTTACTCTATTTCTCAGCCAGAAATGGACACACAGTGTATAATTTCCGCGTCTCTTCTAGTGAAATATGTGCTCAATTATGGCTAGCTGGGAGATAAATTTCATTGACTATTATATTTATGATTGGGAGTTTTAAATGTGTATAGAAGTCTATATAGGAACAAAGTGTACTTAAAAAAGCACACTTGAATTTTAACAGCATTTTCAGTTAAAAATCACTATTTTTTAAAAAATTATTTTTATTGGCATGTAATTTATACATATTTGTGGGGTACCATGAGATGTTTCGATGCACACATATGTTCAAATCAAGGTAAGCACCTGTCTCCTCAAACATTTATTCTTTCTTTGTAGTATCATAAAAAAACCCTTTCCTAGCTTTGAAATATACAGTGCATCACCATTATCTGTGGCCATCCTACTGTGCAAGAAGCACACCACAACTTCTGAGTCCTCTCTAAACATAACGTACTACCTGTTGGCCAAGCTTTCTCCATCCCTCCTGCTTCCCTGCTCCTTCCAGCTTCTGGTAACCACTATTCTATTCTCAGCTTCTCTGAGATAGTCTGTTTTCGATTCCACATAGAAGTGAGATCATGTGGTATCTGTCTTTCTGTATCTAGCTTTTGGTTCTTGGCTATTGTGAAATAGTGCTGTAATAAACATGGGAACATATTCTTTGATATACTACATAAAAACCTATCATCTTTAAACAGGTTTTTGTAAGAAAACTACAAAGTAACTTCAGGGATTTTTAAAAATCTTACTACCATTCGAATATTTATTATATGTACAGCAGTATTTTCCTGGATAGCAGACAGGCAGATTCCCTTTACAGGTAGCTGTGCTGGATAGATATTATACAGTAGCAACAACTTGTTTCTTTCTGTCTTTGTGCAACCAGAACTCCTAGACATGTTGTGCAGATTGTATGAAGAAACAATCAAAGCTTTTACTTTCGGGGACTGAAATATATACATGCTTTGAAACCCCACAATCTCTCTCTCTTTCTATCTATAAAGATTTTACATATATATAAATACAAATATGTATACATATATATATAATACTTAGAGATAATCTTTAAAAATACGAAGACTCAAACTTTCTTCATATTTATCTCTAATTTGCAATAATTATCATTACTGTGTTTTACTGTTGGGTAGCACTTAATTTTGCTTTACTATAGATTTCTAAACTTGTGAAATCTTTATTCTAAATATAGAAGAAATTATGTTCATTTTGCTTATTTCTAATTGTATCTATATACTGATATCTAGATACCTCTAATTAGAGTCGATGTTTCAAAAGTATTTTCAGATGTATTCATACATTCTTACTGACTTTTGACAACATTTGGAAATACTGGGATGGTCAAATTTGGGGGCAGGAAATTTCATAGTGGCAACTATATTTTTGAAATTGGATATTTCATAAAAACTATAAAGAATCAGATGTTTCTAATATTACCTCTCCTCCTTCTCCATATAGAAATAGCATTTTTAAAATAAAAAATGATCTATCATTAGGTAAAATGCCCTTACTAAATTTTATAATCTCATTTAGTGATGTGATTTCTATTTTTGTCCCTGAAACTTATTCCTTCCTAATTCCTCTTAAAAGATAATATCTAGGTCTGGAGTTGTGGCTCAGTGGTAAAGTGCTTGCCTAGCATGTGTGAGGCACTGGATTCAATCCTCAGCACCACATAAAAATAAGTAAACAAAATAAAGGCATTATGTCCATCTACAACTAAAAATTTTTTTTTTAAATTGTAATATCTATGCAGTTTATGACCACGTCTTTGGATAAGAGCAGACAATCGCCAAGGATCCCAGTGTAATAATTATCAATGGAAATCAATGTCATTTTGTATTGATATGTGTGGCAAAGCTGAACATCATCACTTAGCACATTCATGTGATGCCTTTTTAGTTTATCCTTCTTCCAGTATAATGACAACCAATGGTTATAGTCAAGAGTTGCAGAAAGAATATTAGATTAAGTATCATAATATTTGAATTCCAATTCTACTCTACAACTTCCTAACTATATGACCTTGTCTAGCTTAATAACTTTTTCTAAACTCACTTTTTACCCTTGTAAAATAGCAAGAACAGAAATGATTCCTATCTCCTAAAGTTCTGAAAGTTGGATCTATGTAACACATTTGACACAGAGTCCATTGTATAAGATACTCAGTAACTGATTAGCTATAATTCTACACTGCTAATAATTATAACTTCTCATTCTCTTTTCTCCCTTCTCTTCCTTTTCTAGAATGTCTTTGTGGAAAATAAGTGACTTCTCTGCATGTTTATCTGAAAAAAAAGTTCTTTCCTGTACAATTAGGTTATGCAAGGATTTATGAAATGCTAAATTCTATACCAAATCAGGGCTACACATTTTATTATATAGTGGATCTGGGGTTTTCCAAATGTTAATTTTTTATAAGTAGTTGCTTTTCATTAGTTAGTTTAAAATACTCTTTAGGAGCAATTAACACAGTCTTTAGCAAGAGGAAGGAAACTGAAATGGCTATGAAAACAAATTAGCAAAACCATAGTAATTTTACCAACAATAAGGATGAATGATGCTATTTATTAGAATATTTTTTTAAAAATCCTTAATTTCTTAAGATGTTCTTTAATGTAGTTTCCTTAATGTAGTGAGAGAGTAAAGCAGTTTGCATTTGAAATCTACTCTTTCAAAGTGTAGGAACACTGTGGAGAGGCAGCCTAAGAGCCACTGTTTTGTTGTTCAGTTTCCAGTTGTGATTTTGAAACAAATAGCTGTGGTTGGTTTGAAGCAATTGCTGGTGACCATTTCGACTGGGTTTGGAGCTCCCAAAGTGATCTTTCTGCTGATTTTAAGCAACAGGCGCCCCCTCAGGATCATACTCACACCACAACTCAAGGTAAGAAGCACGTGAGGCTCCTCTAAATACTTGTATTTCCCAGTTGGGAAAGAGAAACAGATGTGTTCTATTCCATCACAAGCATCAGTAGGATAGTTGAATATTATCCATGTGGGTGTTCTGTCTGCATGAAATGATTGCTCTATGGGCGGTATGGATGGGGCATAGATATATTTTTGGCTGGATTAACCAAAATTATCAATTGTTTTTATATCATTCAGTATTTTTGTAAAAAGAAACTTGACTAACAATCACTACTGATTTTTGTACTATTGTATAATTATAATTTTAGTTGTACGCTGAATTCATTCACTAGAGTATCACTCAGTACAGGGTTAAGAGACATCTGCATCATTGTAAATTCCAGTAGGCTAACTAATGATTTGTTTTGTATCCCAATAGGCCATTTCATGTTCATTCTGAAGAACAGAAGCAGCTTGTCCCAAGTTGCTGAACTCCAGAGCCCAACTTTCAGCCAGACAGGGTCTGGATGCACACTTTCCTTCTGGTAAATATCAAATACAATCCTTAATTTCCCTAGCGGCCTAGTGGTTGCAGAAATATTCCTGAACATATTAGCCGTTCTGGTTTTACCCCTTGTTTTTGCTTTAAAAATTGCTATTGCATTAAGTTGACACAATTTTTATTTAACTTAGGAGCATGTCATGAGTTTTTTTTTCTTTTTCTTATGACAGGGACTCTTTCCCTCCATCAGTGGATTATAATTTAATTAAGAGTTTTCCTCTGTTTTCTTTAAGCTCCTTGAAGAAGGGTCCCTGGGGTGTGAGAGCCATGGAGCATGCATCTCAGCAGATAAGCTCTTGCAAACAGGCAGCAAGAATTACTGTGGAAAACAAAGGTGTCCATTATGACAACTAGTTATGAACTGGCTCTTGACCACGTGAAAGGGTACAAAGGTTAAATATTTAGGGTATCCCATAAATGATGCCTGCCTCTTGTGTGTGCTCTTTTTCAGGTTTTATAACTATGGGCTGTCTGTGGGAGCAGCTGAGCTGCAGTTACATACAGAAAACCCTGGTGACTCAACAGTACTCTGGAGAGTGTTATACAACCAGGGCAACAAGTGGTCAGAGGTGAACATCCAGCTAGGGCGCCTGACTCAGCCCTTCTATTTGACACTGGATAAAGTCAGTCTTGGTATTTATGATGGGGTCTCAGCTATTGATGATATCAGATTTGAAAACTGTACCCTTCCTCTGCCTGCTGAGAGCTGCGAGGAGCCAGATCACTTCTGGTGTCCATACACCAAGGCTTGCATAGAAAAGCTTCAGTTATGTGATCTGGTAGATGACTGTGGTGACTATACTGATGAAGTTGACTGTGGTAAGTTTGTTTTTTGTTTTGTTTTGTTTTTTGCATTTCTCTGTGTTACTGGTTTTTTTGGGGGGGGTTGGGGCTGGCTTATTTTGAGGGTAGTGACCTTGAGTACCTCACTGTTTTATTTTAACCCATCAATCTAGTGCTACTATACATAGTTACCTTGTTAACAAATATCAGGTACTGTATTATTAATTAATCAGGGATATCAGCCTCTACTTAGAGACTTATTAACTAGATTCTATTATGCAGAATCTCTGCCTTAATGGGGTCTATTGCCTGAAGAGATGAATATTCTAATATTTAATTAAAAAATATAAAATATCAACTTTTCCAGGAGCTATGAACAGGGATGCTGGGACTTCATATAATAATGGCATTTGATTTAGCTGAGAATATAAAAATAATAAGTCAAAATATATATCCAAAAGCTGTGATGTGTGACTGCAAGACAGATGAAAGACATATGATGTAGCTCCAGTGAGGAAAGGGGGCAAGAGGGTACAACATAGGGATAGAGGTATGGGGGAAACTTGATTGGCACATCTTTGCAGTCCATGCTCCAGAAATCTGCTTTGTTTGAATGTTTTTAAGAAGGGGGATAATAAAACCCCCAAATTGCCATGTTTTAAAATGTCCCTGTATGATATAATGATTAGAGCAGAGTGGATTCTGATGATCCATAAAGCAGACTTGCAGTAGCCCATAGGAGACTAGATGGCAGTGAATTGTGTTGACAGTGAAGGAGATGAGGGATGAGACTTAGGGGAAATATTTAGGAGGGACATTTGCTCATTTGTACACTTATTCTTTTAGTTCTAGGTGTCAAGAAGTGAGGTGTCAAAAATCAGTCTTGGGTATCTGGTTTAAATGAGAAAGTTTTTAGTATCTGATGCTTATATGGGCCTTGCAGTTTAATGCACCTAGCTTCAGTAATGCACTTGCTTCTGAAAATGAATCAGAAGCTAATACTATTTTATTGACATTTAAAAACTATGTCAGAAAAGTTTCCATCTTTTCTTGGACTCAGATTCATTGTCTGGAAATATCAACAATTTTTAAACTTCAAGCTAGGTGTTTATTAAATTTGGAAGCATATTATAAACCAGGGTAGAATCATAGAATGCTTGATACCTTACAGGAAACATTACATTAAGAAATCTCCATGTAAATTGCTGCAGAGAGCTTTGCATGTATGCAAACATTGAAAAACATAATTATCAAAGGCATAGTGAAGTCAGGCATATTAAAGTCAAATTACTGTGCATCTCATGAAATTTATACAACTGATATTTGAGTGAATGACATTAACATTGATGATTTTGACAATGACCATCATAAGAAGTCTAACTTGCCCTAGAGCTAATTTAGTTTTGCAAATTTGGAAAGTCTTTTTATCTTTTTCCTGTTCTCTAAATCCTAAATGTTGATCTGCTGCTAAAAATAAGTAAATTATCCTTCAAATTTCCCAGTATAGAATTATGGGAGCACAAACATAATAGCAAATTGCTTCTTGTGATTATGTATTAGGGAAAGGAAAAAATGGTGTTAGAAGAATGTCAGCTTCTTACAGCTTTGCATGGAGACATGATTTTATTACATGGTGTACATTGGATGTCCTGAAACCCAGGCTGTATCTCCTGAACTATGTTTAGAGATGTAGTTTTTCATTGAAGGATGAAACTACACATATTCCCATCGAAATGAAGATTGAGTGTATAGTCAGTGTGAAGACAGACAATGTAAAAGTCTGTTGGCTTTAGTGCCAGTTTTATGTCAAAAACTCAGCAACTTGACATTCTCCTTCTGCTCCGCAGCAAAAGACAGACACCTGGAGAGTACATTGCATGGCCCCAGTTCACGTCACAGCTGGGCTTGATTAGTTACAAGTGAGGAAATACTGAATGAAAGCTCATCTTCATTTGACATTTACCCACTCGATTCCCTTCATTAGGTCTAAGCGCCTGCTCCATGGTTTTCAGAGACAGATGATTTGTTCTCGCTTGGCTGCTTTTATTCACATAGGCTTTTATTTATTGTTTCAAGGTGTTCACCTTTGGAACTAAGTACTATTATGAAGATGAATTGTTAAAGGACAGCAGACTTTTTTTAAAAAAAATATTAACTTACATAAATAAAGCTAAAATGTGGAACTACCTGCAAATTTTACATCTATTCCCCTGAGCCCAAATACTGTCAAATGTACATTTGATCCCATTTATTCTAAAGCAAATACTTGGTGTCAACACAATCCCCATGCCTTGAAAAATGAACATGTTCCTATATTACCTTAGAAATTGAGGCCACACATTTAATTGGGCTAGTCAATTCCTTTAAAGTCAAAATTGTTCATTCCAGTGACTGAAGGAAGTTAGAAGTGAGAATTTAGAAGGAAGGTAGAAGGCCCAAAGGAGATCCAGGCCAGTGAGGGCAGGGCAACCACTGATGAGATACAGCAGAGAGTAAATAGGCACAGATTGGAACATCAGATCCAAAGAAAGACAAGGTCAGAGTTCAGGATATACAGGAAGATAGTGTATGCTAAGGGGAGAGATGCATTTTAATTTTGAGAGGAGATTAAAGTTTAGATTAAAGGAAAGTGTATTACAGGGTTTTGAATAGAGAAAAGCAAGTGGTAATACTGCCATTGAAGGATTGTTATTCTTGCACTGATATTTAAGGACAGTTGGAGCTTGGGCAGGATATAAATCAAGAATTTTTTAGGCTGAGGTTTGGAAAATACCCACATAAGAATTATCTTGAGTATTTGTTAAAAATTTGGATTTGTGAGTTTCACTCAATAAATTAGTATTTGTTTGGGGGTTTTATTATAAAGTAAGCCATTTTGCCACAAGCTCCTGGTGATTCTTAAATCTTGAGACTCATTGATGTATGATTGCTCTTAGCTTCATTAGGATCACTAAGGGAGCTTATAAAAAAAATCCTCATTATGGCTTTACTACTCACAGCAACTAAATATCTCTGGGCTTTGGCATTTGTTTGTTTTTAATGCTCCCTGCTGATTGGAATGTTTAGTTGAGTTTGAAATGCACTGAGCCACAAATTTCTTACTGAACTAGCCGTGATGTCATGATCATTTGTTTGGAGTGATGCTAACAGAACTAGATAAGGGAGGGGCTCAAACGAACACTTAGAAAATAATGGCTAAGGCAATTTGATCTTCAGTCAATAAAATATTGTTATTTGAGGCATCATCTGGCATTTGTTAACTTTTTAAAAACTAGTAATGCATTCTGAAGTTAAAATGGCTTGCCTTTGCATGACAAAAGTGTCAATCAGTATTCTTCATCATATGTAGTTTTGTCCTTCATTAACTCTTGCTATTATTTAATGCCAATTTCAGACCCTGAACTACAGTGTAATTTTGAGAATGGAATTTGTAACTGGGAACAAGAGACAGAAGATGACTTTGATTGGACCAGGAACCAGGGTCCAACTTCAACTCTTAATACAGGGCCCATGAAGGATAATACTTTGGGCACAGTTAAAGGACACTATCTGTACATAGAATCCTCAGAGCCACAGGTTTTTCAAAACAAAGCTGTTTTACTGAGTCCCATCTTTAATGCCACTGACACAGAGGGCTGTACCTTCCGCTTATACTACCACATGTTTGGAAAGCACATTCATAGGTTGGCCATCTACCAGCGAATCTGGAGTAACTCCAGGGGACAGCTGCTGTGGCAGATATTTGGGAATCAAGGCAACAAATGGATAAGGAAACTCCTCAACATTTCCAGCCAGCAGCCTTTTCAGGTATGGATAATAGGTTTCATAAAGTGTCTTTGAATGTGTATTTGAATCAGAATGTCTAAGCAATGTGAAGATCACTATAATCCTGAGAAAAAAGCTGGGAGAATTGGATCAAAGTTACTCTGACATGCATTTATCATTTAATTAAGGGTATATACCAAAGCTTTTTAAGTTTCCTTGCTCCTTGACTACCTTTAATAATGTATGATTAGAACCTCTACAGATTGAACACATGGCATTGGAAATAGCTGCAGTTGCCTTCAATTTTAAGCACTTGATCTACTGAAATGAAAACTCTGTGGGGAGAAAAATGAGTCGGGCACAATCTGTGAGATTCTGCAAAAAGCATAGTCTTGTAAATCTATTATTTTGAATACTTCATTTGACATTTTAACTATTTATAAGTAAGCAGCTGAAATCCAGGCAGAGTTCATGTTTTGTTCAAAACTTGCAGCCTCTCTGGGGAAGAGGTGAAATTTAAGTCCAAGTCTCCTTACTCCTGGTAGAATATTTTTACTCCAAATCTTACCTGTCTTCTAAAAGCCTAAAACCTGACTTGTAACAGTCAGTTCAAATGCTATGTAATTTTCACAGTTTTGTAAAGGGTGTGTGTATGTGTTATACATGTAGGGTATATTTGATTCTTTTAGAAATTTCCTAAAGTGGGAAAGTCAGAGATCCTTTTTGCCATTTTTGGAGAAAGAAGCCCAGAGAAGTTGTTTTTCCTTGGCCAAATAGCTTGTGAACAGCAGAACTGGAACTAACACTGGAACCCACAGTTTCTAAATTGTCATTCTTTGCCTTTCTAATATATCATATGACTTTAACATGCAGGTGTTGAATATATGTAATTTCTCCCTTTAAGAAATAGATCTACATATATTATACAGGGGAAAAACTTCTTACTTAACCCTGGATAATTTTTTGTTGTTGTTTGCACATACTAAAATTTTTCAGTTACCCAAATTTAAAGCACTGATTCTATCTTAAGATCTTAGTGTAATTAACAGGGGGAGAGGGATACCAGGGATTGAACTCAGGGGCACTTGACCACTGAGCCACATCTCCAGCCCTATTTTGTGTTTTATGTAGAGACAGAGTCTCACTGAGTTGCTTAGTGCCTCGCTGTTGCTGAGGCTGGCTTTGAACTCGTGATTCTCCTGTCTCAGCCTCCCAAAGTGCTGGGATTACAGGCATGAACCACTGAGTCCAGGTTAATGAACATTTTTGTAACCAAAAACTTAACTGCAGACTTCCTTTTGAGAGCTTCTAACATTCATAAATATACTTTTTACATGATTTAGTCAGTGAAGAGCACAATAGAAATGGTGATTTGCCCAGGGAGACATAAGCTGAAAACAGGAGAATTAACCTGCCTTATGTAGGATGCTATCTTTCTGTTTAGCCCCACAGCATATAAGATGCGTGTAATTATGTGAAATGAAATTGAAGAGGTTTTATTTTCTCTAACTTTTATTTAATAATGGCTCATCCACTTCAAGTTAATTCTTACTGTCTAATCAGGTCACTTGTAATTTGGACCACACTAGTATTTAGTGGATCAACTGTTTTTATAATATTTACTTAAGCATTGGTTTCCAGGAGAAAATCAAAATTACAGCAAAGTAGTTTCACAGCCAGATAAACAAGCAACTAACAAAAGAATCCTGTGGTCATGAATATAAACACAAAAATTGAGTATGAAACCCACTAGGGGTTGCATGTAGAGTGCACTGTTTGACTCTCTCCAAGAAGTTCTTTTAACCTTTTATTTTAAACAAAATTCGGGCCTGAAATGATGAAATTAGAGATTCTGCATGCTGTGTGGATGAGCCATTCAAGGTAGTAAAAAGGGGTCCAATTTATGCAACAAGATATTTTTCCTGCATTAAGAAATGGATATTCTTGGAGCTAGTGTTGTGGCTCAGTGGTAGAGCACTTGCCTAGCATGTGTGAGGCACTGGGTTTGATTCTCAGCACCACATAGAAATAAATATAAGTATTGTGACCATCTACAACTGAAAAAAAAAGTTTAAGCTGGGCGCGGTGGCTCATGCTTGTAATCCCAGCACTGTGGGAGCCTGAGACAGGAGAATCACAAGTTCAAAGCCAGCCTTAACGGCGAGGCGCTAAGCAACTCAGTGAGACTTTGTCTCTAAATAAAATACAAAATAGGGCTGGGGGTGTGGCTCAGTGGTTGAGTGGCCCTAAATTCAATCCCTGGTACCCAAAAAAAAAAAAAAAGTTTAAATAAAAGGATTATTCTCAGATTTCATTCTACTGAGAAAGAGCTGTGGTAATAACCAACACTCTAACTGTAGTCGTGCAGGAGAACTTACCTAGCATTAGGTCCAGCATTCAATGTTTTCAATGTTTACTTTAAAGAAAAATTCCAAAGATTTTTCAGGATCACTCATTTTTAATAAAATAAATATGATAAGACTAGATTATAGATGCTGTGTATAAGGACTATTTTATTTGTTAATATCAGTTAAAATAATTAGCTAAAGCTCTTGTGTGTGGCATGGTCAGTAAAGGCTCAGCAAATCACAACATAGAAAATTTCATTACAAACATAACTAATTTTTTATTTTGAGATTTATTGAAGTACACTTGATATGTAATAAACTACACCTATTAAAAGTTTTGAAACCACTGAGATGGTTATGTATTTTCATTATCTTCATTGCATTAGTTCTAGGAAAATACAAATCAAAGATAATGAAAATAAGCTTCATCTTCAAAGATTTTCTAATTTCCCTTTACGATCCATTCCTCTGGCACCTCAATAACCACTGACCTGCTTTCTGCCACTATACATTAATTTATACATCCTAAACTTTTATTTAAAGGAAATTGCACAGTATGTACTCTTTTTTTGGTGTGATTTATTTCATTCAGCTCAGTTTTTCTGAGATTTATTGGTACTTCAGTAGGTAACAGGCATTCATTTGGGTAAAGCACAGTTTATCTGTTCATATATTGATATCTAGACTGTTTCTAGTTTGGATTATTTTGAATAAGTCTGCTATGAAAAACTGTGTACACATCTTCACATGAACACCTACTGTTTTTTCTCTTTTCTGAATAACCAGGAGTAGAATGGCTGGGTCATATGGTAGAAGTGAGTTTAACTTTTTAAGAGACTCCTGAACTGCTTATCAAAGTTTCCAATCAGCAGTGTGTCAGGTTTTAGTTCTTCCACAGCCAAGCCAATGCATATTATTATGGGTCTTCTAATTTTTGCTGTTCTGAAGTAGGTAATTGCATCTCAGTGTGGATTGCATTTGTGTAGCACAGATTATGTTGAACATATTATCATGTGCTTATTTGCTTAACATATGTCTGGTTTGAAATGTCTGTTCAAGTCTTTTGCCCAATTTTTAAAATGTTGTTTTTTCATTATTGAGTATTGAAATTTTTAAAAATATATTCTATATGGAAATCTTTTATCCAATATATGAGTGGCAATTATTTTCTCCCTGTCTTCAGTTTTGTTTCCTCGTATTGTATCTGGAATCTAGAAGTTGAATGACTGTTTAAATGATCGCATCACTATTTTGTAAGTAGAAATTTGTACTTAATTTTGATTTTTTCTCATATGTTCATAATAGTTTCTTAGTGATTTGAAACTATTTGGTGGATTTTGTTAGAGTATGTAAATAATGACTAGTTAAAAGCAGAGGCTTTTGTAATTATGAATTTTTATTTACCCCTCTTTTCTTTTTTGGTACCAGGAATTGAACTCGGGGATACTCAACCACTGAGCCACATTCCCAGCCCTTTTTGGTATTTTATTTAGAGACAGGGTCTCACTGAGTTGCTTAGTATCTCGCCAAGTAGCTGAGGCTGGCTTTGAACTTGCAATTCTCCTGTCTCAGACTTCTGAGACACTGGGATTATAGGTGTGTGCCACTGTGCCCAGCTTTTTATTTCCCTTTCAACATCAGGAAAATTTACCGACTTTCTCTGTTTGGGTTATTATTACTTACATTTTATGTGAAATAAAGCTGAGTTTCACCTAAAATTTACTTGTGTCTATTATGACATTGAGGTTGATGTCTTTTAGATTTATATTGAAGTAGTGGAATTTTGGTTAGACTTTGAATATTTACGACTATATTTTCTTCTGTTCTTGTAAATAAGCTACTGTGCTCATATACATTTTAAAAATACTTTTTGGAAATGTGAAGATTGTTGTATTTATTGGTTTTAGTTCTATAGAGCTTCAAAATTCCTGTGCCACCAGCATTTTAAATTCCTCTGAGCACTTGACATTACTATTTATGTGGTTAATCCCACAAGACATGGTAGTCTTTATTGCCATCCTTAATTGGTATAGGACTTAGACTGTTTTCTAGGTGGAAGCTCAGTCATAGGATTAGAAAATATATAGACAGAAAGAGGTCATTTTATCTAAACCATTCTTTCTACTGATAAGAAATTAAGGTCCAGAAATGGTCTTATTAATGTCTTAACAGGGAGTTAGGATAAAGACTAGACTTCAAGTTTCCTGGATCCCCATTTTAATGATCATGACATTAATATCTTTGGTCCACATTACCCACATAATTAAACATAATTACATATTAGATAAGAAGTACTAAGAAGCCATTATAATGAAAAATGTCACAATATTATCTTGAATACTTTGATCTTCATATGCAAGATGTAACACTTCAAACATTAATAATTGCAGTGATTCATTGAGAAAATCACTTTTTCCAGTAAGATCACAAGTTAGAAATCTAATATTTTGACTATTCCAGATGCTACTCTGATAGTCTGAAAAATATGTTTATGTGCCACAGAGAATGATTTACTTCTTCTAAAAGGCTAATTTTGAAACCATGTGAAATTGCACATATTTTTCTATACTTTTTCTAAATATATTTTATAGGACATTTTGGATTTTTCTGGTACAGAAAAAATTATGACATAACAAATTTATGACAGAGAATAACAGTCTTTAGACATCTGAAGGTCTCAGTGTTTTTTGGAGTATATTTGGTTGTTGCAGGAGGAGTCATTTGACTAATTATATAATAATGTGTTATACTGATACTAATTATATACCATATTGAATTAGTAAATTGAACATTAGTCTTAATGAAATCCTGTAGAATGCTGTAGGAACAGTTTATATGTGGATATTATAGGTTATGTCAACATGTGTCCTTTTCCAAGACATGTTGTCTTAGGAAGTTCTCTTCTCTGATGCTGTAGTCTTGGAAGTGTGGATCTGAGGGTATGATCATGCCTGTAGACGTGTGATTCTACATGCTGACATTTTAGGATGTATTCAGATGCAATAAGCAGGTGTTCTATTCATTCCAGAGCGCTACCACCAGAAGACTGTAACTTCTAGCAGTAGTTCTCTAGTAATAAAACTCAGGGTTTGGTCTACACTGCTGTGCTTGTTATCTTTAATGGCTCTTGGATTGGCAGCTTTAAAATTATCAAATGTAGCCAGGCACAGTGGTGCACGTCTATAATCCAGCAGCTCAAGAGGCTGAGACAGGAGGATTACAAGTTCAAAGCCAGCCTCAGCAACAGTGAGGTGCTAAGCAGCTCAGTGAGACCCTGTCTCTAAATAAAATACAAAATAGGGTTGCAGATATGGGTCAGTGATTCAGTGTCCCTGAATTCAGTACCAGGTACCAAAACCTAAAAATAAAAATTATAAAATGTACTTTTAAAAATTTACTTTTACCCCTTAGAGAACTCTTATTGCTTTATCTATGTTGGTGGTAACTAACAGGTTCAGTAAGGCTTGCTTCATTATCTAAAAGTTATTCAGCATTTCTTAGAACACTTTGCTAATTCCCTTTCCCAGCGTGCTCAGTTTCTCTGTGCCACCAGCATAAGACTTCCATTAAAAACTCAATTCAGCAACATGAGAGTCATGTCAACAAGAAAGGGCATCTGAGCCATGCCAAATTGTAGAGGTTGTTAAACAAAAGCGAGAGAGAAGGGACACTTTTTCACAACTATGTTGAAGAATACCTCAAATTATAACTTCTAAGGAGGTCTCAACTAACATACTAAGCATACTATTGACCTTCTAAAAGGAAATTTTCTAACAAGAAGATTCTTTATTACATATGATCTCACCCATGTGTCACATTTTTATTTATACTTAAATGAGTATTTTGATACTTAATGAAAAATAAAGGTCTCATAGGTAACTATTTTATGATACTTTCAGTTGCCTTTATTGATGATTCACCACATATTATATCAGAGTCAGAATGTTGCATTTTAAATTATCTAATATTAAAATTAGCCCAAGAACTTTCTCACCAAGGATTTCATCCAGGTGTACTCTAGTGTTACCAGTGCTGAGAACTCTCTTGCTTCACAAGGTTTTCTATCCTACCTCTGAATATGATGACAGAAAATATTTTCTCATACAAAATTGAAATCTCTCTTCCTTTTGCTTTTCCCTTATAGGTTTGAGTTGTTTGGCATGGATTCAGTATCAATTGTAGTCATTAATAAGTTACAAAACCCCAGCTTATTCCAACTTATTAATTCTTTGATACCACAAAAACTAGGACTTATAGTCTTCCTACTTGATCTCTTTTTCTGAAGAGACTATTTATGCATGAAGTAGACCTGGGAATGGAACGTGGGCCTTCAAAGGAAAACTTCTTCAACTAGAGCTCTCAACTCCGTAGAACCTTCTGACTCAATCTACAAGATTCTAGCAGTATCTTTCAATAATGTTCTGGCAGTATCGTTCAATAATGAGAGTTTTCTCAGATATTTTAGCGAGAGAGATGGCATAATTTAAACAAATCTTGTTTGCAGTCATAATTGGAGTGTGTATGTGTGGGATATGCCTTTAAATCCTAAATGGTACATTAGTTTTCAGCAGTCCTAGGAGGGAAACGTTTCTGAAGTTATGTTGTAAATAAAGCAGGGCCATATTTAATAATGTCATGTTCAACCCACTTTTCCTGAAGTTATATACATAAATTCTGAAGGTGTAAATTTTATGTCTTTTCATATAACATTTTTCTTCCAAGTGTGTGTAGTTTGCTAGAATTTGCATTGAAAAGTTTTGGATGGAGTTTGCTGGCATGAATCCTGTGTGAACAACACTCATAGATTTTTTTTCCTATAAACTGCATACTAAATCTTGTTTCACAGTTTAATGTTTCTCATAGGCTGTCTTGAGCTGAATTTGAAATAGAAACACAGCTTATTATCTCACCTCTTCATCAAACTTTGGTTGAAAGTGATGGACTTATAGAGAACCATCCCTTGAGAAGGACAGAGGAAAAGAGTCAGACAGAAGCAAGTAACAGAGTTTCTGGGCCAGAAAACAAGTTCAATTTCTTCAATCCATTCTTTTATTCCTGTTAGACTCATATGATTTCCATAGATGCAATCTAATATTTTGACCCTCCCAAGTTGCAATAGAATATTAAAGGATATCTTAGCTGGAAGTACACAGATAAATAACATATGTTTATGGTGGTATCCAAATATTTATACAATCTATGTTGAAAAGAAGGAAAGTAAGGAGAGGGAAAAAAGATTTAAGTTATTGGGGGTGAATTTTTTTATTTATTAATTTTTAATTAATTTTTTAAATTCCCAGTTGGTTAAAAGGGTAAGAAAAACACTAAGTGTGAAGGTGAATGTTTTAATTTTAGCATGTTTTCAACCATTCTCATCTGTGCACTACTTTGAAACGTGATATAACCTCCCACCCCAACCCCACCCCCGGTCCCTGGTGTCACATACACCAGCCATTTGGCCCATTTCTGCTGATGGACACTGCCAAATCCCTTAGCTCAGCTCTCTGGCTAGATTTGGGAGAATGAATTGAGAAATGCAGAAAGGGACTTCCTGAGGGTCATGCCTGATTTTGCCAGAAGGCAGGAGGTGGCCCAGCTATGGGATACTGAAAGATGTTGAAATCCTGGCTGTGGGATTCATTTGTCATTTGGGAGTTTACATGAATTTGCTGGATATGCTAAAAGCTGCCCAGCTAGCCTCCCCTCTGTAGGGAAATATTTAAATATACTTCTGTGAAAGTGTGATATAAAGAAAGTTGCCTTAGATCATCAGGGCTGAATTAATTTGTTAAAAACTGAACTTTCAAATAGCATACCACATGTGACTTCTTAGACAGGCTCTATAGATAGGCAAATCAAAAAGCAGGAGCTTATTGCTCTCTGGTGTCCCGTCCACTCTATAAGGGATAAACTCTGAAATATCTCTTGAATGTGTTGGTCTCTGCTGATCCACACCTGTTTCAATTGTGTGAAACATTTCAGACTTGCCTTCTTTCTGCAAGTTTTTGCTTTAAAGCACTGTAACATATCGAACCAAATAGCTTTGCTTGCTTATATTGATGACACATGATTTTGGCTTTTATCTTCAGTGGAAAATCGATGCGTCACAGAGCGTTCACTAAGAAAAGGTACGGGGCTTCTTTGTAATTCTTTGTCAGATGATTGCTCTATCTTGATTTATGCCCTCAAACTTTTTCTCATTCAGCAGAAAATATTGTGTGGCTATCTGAGAGAGCAAAGCGATCTATACCAATTTATGCTCTGAGGGCAGCCTCCTTCCAGAATTCTTTATGGAACATATCAACTCACTATAGATTAGGAACACAATGCATTCTTCTTTCTTAAAGTGTCAGATTGGCGATTTGGTTCATATCCAAATTTTTGAATGAGCATTTTTAGTAAAAATATATTTTTTTTATAAAATAAGACCATGGGCAATTATTATTCTAGTGCCTCTCAGAATTTCCAGATCTAAAATGGAATTTAATAACCTGGTCATAACAATTGTTCATCCTAAATCAGGACCTCCACTTGGAACCAGTTTAGGGACTATTTTCTAAAACTCTTTTCATTGTCAACTTTTGCAAAACTGAAATCTGATTGTAAACTTTTGGAAACTAGGTTATATAGTCCAATGGTAAAATGGTAAAAGCACCCCTAGATATAATTCCCAGTACAAAAAAAGGCAGGGGGGAGGAAGAAAACTGGTTTCATAGAATGGAATTCATGGTACTCTCTTCTAAGTAATATTTTGAACCTAAACATACATTCCAGCTTGCTTTGTCATGGTCTTATTAGTGTTAAAAACAATGAAACACTATTAACACTTAACAGTGTTAAAAACAATGAAACTATTTCATTGTTACAAAATCTTGAACTTTTAAAATTGAACTTGAAAATTGTTAGGCCTACTTTGTACTTGTATAGAAGATGATTTTACATTTTGTAGTATAAAGTCTTTGCTATCTAGAGGGAAAAAATAATAGGAATAAATGAAATGTTAATGGTCATGTAATTATGAAATGATTGAGAATATTTAGTGTTTTCTGAATTAGTCTCCAGGAGGAGTGAGAGTAGAAAAGGAAGATAAAAAAAAAGTTCAAGAGAATGGAAAAAATGTAGAACCTAATCTGTAAGTCTGCATAACCCTAAACTTGTGGATCTACTGGGAAATTCTGCGATATACCTAAAAACTTCTACTTATGCTGAATATCTGACAAAATACCTTTTTCCTGCTAACTCTGTGTTAGTTACTATACAGAAATTTCATTTGCATATGGTATGGTTTGAATGTACCCTGCAAGAATCAAGTTGAAATTTTATTTCCATGACAATATTAAGAGTCAGAACCACCATTAAAAGGTGATGAGGTCATTAGGGCATTAGGATTCCAACCTTACAAAGGGATTAATGCCTTATCAAAGGAGTGGTGAGTTATCTCCGGAGTGGTTTTGTGTAAAGGCACTTGCACATAGGACAGTACACAAAGCCACTCATGATTACACAACCAATGTAATTCTACATCATGTACACCCAGAAGAATGAGAAGTTATACTGCGTATATGTATAATATGTCAAAATACATTCTACAACCATGTATAACTAATAAGAATACATTTTTTAAAAAGTACTTGTACATTCATGTGTACTATGTCACACACACACTCACACACTGGGCTTTCACCCAGTGGAGCCTCCTGTCATGTCATGATGCAGTAGGAAGCAAGGCTTCCCCAGATGCAGAGACTTTGATCTTGGACTTCCTAGCCCCTTATACAGTGAGAAATAAAGCTCTGCTTTTTATACATCACCTAGTCTGCAGTATTGTATTACATCAACAGAAAGAGATGACAACATACGTTGACCATGAAAACTTCCAGTACATTTGAGATGATTATGGAGATATGTTAGGCTATTTAATATGAGAACTAGTCTGGAAAATTGGGAATGTGTGTGACTGATTGTATATAAGCACATTCTTATCATGTGTAGTCTATGTACTTCTGTGTCAATAAATTCACAGTTACATTCATATATGTATATGATGCTATGATGATCATTAGTATTTACTGTTATGATGACTATAGTATGTTAGTGTAGTTATCCTTTTGGTGGCAGTATTCCTATAATTGCTTCATTCTATGCAGAGCCAACCTTGACTCACAATGTCCCTGGATTTAATTTTGTCTAAATTATAACATGGTTTAAAGGAATCATAATCCACCAAGAAGCATCAAAGAAGCTAGAGAACAAATAGTCTGTCTTATGATAGAAATTTATTTTTACCATTTATTATTTATTGTCCTTTTTTGACCCTCAAGACACTAGCGCTTCTACTATGTTGCTGTCCCCTGCCTTTCTGATCTTTTGTTTGATCCCATTTGAAGATTTATCCTTGGCCTCTGAGCTTCTCCCTCTTTCTGCTGCTATTGATAACAATGGAGTCCTTTAACTCCTGGTATTATCCCTACTCACATAGCTACTGATGACAGAGGTGGGCGTTTTAAATGAGTGTCATTCTCTTAAGTAAACTTTATGCAGCTAGAACAATAATTATTAGCATTATTTACAAATTGCAATGTCATGTTTCATTTTAATGTACATTTTAAATAGCTCAGATTAACTGTATTTTAGGCATTTGTATTTTTTGGTATAATGTTTAATTTTTTAAGTCTTATAGTGTAAATTTAAGCTATTGAACAGGTTGCATTATGGACTTCGGTGTAAAATTACCTTAAGTTTAAATCCTAGCATTGCCATTTATCAGCTGTGCAGCCTTTGGAAAATTATCTTCTCTGTTCTGCAAATTCTTCATCTATAATTAAATATAATAATAGTACCTACCTTGTAGAGTTTTTATGAAGGTTATATGTGTTAATTCATATAAAATACTTATCAAAGATCCACAATATAATAATTAAAATGTTAGCAATAAAACAGTAATAATATGTGATGATAATATAGTGTAATAAATATTCTTATTTTGTTAAAAAATGAAAATTGAAATTTGTCATGGAAAGAATAAAATGTGTGTGATCTCTGCCCCTTTTCTAATGGTCAAGGAGATAGAAGCCATTTCCTCTATCTTCGTTCCTGCATCTTGTAAACAAAGAAAGCCATTTCCTTCACTGTAGCCTCTGTGCTGCCTGCTCTTTCTTATCATGCAAGAAGAGTTTTAAAGCACAAGTGTGATGATAGTATAAACAATAGTATAACAAGAGTTATGGGGGCATAATAACAAAATCTATAAAAAGTTAAAACATAATAATGGAGTATTATGAAGACTTTTACAACCATAAATCAGATAACTTAGATGAAATGAATATAAGTTACCAAAACTGACTTAGGGAAGAAATAAAGAACTCAAAGAATCCTGTATTTGTTGAAGAAACTTAATTTGTTATTTAAAACGTCACAGAGGAAAAACTCCAGGCCCAGATCTAATCACTGATTGATTGTATTAAACAAAGTCTTTCAAAAAAATAGAAGAAAACCTAAAGAAATGGAAAAATATACCAAGTTTGTGGATAAGACTGAATGCTTATTAAATGATAATTCTCCCCAAATTGATCTGTAGATTCAATGCAATCTCAAACTTTATAGGACTTTTTGGACTAATTACAAAGCTTATTCTAAAATTTTGATGTAAATGCAAAGGTCCTAAAATAGCCAAAACATGTTTTGAAAAAAACAAAGATAGAAAACCTAACATTACATATTTCAAGACATGTTTAGAAGCTATTTTAAGCAATGCCAGCATAGAATTGACGTAAAGATGACATAATATCAGGGAAACAAAAGAAACTAGGAAGAGATCCACCTTTATATGTTCAACTAATTTTACATCAAAGTTGCCAAAGTCATTCAATAGGAAATAATAGTACTTAAAAAATATTGCTATTAAAACAGATACACCATGAAAAATATGAACTTTATACTTATTTCATTCCATACCCTCAGAGTATATGGAAATGTGTCATACACATGTGAAGATAAAGATTATAAAGCATAGTGAAGAAAACATTATTTTTTGTCTTGCTATAGGCAACAATGCTCTAGATTAGAAAAGAAAAGCACAAATGAAAACAAAAAATCACAAGTTGGACTCTAAATGAAAACTTTGACTATGAAAAAAGTATCAATAAGAAAAAAAAAGACAACACATAGATTAAGAGAAAATTACAAATATACATGAAAAATATTTATATTTTATAAATAAGTATAAAAGCACAATGATTAAAAAATGAAAACCCCAATAAAATGGGCAAAATATTTAAGCAGATATTTTAATTTTAAAAAAAAAATACAAGTGACCAATCAGCAAAGGAAGAGAAGATGCCTAACATCACTGTCATTGGGGAAATGCAGATTAAAGGCTTAGTGAAGTACCACTGAACATGTAGTGGAATGGCTGAAATGAATAGAACTGACACCAAGAGTCAGTGTAGATGTGAAGCAATTAGTGCTCATACATCACTGTGGAATTAAAATTAGTGCAGTCATTTTGGAAAAGAGTTTGACACTTTATGATAACATCGAACTTGCAATTTCCTACGGCCAAGCAACTTAGTTACTACCCAAAAGAAATTAAAACATCTATCTAAAGACTCATCTTGAAGTTCTTGGAGGATAGTATCTACTTGTACATAGATAAACTAATTGTGCCAAGTCCGTAAGTAAAATACCATGCAGTAAAATTCAGTATAAAAGGAACAAATTACTTATACAACTGAGATGAAAGAATCTGTGAACATTATGCTCAATGAAAGGAGCTAGACAGCAAAGACATCAATGTATGATTCCACTCACAGGACACGTTAGGGAATTCAACTCTTGGGATAGAAGTGTATTAGTGGTTGCCTATAGCCACGTATAGGGGAGGCAGTGGAATGGAAAAGAGCAGGAGAGAACATTTTGTGATGTCAATTTTCTGTATCTTAAACACTGTTGTGGTTACGATATTCATCTACCACAACTCATTAAACCGTACACTTAAACTGGAAAGATTTTATTGTGTGTAAATTATGCTTAAGAATAAAAATGTTTGGAGCTCTTCTGTGAATATAATCTTGTAGAACAGCAGTTTTTTTTTTAAATATATACATTCAGTGGAAATCTGCTGAGTTGCAAACTTCAGAAGGGTTGACAGAAAGGTTAGAATTTTCTTCCCAGTGCATTTCAATTAGGGAATCTCTATAGCTATGACTCTTCTCTGTATTGTAGTCTCTAATTAAATTACTTTACATTTTTAACAATCTAAGCATATTTTTAATTACCCTGCTTATATGTACAACTTTTTTCTTTTTCTTCCTTTTTTTTTTTTTTACTATTAAGGGTACATAAATTCCTAAAGACTTTAAAAAGGCATGTATGAAAAATATGTGTACGTGGATGAGGTATGTATCACTTGAAAAATTTAAATATGTTTAGTGATGATTTTAGCATTACCTTTAAAATATCATATCATTTTTATTATATTTAAAATAAAAATGTGAGCATGCTGATACAAATTTTGAAAACAATTTGTATGGCTGCTCAGATCATGTGTGTGTGCTTTCCATGGCAGCATGAGTTTGGAATATCTTTAACCCTTGTAAAAATACATTAGAAAATATTATATAAGGAAAATATATGTTGGTTTAGGAAAGCTATTTTTTTTTAAGAAGGAGCTGATTATGGCTTTATTTTCTTTCTGAAATGTTGAGTTTATACCAAAAAGATATCAGTAATGAATCACATTATTTCAAAATTTGCTGTGTCACAGCTGTATTTAATAGCAAAGTGCTTTCTTGGGTTCCCTTTCATTAATTTAATTTTAGAAATAGAGAAGGAAGCTGCTTTGAGGGCTTACTCCATCTCTATGGGTATGATATTCTGATGATTCTTTTGGACGTCCTGTGTTTGAATTATGGCCTTATCCTAATTTTCTGTGCTTCTAACTTGCTTTGCTCAAGCTGTAATAAATTTATTCTCTGAATCATTAGCTTTTACCCATATTTAAAAAAATACTTTTTTCTTCTTCCTTTCACCATTATCACCAATTTTTTTTTGTATCTATGTGATAAAACAAACGAAAAGCCAGCCACAGAACAAAGAGAATCAGCTTTTGTTTATAACTACTGATGTGTTCTAATTCCACACTGTGTTAAAAAATATCCAGATTCAACCTGTTCACAAAGTTTCTGGACATATCTGCTGCTGCCCACTGGGAGACAGCCTACCTATGTCCAAGGTCATGACCATTGATGGATGATGTGCATGATCCATAGCAGTCCTGAGTTCTGGGAACAGGAAGAGAGTTAGCTTCTCTTCTGCCTCTCTGCTACTCTATATTGTATTAATAACTGTTGCCTTCTAAAGGTTCTTATGAAAGAGGAAAGCAAAACACAGCAAAAGCAACTGTCTTTAAAACTTTGTTAAATGTGTAGATTTTCTTTTATCTTTCACTCATGTTTATTTACACTGGTCATGAATTAGCTGTGCTGTGCAGTTTCTGGTGAACAGTTCATGATGGGCACTTCATTATATGACCCAAATCCTCCCTCAGGACTGAAGTATCCCTCCCGGCTGGGAGCCTTGGCAGCTAATACCTCTTCACGATCCTCTCTCTTAAAGTTGCCCTCAAAAACACCCACTTGTCAAATGGACAACCTTTTGCTGCAGTGTGGATTTTGAATGTTCCCTGAAGTCCCATGTGTTGAAGGCCTTGTTCCCAAGGTGGTAGCACTATTGGGAGGTGGTGGAAACTTAGAGAGTAGAGCCCTAGTGGGAGCGCTTTAGGTCATTGGGAGTGTGCCTTTGAAGGGAACTCTGGGATCCCTGCCCCTTCTTTCTCTCTTATATTTCCTGACATGAAGTGAACAGTCTGGGCTCTACCATGCACTTCCACCATGATGTACTCCCTTACTACAGGACCTTAAGCAAAAGGACATATTGATCATGACCTGAAACCTCCAAAACCGTGAGCCAATCTCTTTATAAATATATTATCTCAGGTATTTTATTATAGTGACAGAAAGTTAACACAGGTTCCTTAGGCATATCTGTATCTGAAGAACGGTTAATTCACAAATATAAAAGCTCATCACTTGCTTCATTTTAAGGCACCTTTGAGAGATCATCTCACAGTCTGAGCTCCCCTTGGGATTAGCTGAGGTCTTTGTTGTGACTCCATGAACTATTTGACTTCTCCTCCATCCATTTGTGCTTTCTTCACTTCCAGCAGGTGCTGGTCCTTAAGGTGTTTCCTAGTAAACAAGCTGTGCTCAAATCTCTATCAAGTCTGATTATAAGAAACTTGGACAGAGACATATTCCCATTAGGTTCTGGCTGTAACACTGATTAGTTATAAAGGTCTAAAACCACATCAAGGAACTTCACCTTCTAATTTTCTGTTCTATAAAAGCTTTTCTCGTGCAGACAAAATATAATAACAATGGTTAATACTTATTTAACACTTTCTATGTATTAGGTGCTATGCATTGAAGATTGTGTCCTTATAATTTCCCCACAACACTTAGAGGAAGATTCTACTCTTTCATGGAGAAAAGGAGGATTGTTATGTGAAATGTTAACATTGGGGGGAAAGAAAGCCAGCCTCAGCAACGGCGAGGCGCTAAGCAACTCAGTGAGACCCTGTCTCTACATAAAACACAAAATGGGTTTGGGGATGTGGCTCAGTGGTTGAGTGCCCCTGAGTTCAATCCCTGGTACCAAAAAAAAA
>CM053410.1:22058686-22101677 GCA_028644305.1 Xerus rutilus | reverse complement strand
GATAATTTTGTTTTTTTCTGTTATGTTTGCCAGCATGTATTAAAATGCAACTTTTGGGAAAAAAATAAAATAATAAAAAAATAAAAAAAAAAAAAAAAAAAAAAAAACAAAAAATAAATAAATAAATAAATAAATGTTACTTAAACTTCTGATGACCTGATTCTTTATTACAATAATTAAATTATCTATAAATTATTTCTAATTATAAAATTCTATAAATCCCATTTTTTAAATTCACAATTGATTGAACTCTATAATTATTCTTGGATGTTGTAAAGTTACTTTCATATCTTTAAAAAAGCTTTCTTCAATTTTTAGTACAAGTTCCCATGAATTCCAATTATCTTTGAGCCCCTAAAAAGCATTTGAGATCACAGTCTGTTTTTTAATTGCCGTTCAAATTAAATTTTACTGATAGATATCAACAGCCCAACTATTATATATTTTAGAGATAATCATTAATTCCTCTGTCTCTCTTTTTGGTATCAGAAAATATTTTTTGAGTTACCAAAAGTTAATGATGAAAAACTGCCTAAAAGAAATGAAACATAAGAAGTAAAGTGATTTTCTTTGTGTGTGCATAATCTCCCTTGTAAACAGTTCAGAGAGCCTATCTTATAAGTTTTAATTCATGTCTATTGATACAGACATGCTCATTTGATTATGACTAATTGACCCTGTGCCCTGGGAACTGTGCTCCTGGGTGGTGATACACAAGTAGAAGATTATCATTGTCTTCAAGGAGTGCGTATCCTGGAGGGGACAAGGTGAGACAGAGACATCAAGCAAATAAGTGCCGCGTGAAGGGAGTTACATCATACTCAGCATGTTGGTGACAAGAAGGAGGTGTTGTATGATGCAGATCTTTTTTCTTTTTTTTATCAAATGTGAAAAAATATATTTTTTATTTTTATAAGTAGAGTATATTTTTTAGTTTTTTTATTTTTAGTTATAAGTAGAGTATAATTTGACATATTTATACAAACATAGAGTACATCTTGTTCTGATTAGCATCCCATTCTTGTGGCTGTATATGTGGAGATTCACTGTGGTATATTCATATATGCACATAGGAAAGGTATGTCAGATTCATTAACGTGTGGGTGGAGATGGTCCTTGTTGGGGCTGGGGCCAGGTATCCCTGAAGATGGGGAGGATTCTGCAAATGTGCACAGAGGAGAAGCAGCCTGCTATGTGTGTGTGTGGGGGAAACTAAGTAGTTCTAGAATTGGTTCTCAACAAAATGAGATTCATAAAATATGAAGCCAGATTAAGGAGTATCTCAGATGTTATGGTCAAGAAAAGAATTCTTAAATAATTTCATAGGACCCCTCAGATGGTCTGTTAAAAGGTTCCAGCCCACTTGCTAAGGCATTCATTTCCTTCTTTCCTTGCTCCTTCCTACCCTCTCTCATTCCTCTGCTTCTCTCTTTACCTGAACTAAATTCTCAGATAAAATACCTGCTTTCCGTATTTTGCCTCCCATTAGGGAAAATATTTTTATATTCCAAACCTATAAAACCATCAAGGTACATAAAAAGGAAGGTCAATATGTAGAAATTTTGTCTTTAAAGATTAAGATATAACTTCACAAATATTTAAAACTCTGTTACAAATATGCCTTTCCTTTTTTATACGCTTTCCCTAAGAGAAGAGCTTGCCGAAGACTATTACTAAAATATATTTTATATTTTTAAAGTGTAGCTAAGATTCTTTTAAAACTGAGAGGATCTGTCACAATTAGTAATATTTATTTTCCAATCTTTGGACTGAGTCATGCACAAAGCTCTTAAACTTTGCTTTGGTGATTGGAAAATATTTAAGAAAGTCAATGCAGTTTTTAAAAAGCAACTTTAAAACAATTTAGTCTTATTACTCCATATTAAGTGATCCATTAAAATATTTTTATAGTTTTAAATTCTTTACTTAAAAATTAAATATTATGAAAGGTTATTGGGTTATTGATTCTGACAGCAAAGAGATTTGTAATTCATATAGATGAATGTACACTTCTCCTGTGAAAACCTAAAAGGATAATGTTTTAGGCTTCATGAGCCATAGAGTCTCTGTCACCACTACTCAGATCTGTCAGTAAAAGCAGCCCAGCAAGTTGGTATGACTGTGCCAATTAAAAAATAAAACAAGGCAAAACAGCAACTTTATTTCATAAGGTTTCCAATTTAAAAAGAAATATCTTTGTTTTTTTCTGTTGCCTGTTTTTTGCAATCAGCCACATGGATTCCATGAGATCATTATATTCTTTCAGTATCCTAATGGAAGGAGGTTTGCTCTTATTGTTGACCTTGGATTGTGTATGTCATCCTCAGAGAGTTCTGTTCTTGTCCCTGTATATGTTGCCTCACAGAGTTACCCATTAGCACTGTGATCATAACTTTTGAGAATTGCTAAGCATGGATATTTGTTTAGGTTTGTTTAATTGGCTGTGTGGTGAGACAGCCAATACCTCAAGTCTTTTCCCTCTTACTCTGGAGGCAAAACATACTGATTATTAACTGAAAGCCATCATGAGAATTTTGCCAGTTCTTCCTGATCATTTGGCTATAGAAATATATAAGCTATTATATATTTCTGGCTATAGAAATATATAATAAAAACCTGCTTCTATGGGAAGCTGGGAAGTGGGGTGATTTTCAACCTCTGATGAGGTTGAAAGAAAAATACTTGTTTTCAATGGCTTAGTAGACTAGGTTAGGAAAGAGGGCATTAACACCAGGCTAGAGATGCAAAAGGATCTGAAAGTGCAGATTTAGGAAAGGAAATTATTTTTGACTCTAAGATTCTCATTAATTTTATGGAATTGAATGTCCTATCCTTAAAATTAGTCAAATGAAACACTTTAATAATCTGTATAGTATGACTTTTCATTCTCATAACTAAAACAGTGTCCTAAACTAGTATCTAGTTTTCTAAGAAAGGAATTTTTGTCCATGCTTTAATACCTGTTAGATGACACTTACATCACTGCACCACATTATTCTGTTTATGTACATGTTTTACTATATTTTACTCCTCGACGGGATTCTCACCCAGGGTTTCTTACCTTTCTTGGCATGCTTATATAATTTTATGTGAAGTTAATTTTTAAGAGATTAATGACAAGTTAAGCTTTGACTTCATTGTGATTCAAAATTAGGAGAACTCTAGGACCAATGATTTTTTTTTAAAAAATGGCCATTGTCAGTTGCATGTTCTACAGAGCAAGCATACATGATAACAAGCAGTTCAAAAACCAAGCTGTTGAATATACATATACTAAGATGGTGGATTGACTTTGACAGTGAAATATTGCAGAGATAATCTGCCAGATAGAATGTAGACTAATCATTCTGTGTCATAGTCTCTTTAATGCATCTAAAAACATTTCAGGTTTTGGTGTGAGTTTAAAGCTAGTATAGTTGGCCCTCTGTTTCTGGGGTTTCTGCAGTTGAGCATTTAACCAAATACTAATTGAAAATATTTTTTAAAATAATCCATATGTATTTAACATGTACAGATTGTTTTTCATTGTCATTGTTTTCTAAACAATACAGCATTACTATTTATGTAGCATTTGCATTGTGTTTTAGTCAGCCTTTTTGCTGCTTCAACCAAAAATCCTGACAAGAACAATTCTGGGGGAGGCCCATGGTCTCAGAGGTCTCAGTCCCTAGATGGTCAGACTCCATTCCTAGGAGCTGAGGTGAGGCAGAACATCATGGTAGAAGACTGTGGCAGAGGAAAGTGTAGGAGCAAAGAGAGAAAAACTCCCCTCACCATGGACAAAATATATACTCCCAAGGCATGCCCCCACTGACCCACCATCTCCAGCCACACTGTGCCTGCCTCAAGTCATCACCCAGTCAATCCCTATCAGGGGATTAATGCACCAATCAGATCAAGACTCTCATAATCCAATCATTTCACCTCTAAACTTTCTTGCATTGTCTCACATATGAGCTTTGGGGGACACCTGATATCCAAATCATAACACATTCTATTTGGTAGTATAAGTAATCTAGAGATGATTTAAAGTATATGGGAGGATGTGCCCAGGTTTTAGGCATATATGGCATCACTTTATACAAGACATTTGAACATCTAGAGATTTGGTCCTGAAGGGTCCTGGAACCAACCCCCTACAGATATCAATGATGACTGTACAGCTGTTCCCATCACGTGGATCTCTCTCCACATCTCCCACAGGTGGACAGTGAACCAGGACCCTCAAGAGAGGAGCAGTGAAATGGTATTTTAGCTGACTTTAAGTTACATTATGATAACTCATGATTTCCATGAGCTCGCAGCATTGCATGAGCCAAACTTTTTAAAATCTAGGGAGGAAAAACAGGCATACTAAATGTATAGTAAATGACTTCTAGGGTTTGCTAGTTCTAATTTTGTTTTAACATCAAAATGTTCTCATTGAAAGAGTCTTAGATTTCTTAAACACTGAGAGTTCGCTGTGAGATGCAGCATTATTTTTATTTATAGCATAGGTAATGTGGAGAATGAGAGAAAACAGAACAGATTCTCAAGGAGCAGAAACCAATGGGAACTCATCACAATTGAAATTAATTTTCTATCAAGACTTTATTTGGTATACAAGAGGCTAGAAGGCATGACTAGGAGTCCTCAAGAGCATATAAAAAGAGTGCAAATTTCCTTTGGAGCAATAAAATAGATAAATCTATGCATAATGAATATTTTCCAGATAGCATGGTTTAATAGAAATGTGGTTTAGGAGGCACTGATACATACTCTGTCATCTCAGTTATCAGGCAGAGTAATTTACATTTCTAGGACATATATTTGTACATATATATACACACACACCTCAGTTACAAAGCAAAGGACTCTACATTTCTTTATATACTTTATCCTTTGAAAATATAGAATTTGGGTTAGATTAATGATTCTCAAATTTTTATAATTATCACAATCACCTGGAATATTTTGAAAAATACAGGTTCCCAGTCTCTATCTTATATAAACCATATTAGGAACTGTAGAGGAGAGTGCTAAGAATCTGTATTTTTAGCAATAGCCCTTGGTAATTTTCAGGGTAAGATGTTTGGGAAATATTAGATTAGACAATGTCTGAATTAGGTGCCACAGTTAGTATGTTTGAATCTATTTTGAAAATATGTTGGGATGAATTGGAAATGTGGCAATTTATTATACCTTATCTCCTAAGTAATAGCCAGAAGACTATATTCTCTCCTTAAATTACAATAAAAAGATGTCAACTTAAATGTAGTTAATGGAAGATAGCCAATTATAATAAATCATGATGTTTTAGATCCTTTAAAAAAGCTTTTGTTAGTGGTGAAGATTTTATCTGTTTTTAGTTCTGTGTAAAAGAGAGGGCATCAAAATGCTATCCCTTTCTGTATTAGCTGTCTGTATTAACTTACTGATACTATTTCTTCAGAATATTCCACATCACCTTCTCTCCACTCTATTGTCTTATCAAACATGCTTCCAGTCTTGATTTTATTCAAGTAAATTTCCCTTTGTGACAAGCATAATTTCATGAACAGCTAGCATAAATGTTTGGACTTATTTATAGTTCTGTTTTCATTTTATATAACTATGCCTGCATTTTATTTTTTATTCCCATTTTTTTTTTTTGGAAATTGTCTGGGTCACCAAAGATTAGATCTAAGGTAAATAAATGTAGGAGTGGTCCCTGTGAGCAGGCTGGCATGAGACACTCATGCTTGTTTCTTCTGTTGTGGAATGCCTGGGCAAGAGGGAGAAAGACCTAGATGCAATTTGATCTGGGATTTCTGACCCAATACTGTGAAGGGATTTCTGATTTAAAGCACTGCTTAAGACTAACTTATCCTCTTAAATAGGAGCTTGGGGTAGTGACTGGACACCAGAGGACAAGAGCAGAAAAGAGAATTTAGGCTTATTTTGTGTCAGATGAAGCAAAAGTGACTGTTCTTGATTATTTTCCTCAGGCAAAACTGGGACAAAAGACTGTCCTGCTGAGCTGCCAGAAATATTTTGATAAAAATTCCCTGTTTTCAGAGGATTCAACATATTAATCTGTCAAAAATAAATATTTGATTTTTTTGTATGTATTCAAATAGGCTTGATGAGTTTGAACAAAGTGCTCATGAACAATTTCATCAGTTAGGAAGGAATATTCTCTGTCAGTTTGATATGAAGATATGGCTCTGCATCAATGTTTTTGTTTGATTTTTTTTTTGACATTGACATCAACAACCCTATCATGCAAGTGTGTATAAGGAGAAAGGCTATTACCTGATTTGGTGAAGTTATTATGAAAGAGTTTTAGCAAAATGTTGTGCAAATATATAAGAAAATATAATTTGCACAGCCAGTCTAGATAATACATTTAATCTCACAGACTCAAGAACCAGAAAGTTCTTCATGCAAATGCAATAGATGAATAATGATTAATGATTTTTCCATAGCAAAGGAACTTTCATATGAAATAGTAGTTAGTTGTACCAGCTGCCACCTCTTCACCAACTGAGAAAAAAACAAAGAAAAGAAACTTATACTTGATGTAATCAAATTTTTCTTTCATTAAAAATGTTTTCAACATTTACTATATGAGGAAATTATATAACAGTAAAAATCTCTTAAATATTCAGGTATAATTTGGATTGTAAGGAAGTCCCAAGGTAAAACACAAGTAAATTTAACTTTAGATTTCTGTAATTAAAATTATCCGTTATAGCCAGGTGCGGTGGTGCACATCTGTTATCCTATGGGTTTGGGAGGCTGAGGCAGGAGGATGATGGCAATTTCAAGGCCAGCCTCAGCAATTTAGTGAGGCCCCAAGCAACTCAGTGAAACCCTGTCTCTAAATAAAATATATAAAAGGGCTGGGAATGTGGCTCAGTGGTCAAGTGCCCCTGAGTTCAATCTCTGGTACAAAAAGAAAAAAGAAAGAAAAAAGAAAAAAAAATCCATTCTTTTTCTAAGCAATTGAAAGTTTGCTTAATTACTCTATTAAAGGATCTGTAAAATTTATGGATATTCCTGTGTGACAGTCTTGTAATTCGCAGTCTGGTAAAATGGTAAGGTCTATTTTATATGTTAGCCTTATCCTAAGCAAGATTTCATGTTACATCATGGATTTGAATGAGCTAGATTTTTCCCCAATAAGCTGCATTATAGTGTGCACGTTTTGTTAATGATCAAAATACCCCAAAATGCCACTTTGGGAATCAGTGGTTTAGGATGACTGACAACTGCTTTCCACATGTAAGTGATATGAAAGAATTTTAAAATTAGACTTTTATTTTAAGGGAGTAAAATTTTCAGAGTGATCACCAAGTAACAATCTGACAACATGTACTTTAAAGGTACATTTCAAATGGTGTACCATGACTTTTTAAGGAACAAAATGTTATGAAAACTTTTGTTACAACAACAACTAATATTTTAATTACAATGGTATTTTTAATATATGAACTACAAATACATTTATTCTAGGAGAACATTTAGTATATAAGACATACCCAATTATCTTAGGAATTTTTAGTATAATTGCGTGAGTTTTAAGTGCCTAAAAAAGTAGAAATGTGACAAATACAGATATATGACAAATATTATACTAGTAACGTTGGTATTAAACACTTAGTAGATATAACAATGTTGACAAAAATAAGAAATTATCTCAATACAAAAAGCTACCTGATGGGTCTTGTACTACTTACATAGCCTCTCCTGTCATTTAGTTCCTGTTAGTTACTATGTATGTGATCAGTAAAAAAACCTAGAGGTCTAGTAAACATAAAAAGAAAAAGTGAAAAGCAAACATTTGAATAAAGCATTCAGATTTTTAAAATGAGGTAAGAATTTGATGCTTCTTTGAATATTTTAGGCATTGTTTTTCTAGGCACCTATGGGAGAGTTATTTAAACTTTGTAGGTTTCATTTATTCAATATAAAATAAGAATTTTGCATTCCAAATCCAACTTTCAAGGCTTTTATCACTGTTTAGATGATAGATTTTTAAAATGTTTTAAACTCTCTATTATGTATAATATATATACTCTAACATGCATTCAATTCTAACAAATGAAAATATTATTCCAGGTAGAAAGTGATGTTTGAGAAATAGTCAAAGATTGAAGGGAAGGATGTGGAAATGTAAACACAGGTAAATTCAGGTGTGAAAAAAGAAGAAAGAGCATAATAAAACTATAATAGACAGGTAGAAATTAAATTGGAATCTTGGCACAAGTCTGTGTAAGGAAGATGGAGACGTAGGAGAATTGTAAAAGCAGAAGGAAGCAGGATTTGTCAAGTTTAGATGGTAGTGTGCAAAACTAGGATGAATTAGCATATTTTGCACTAATTCTTTGATCATTGTGCACCATGTAAAACATGTTCTTTCTACCTACAATAGTCACGTGCTTACATCCTGCTAGTCACGGTGGTAGGGGCTATATATAGCACTGTGTGTTTCTCAGTGACCCTCTTGGAACTTGTCCTTGGAGTCTGGTGGAGGAGACCAGCATTAAATAGACAAGTAATTACATAATTAAAGACCAAGATGAGTTTGTAAAGGAGCAGCTTCAGCTTGAGTGGTCAAAGAAGATTTCCCTGAGGCAGTTAACTTTTTAAACTGAGTTTCTGATGGAATTTCTCAATGCATAATAATTCATGGGTCGTTATTACAGGATTTTGGACTAGAGAAATGCTAGTTATTCTTAGGGCTTATTTATTTAAATTTTGTGGTGCTGTGTATTGGACCCAGGGTCTCACACATGTTATGCAAGTATTCTATCACTGAGCTACATCCCCAGCTCTTTCTCTTTATTTTAAGACAGGGTTTTTCTAAGTTGACCAGGCTGGCTTTGAACTTGTAATCCTCCTCCTTCAGCCTCTGGAGATATGCCACTCTAATGTTAACAGATCCAAGAGAGTTTTAAGATGCAACATAAAGTGGGTAGATAGATGTCTCGTTCACATGGAGAATGAAGGGACACAAAATTATTTTTATAAAACTTATTGTCTATTAAATAATAGAGTTCTACTCCCTTATCTTTACATACTATCTTTAAAGATAATATTTAAGAGAAATGAGAAAAATTTAGACAAAAAGGTTAAGGTAGAAAGTTTAGTCTGATGATTAAAAGAAAACATTTAAGATTTTGGAGCAATCCTTAAATGAGAATTTAAGTTTGGCTTTTGTGAGACAATGGTTTGGACATTGCTATATCACACTTGGTTGAAATCTTATATCATTTTTTAATAACAAAAGCAAACTTTCTGAACTTTTTTATCAATTGTTCTAAAACTTCATTTTTCTCTCTAATATCAACCAGTCTGTTTTCAATGAAATGTTTCGTTGTAACCTCCAATCAAAAAGGTTCTGTCTAAATTCTTAGGATTGGAGAAACAATTATTTGTCTTCATTCAAATAATAGAAGAGATGGGAGAAAGGTCACATGGCATGAGTCTCCAGAGGATGCTTTAAAATAGCATGAGAATTTGCAGAGTTTCCAAGTTGCAAATTAGTTTTAAATTGCTCAACATTTATCCCTTTAAGATCCACTTAGGGAAGTTCTGGAAAGACATTGTTATATATTATTTTCAGAAAAAAACAATAACTATAATAACAAAAAAATTCATCTAACTTTTGTCCCTTCTTGTCCATCTAAATTGACAGAGAGCTACAACTACCTTTATGGAGTAATTTTTGGTGGGGAGAGGGGGCAAGGGGTATGAACTTCAAGGGAATTGAACTCAGGGGCACTCAACCACTGAGCCACATCCCTTATTTTTTATTTTATTTGTAGACAAGGTCCCCTGAGTTGCTTAGCACCTTGCCATTGCTGAGGCTGGTTTTGATCTCCCGATCTCCCTGTGTCAGCTTCCCAAGCCACTGGGATTATAGGCAGGCACCACCGTGCCTAGCTACTTTATGGTTTATGTACCCTTTAAAAACCACAGAAAGCCTGGCACTGTAGTGCCCACCTATAATCAAAGCAACTTGGCTGAGGCAGGAGGATTACAAGTTTGAGGCCAGCCTCAGCAATTTAGCGAGACCTTGTCTCAAAATAAAAAGGGGTGGGGATGTGTCTCTGTGAGAGTGTCCCTGGGTACAATCCTCAGTACCAATAAATAAATATGTAAACAAATAAGAAATAAAAACCATTATAAAGTAATGGCATGTGATCTGAATATTTGCAGATAATGTGTGCATGTGTATGTGAGCATTATGTTTTTGTGTGTTTTCCATTTAAAAAAAAAGCAGAAAGCATTTTATGTAAATAAAGAAACATGCTGGCGCTAAGCAACTCAGTGAGACCCTGTCTCTACATAAAACACAAAATAGGCTGGGGATGTGGCTCAGTGGTCGAGTGCCCCTGAGTTCAATCCCCAGTACCAAAAAAAAAAAAAAAAAATAAAAAAATAAAGAAACATGCTTGGGGTTTGAGTAACTCTCTTTCCTCAGTCACTCTGCCTTTTTCTCTCTCCTTCCCTCAACACTGAGACCCTACTGCGAAAAGGTTTGGTTAGGGGATCATAGCTGGGCAAACAGCAGATGGGTGGCCATCTCTGAGACTCTTACAACTGAGACTTATTCACTTCAGACTCATATAAAATGAGGCATTATGTAAGGAGAAAGGAAACTGCACTGATTGGAACGTTTCAATTTATAAATATGTTTAGTAAAGAATTTTGGAACCATAATGTTTTCCACAACTTAAATATTTAACCAGACAGCACCACCCAACTACATTTATTGGGAGACAATTCTGCATGGGTTTCTTATTTTCAGCACAGTTCAGCCTGGGAACAAATTTGAATGACATGACTTTAACCTTGAGATATTTGATGCATTCCATAGTAGAAATAAGCTCTCTTCTCACCTCTCACTCTCTGGAGGAAAATGTGCAGATATGCCAGCAACCTCTAACAGCTAGAGTCTCTAATGTCAGGGTTCCTCCATATGATGTGACCCACTGCATGTACAAGTAAATCTGGCCTCACCATGTTGCCTGCCCTATGGTAACTGAGAAATCAGAGGAAGGTACTTCTCTCCCTGCTGCTTTTTATCATCTTGAATCAGGGTTCTGGTGTCTTCTGCTAGTCATATATGAAATAGTGGTAAGCTAACTTGTTACTTTGCAAGAAGAATAAAATCTAAGACCCTTCACGGTGTCTGAATTAACATACCCCCCACCCCCACAAACTGTAAACTCAAATTCCTATGAGAATCAGGCAGGGTAGATGAATTGACAGAATTATTTCAGGAGTAAGATAATAATGGCAACTGAAAATAAATTTTAATGTTTTGGTGGGTAATTGGGCTTGCTGGGGA
Source organism: Xerus rutilus (assembly GCA_028644305.1). Classification (NCBI taxonomy): domain Eukaryota; kingdom Metazoa; phylum Chordata; class Mammalia; order Rodentia; family Sciuridae; genus Xerus; species Xerus rutilus. Next base: position 22,090,357 of record CM053410.1, on the reverse strand, counting down.
CTGCAGCAACTAAAGAGCAACACCTTCTTGTGAAGAAGCCTACTTTAAAAATATTGGCCATCTATTTGACTTGAGAATACTGTTTGTGTTAAACTAAACTCCAGTGAGTTCTGTCTAAGCCAGGGGTCATCATTTAGTTTTTTTATATTTTCCCCGGTAAGATATTCAAAGGCAGGCATGAACTTTTTTCTTCTTGGAAACCATAGAAATAGTTGACACAATGCCTAACTAGACGCTCATTTTTCTTTTCTGAATCCAAAGTTTTTAACAAGCCATGTGTTAAAAAGCCAGACATTAACTATGAAGAAATACAATATGATGGCAAAAATTTGACAAAATTTTTGTCACGCATCTCCTAAAATAAGAACTCAGATAAAGTAGACATCTTATTTTTTTCTCGTAGGCAATCTTTGTACAGTGAGTGCTTCTACTTATCTGTCTCAGAATGTTATATTAACTCTACTAGTACCACAATAGTATTTTTATTATCCATCTCCATGTCCAGTTTCTCACCCAGTTTAAATCCAGCTTTTATGGCTCATTTTTAATGATAAATAGTCTTTCATATCTGGTATAATAATTGAAAAGCTCCAATTATTCTGTACTGTTTTGTGTAAACAATATGACCACAGATGGAGTTAGTAACATAACATTTGTCAAACCAAATCTGAGTTTTATTTCATAGAGAATGTTTTCAAGGTTATGTAAACAATTCTAAGGATGATTAAAAACCCTTTTGCATTGAGTTCAGCAAATCTTTCCCTAAGTATTAGCCTAGAAAGTTTGAGATTCCAAGATGATTTTCAAGGAGTCCTCAAGGATTTTAAGTTATGTAATAAAATATTGGATAGTTGTCTGAATGTGTTTATAGGAATTAACTACATCAGCTTTCAGTCAGGTATAAGATCAGGCTAAAAGAGAGCTATTTTAACTCTTTTCATTTTTTTTCTGCATTTTTAATTGGAAAACAAAATGAAAAATAAGTGGATTACCATTAAGAAGTAAAAGGAAAAACATAAATATTTCTTCTCTAGAGAATTATTAGTACATAGCAAGGGATGATTTTTCATAGCTGAATTGAAAAATAGATCAAGATGCTTAATGTTAGCATATGCCAGTTGTAAATTACTATGCTCAAACTTAGCAACTGAGAAAAAAAATGTAGAAGTAATAGTTGAGAGATTGATGATTTATGACAATAAATATAGAATAAATTTTTATTTTGTTATTGACATATAATTTACAACAGTAAATTTCCTCCTGTTTAGCTGAGCAGTTCTGTGAATTTCAAGTGTGCACAATTGCATAACCAACCAAAAAACCCAAGACAGAAAATATTTGCATCTGTCTTAATCAGCTTTCTATCACTGTGACCAAATACATGAGATAAACTACCTAAAGGAGGAAATGTTTATTTGGCTTATGGTTTCGGAGTCAGTCCTTGGTTACTTGAACTAGTTTCGTTGCTTTGGGCCTGTGGTGGAATAGTACTTCATAGTGGTGGAAGTTCATGGCAGAGGAAGACTATTTACCTCATGGTGGCCAGAGGGAGAAGAGAGAGAGGGAAAGAGAGAGAGAGAGAGAGGATCTTTAAGATCAAAATCATAACAGCATCCTACCCTTAAACTTCCCTTTCATTTATGCAGTCAGTCTGCCCAAACCCCTTTGCCCTCAGCTACTGGCAACACCAGACTGACTTCTCCCCCAGTAGTTCTAACTCTTCTTGAATGTCAGATAAATGAATTGATCAAAGTATGTAGCCTTTTAAATCTGGCATCTTTCACTTAGTACAGTACTTTCGAGATCCACACCTGTTACTGCATGTATCTTTAGTTGTACCTTCTTCCTGAATGGTATTCACTTGTATAGATAATACCACAATTGGTTTATTCATGAATTGAGGGGTATATAGATTGTTTTCAGTGTTTGGAGATTATAAATAAATCTTATGTAAACTTGGTGAATTGTTTTTTGTTTAAACATATGTCTTCATTTCTCTTGGGTAAACAAATACCTGCATGCAAAGATTGCCAGATCATGTGGAAGCATTTGTTTAATTTTTTAAGAAACTACCCAGATCAATTTCCAAAGTGCCTATAGCATTTTGGATTCCCATCACAATGCACTGGAGTTGAAGTTGCTTCACATAGACTTTGTGCTTTTTATAAATTTTAAACAATAATTTCTTTCTTTTTAGTCCTTTTGAAGATGAACTGTATTAAAATTGATATATCATATTGGGACTTAATATTCTCTTTGAAATATGCTTGCTCAATGGAAATTGTGTGGCAGGTTGAATTACTTCCATTTTCCTTATGAGTTTAAAGAACCTAAAACGTGTATGCATGTGTGATGACAATACTTTCCATTTCATTTAAAGTTTTGGGTCAATAATTCAGTTTCCTAAATATATAGGATGATCACTTCAGACAAGTCCCTAGAGCCTTATTAATGTTTGAGGCTAAAGTTCCCACATAGTCGACAAGGCCAATCCCTCTTTTTTTTTTTAAATCTTTTTTAGTTATTGACCTATATTATTCATTTATTTATATGAGGTGCTGAGGATCGAACCCAGTGCCTCCCACATGCGAGGCAAGCACTCTACCACTGAGCCACAATACCAGCCCTAAGGCCAATCCATCTTTATTTGAGGCATTCAGCAATTCATGAAAAGATCAACTTAGAAGAACTAGTCGACTTCCCAAAATGCCCAAGCCAGTGGTAGTTCTGATGTAGGTAGAATTGGCCTCTACAGATAAGGCAGGCCATTTAGACTAAACTGTTGTTTCAATTGCCCTTTAAGTCATTCAGCAGCATACTAACGATACTCAGGCATAAAATTTAGCTTACCTCATTTCCAGAATGGCAATACTATCTTGCATTCAATGCTTAATGTTCGTGTTTTATTATGCTTCCTTTCTTTCTGGGACTAACACCAGAAATGAAAGTAGATTTTCCAGAATAGAGACACCTGAATTCACTCTCTTTAGTGACCATTTTATTAAGACTAATTCTTAGCATAATTTACAAAGCTTTTTATAAACTTTAATTAAATATAGGGCGCAAATAGAGTTAAACTTCAACATTTAAAAATTTGTTCTTGAGGTATGATCTGTTACCAGGAGGCTTTTTTATTATAATGAACTTCTGAATTAATATTCAAAAGAAACAAAGGCTGCAAATTTGATATACAATTTGACATTTTTAGCATCTCAACTTGAACTTATTGTCCATTAATTCTCAAGAATCCTAACACTTAAGAGATTAACATATTGAAGATGTTTTGGTAAAAATTATGATTAACTTGTATGTCAGAATGAGATCCACTCTCTTCTCTCTGGGATTATTTCTGTGTTTTCCCACTGGAAATGAATGTTGATAGAAACAACAGCAAGCTTCTCATGTAATGTGAAGAAAACTAAAACAGAAATAAGCTTATGCAAACACAATCCCCTCAGAAGTGCTGCTTACCTGATGTGGCCTGCTCTGGGTTACAGATTTTTTTTTTGCTTTAATTTTCACAAATGGCCAATTCTTTAATTTGTTGGCTACATAAAGATAACATTTGAGCTCACACACTAAAATGGATACATATCACTAAATTTAGCTTACAGATGTGTAACAATGACCTCTTCCATTGACTTTGGGATGTTATCTGTTTTTTATCCCTTTTCATTAATAAACTAGTAAGAGTCGTGAAGAGTGTGGCCAAGTCATTCTGTTTGTTCTTATTTAAACAACTGTGTCCTTTCTATTGGTGTTTCTTCTGAGCTGTTTGTTAACATTTTCTGTGTTGTATTGCAGAGGGATATCTGCATACTGATCCAATTAATTTATTATTAGTAATTAATTTTTGTTTACTTGTGCTTTCTTTGCGTGTCCTCTTTTCTAACCATTTGCAGATTCTTTTTTTTATAAAACTGAAAGTTTATAGTGTGTTCTGCTGAAGTCTGATGGCTGATTTGTATTTATTGGGAATAATCATGTGATTTGGTACTGGGCATTTTTCCCACTTTTTTTTTTTCTGCCTTCACCCTTTCTTTCAATCATGATGGTGGTGAAAAGAAAAAATGCATTTTATACTTGGAGTGATTCATTGTAAAGGCAGTGGGAACAATTCTGTACAAATAACACCATTAAATGTTCCTCAGGCAATATCAGGTTAACTATATTTGCCCACTAGTTAGGTCCTTAAACATTTCTCAAGTTGATTGATGTCCTTCATAACAAATCAGGGAGAAAATCCTGATAGTCCTTATGAAAGCCCAGAATGATGAGGCAAGGTGGCAAGAGGTTTAAGGTCAATAATTTGACCTTTTATAACTCTCCTTTGATGAGGACATTGTTAGTTAATTTATGTGATAACTTTTAGTGGAGAATAGAATTTGTAAAATGAAATAAATTCAACTCCCACTTACAGCATTGGTGAAAAGAAATAAAATGGAGACATGTTTCTATAATAGTGGGAAAAAGAACGTGTTAAAGTTTGAGTTTGCTAGGAGTTCTTTATCGTTAAAGTATGGAGAGATTCCTAGTCAGTATGCAACACATTAGCATAAGTATTAAAATAATTCATCATGATTAATACTGTTATAGTAAATCTCAGCCTTAATCACAATATGCCATATATATAGTGGTTTGTCCATATTTCATATTTTACTGTGGTTTTGTGGAATAGCAGCTCCAGTAACAGCACAAATGTCATCCGAGTTCACTGTGATTAATGTGGCTCCAAAGGAGATCTAATAAGGATTAGTCAATTTCATAAAGTGTTACTGAATAAGGTCCATGTGAGAAAAAATTTCAATCCCTTGAAAATGTATATCCTGGCATGTAACTCTGGGAGCAATTAGGTTTCTACAATGATGAGGAAGTTGACTCTTGGAAATAGATAAACTAGTGACAGAAAAAAGCCAAAGTGGGAACAGGGAATAGTAAATTGTGTTGCAATACTTAAAGGCTCAGAAGAAAACAAGACAAATCCAGAATGAAGGTTGAAAGTGATAGAAAAGTAGCAATAATCTGAAATATTGAAATGTCAGAAAATTGAAACTCATCAGAATTAGAATGTGCTCCATGGGTCTAATGAGACCTCAAATAATATTTCCAGGTACTGGAAGAAGCCAAGAAGAGGCAAGATGACCACTTTGGAGATTACTGCAAAGTGTTTCTTTAAAGGTTTGGAAGAGGCTTATCTTTGCGTAAATTCTGAGTTCCCTTTCAGCTATGAGTTTCCATAACATAATGTCCATCACAACATCAATAGCTTTCTTATGTTTCCCTTAGATTTTGGTGGAGGCTTCTGTAGGAGATGGCTTCACTGGAGATATTGCAATTGATGATGTGTCATTCATGGACTGTAGCCTCTACCCAGGTAAGAGAGAACATTTCTATATATGAGTGTTTCTAAATATGTTTACTTGGAGAAACTGCCAAGAAAATGAATATTTTATTTTTGCAAAATATTCTAAAATGCCCTCACTTCCATTGTTTCTGAAATAATTAACCTTGGAAACATGATTGTAAGTCTTTGCTAGCAATTCTTTTAAAATCTGCAAACATGTAAAGATATTTGAGTCAGTTATGTCTGTGTCCTATCACATGCAAAATGCTAGGAAGAAATGTTGGAAGTTACAATGTAATTTCCTTATCTTCAAGGAGTTAATATACAAACAGATTTCCTTATAATTACATCATGTTTGAGAATTTATTCATCTCTCAGTTGCCTTCAGTTATATTTTACTCCTGGGCTACACTTCAAATATTCTTAGTGTTGGCAGCATTTTATCTTCCCCATATTATAGATTTATATCTATTAAAAACACAATATGTGTTTCCCAGATTTATTTCTCTATTCCCAAACTTTCCCCTGAACTCCAGATTTATATACTACTCAACATCTCAGTCTAAATGTCTAATAAGCATCTCAAAGATAACTAGGGAAAAATAACTTAAAATAAACACAGCCCAGGCTTGAAATCACATCACTGGGGGAAACTCATACTGGATAGTGCACAGTGATCTGGTTAAGACAGGAAATCAAATTCTTGGAGAGTGATCCTGGAACTCAGATGAGAGACTCTTAAATTCCAGAAGAGGAGTCAGAGCCTTCTCCCTGGAGTGAATGGAGGCTGATACCCAACAGCACTCTCAATTGCTGACAACTAAACCTGCAGTCCTCTTCCCTCACCTGAGCATCACTGGGCAGGAGAGGGCCAGCCCCTCCCCAGGTGTAGCCAAGGGGCACCATTCCAGTCCTCATGGTGCTTCTCTGGTCCTCCCCTCCACCTTAGTGTTCTGGAAGGATTGGTTGCCTTCACCACTCTGTGTCATGTTTTACATAGAACTCACAGAAAGCCAATCCTCAGAAGACCAGGAAGTAAGGAAAATTGACCAAGTTTACCCTTACCACTCAACATCTGAAAGGAAATACCCAATAAACGAGTGACTCTCTATTCTTCTGCCCCTTCACATTTTCCTATCTCAGGACAGGAGTTTATTTCTAGTTGCCTATGCCACATTAACAAACCTGGGAAGCCATTAGCCTCAGATCTATCCAGAACCCATTATAGCTTGTCACTTTCACTAATTACTCCTTGGTTCCAGCCACCATCTTTTATCATGGATTTCTGTAGCTGCTTTTTCAATGATCTCTCTGCTTCAATTCTTGAACCAAATGCTCTATCTTAAAAACAGAAGGCTGAATGGGCTTTTTAAAACTTAAATAAGATCATGTCACTCTATCACCAGAATTGTCTTCTGACTTTCTATCTCATTCAGAGAAAACATCAAACTTCTGCTAATAGCTAAGCAGGAAAAAATGACCCGCTCCCTTATACCTCATGAGTTCAATTTTTACCATTGTGCCTCTAGTTCATTTCTCCCAAATGTAAAGGCCTCTTGCCTAGTTCAGAAGCACTAGCCAATTTATAGTCAGGGCGTTTCCACCTGCTTCTCCATTTTTCCTGGAATATACTTCCTCTAGGTGTCCATTTGACTCCCTCACTCAATTCCTTCTGGTCTCTACCCAATAGGTTCTTCAATAAAGTCTTCCCTGAACACTATATCCAATGCCATATTGTCTGGCATTTTCTGTGTCTGTTCCCTATGTCATTTTTCTCCACAACACCTGCAATGCTCAGGGTTAAATTCCTAATCCCCCCACCCCATCCCACCCCTGTTGATGTTAGTTGCATGGAAGCTGGCATAGGACCCGCTCATCATTTGCTCTTTAGTAGCTAACACAGTATCTGGTGCATGGTGGTATCCATGAATATTTGTTGGATGGATGGGTAGCTAGAGGTGTGTCTGTCTTTTTAGGTGTTTTATATTCCCTCATTTTCAATTCGAATGTATTGCTTAAGTATTAAGTACTTCTATGCGCAAGATACTATGTTATGATGTCAGTCAGATTTATTGAAAGCCAAATCGCTGTAGATTATAACCACAACATTTATTTATTTATTTCTCTCAAGCATGTGGCTTGGCTTAGTGCTTCTAAGCTATGTATCTTTGTTTCATGTGTCCTATCTACCTGGGACCACAGCTGAAGAACCATATCCCTTTCTGGGACATTCTGTTGTACAGTCAGAGGAAAGAAAATGAAAAGAGAAGAGAAGAAAGCATACTTAAGCTCTTCATAGGGCATGGTATGCATTCTTTCTGCCCATTTTCATTGCCAGAGAAAACCATTTTGTCGAGTCTAACAGTTGGGGCAGGGAAGTAATCTATGACTACTGGAGCCTGGGAAGGTGGTAAAGTAATTCCTTATAAGAGACAGAGCTGCTAAATGGGCATAATAATGTAATCAACTAATCACGTGTTGTCTCACAAAATTTCGTTACATTTTAAGAATCTAGAATAGTACTTGGTCCATTATAGATGAATAGATGTTGAATACTGAATATAATTGGTGCCTTAGTCCTCCCCATTTTATGGAGGAAAGCTGAGGAGATAACCTCCCAAATGATACCTAGTTGTAATATGAGGCAGATCACTGTATTTATGTCCTGGGACCATAATGTCAAACACTAGTATTATATTCTGTTCATTAAATACACTAACCTGTAAGGAAGAGGTGACAATTTCCATTTTAAGTAATGAAAAATGGAACTTAGCACAAGTGGCCCAGATGAGAATACACAGTAAAGGGCAGGGATGGGATTATAACCTAAGCTCCCCTGATTTTAATGGCCAGGGCTTTTCCTACATCCCCTCTCAGTACGAGCTTAGAGAGAATCACTGTGACCTCGGAGGCAGAGGAGAAAAAACAAACTCAGAAACGCAACATGCATCATCACTGGAACTGCTGCTTCCCCAGTCATCCTGAGAAATCTGTTCTGTGGCTGATAGTTCCAAGGTGGAGGTGGAGGTATTGCCAGAGGCATAGACAGCAAAGTGAAATATCAGTTACAGACCATTAGTCCCAATTTTCTGGTTCAAGTTTTGGAAGAAAAATATGAAACTTTTAATACCATCTGAACTGCGTGGTTTCTGTGTTGGCTTCAGAACAAATTAAATTTTGGGTTAAAACCCCAAGATCGGTTTTGTAAAGGAATTTGATGACATCTCCCCATAAGATGAAACACAAAAATAAAAATTAGACTCAAAAAAAATATTGCTCTTGATACTTCTCAGTTTTTTTCCTAGCATCATGTTATGTTAGCTGAGGTGAGACTAATGCTTGTCAGTTCACTTATAGACATCAATTTGCTTTCAATTGTAATTGATTACCTATGGCATTTTTCTTTGTTAGTCAAAAAATGAAAAATAAAAAAAATCATATACACAAAAACAAAATATCAATCTAATTTCCAAAGTGCAGATTTTACATTACTCATAATTATTATTTTATATAAAATGACTCAAAAGGTGATTATTTCAACTATATCTGTTCCTTCAAATTCAACTTCTCTTTCCTTGTTACTTTTAATTACCTCACTCTTCAGCCATCCCACCTGAAATTCCACCCTTATCGCTGCCTTTCCTCTTGAACTTGCCCAGTTGCGAAGCCTGCTGACTACAGCTCCGAATATTTCTCACATCTGCCTGTTTTTTCCCATTACCTCTGCCGTGATAGGTTTAAGACAGTATTGACTTGAATGAGATGCTTTCTAACAGTAAATTTTATTATTTTTTCCCCAGAAGCTTTTATGCCACTTAGTTTCTTGTCACTTTGTCCTAAAATATTGTCATTTGCTCTTCTAGGTCTATTCTTTCATGCTTTATCTTCTAGTTGTTTCTAATTAAATTTTCAAATCATTCTTAGTTATGGATTAGGCATTTTAATACTTTGATGATAATTTCAAATTTTTCCATCTTTGTTCAGGTATAATTAATAAAACTATATATTTAAAACATATAATGTAATATTTTGACGTATGAACATATGTGAAACCGTTACCACAATCAGTATAATTAACATATCTATCGCCTTACATAGTTACCTTTGTGTGTGAGTATTCATGGTCTACTTTCTTAGAAAATTTCAGGTATATAATACATAACTATAAACTGTAGTCATCAGAACTTACTCATTATATAATTGAAAGTTTTTATATTTTTATCGCTTTCAAAGAAAAACTATGTTTTATATTTTTCATTTTTACCCAACATTTGTTTCTTTTGTACCAGGGATTGAACTCAGAGATACTCGAAAACTAAGCCACATCCCCAGCCCTATTTTGTGTTTTATGTAGAGATAGGGTCTCACTGAGTTGCTTAGCACCTCCCCATTGCTGAGGCTGGCTTTGAACTCGCGATTCTCTTGTCTCAGCTTCCCAAAGTGCTGGGATTACAGGTGTGCACAGCTGCACCTGGCTCCAACATTTTGTTTTTGATGTTAACAATTTACATTTTTCATATTTATAAAATGTAATATTTATATTAAATTCTGAATATACTAATACTATAATTGGTATGTAAATCACTTATAACTAGTATAACAGTTTAACAACAAATATATTAAAATTACTATACCTATAATAGTTTGTTAATGAATGTACAATATAAAAAGAAACTCTTATTTTCAATCTAATCCATGAGGATGCTAAAGAAAAGATTTCTCAGGAAAAATTATGTACATTTCTATGGAAAGTAGGAAAACTTAATAATAAAAATCCTATGATCCTGCCAGGTGCTATGGCACATGTCTGTAATCCCAGCAATTTGGGAGGCTGAGGCAGGAGGATGGCAAGTTCAAAGCCAGCCTCATCAAAAGCAAGGTGCTAAGCAACTCAGTGAGAACCTGACCCTAAGTAAAATATAAAATAGGGCAGAGGATGTGGCTCATTGGTCGAGTGCCCCTGAGTTTAATCCTCAGTACTCCAATAAAAAAACCAATCCTATGATACTTTGCATCAATGTACAAAGAGAAAGTAATGGTGGAAAATGATGACAAATTTAAAGAACTTTTCATTGGATCAAACATTCAAAGTAGATTATTAATAAGGAATTGTTCCCAGATATTAAGATTTAAAAATCAATATCTTGCCAGGCGCAGTGGCGCATGCTTGTAATCCCAGCACGTTGGGAAGCTGAGACAGGAGAATCGCAAGTTCAAAGCCAGCCTCAGCAATGGCGAGGTGCTAAGCAACTCAGTGAGATCCTGTCTCTACATAAAACACAAAATAGGGCTGGGGATGTGGCTCAGTGATCAAGTATCTCTGAGTTCAATCTCCAGTACAAAAAAAAAAGTCAATATCTCAAAGGAAGCATTTACTTTACATTATTCTTTCCACTGTCCATCAGAAAAACAAGAAGTATATAACTAAACACATACAATGAACTTTTCTTTCTTACATTGAGAATGATTGATGTGACAGTTGATTTGTTAGGAAAAAGTAAGCAGTTGACTACAGGACATCACAAAGTACTGTTTGAAAGTTCGGAAAATGTACTTCTGTGCTTTTCATCCTATTTTGAAAGTCTCATGACTCAGAATTCATGTTAGAGTTATTAGTTACTGAAATGGTTAATTACTAGGATATCAGTAGTATATGAGTGAGTATCCACATTCAAGGCTTTGGAATTTTATTTTTGTCTAGAAAAATTGTTACTAAAGCAATGTGTCTTCTTGAAACAGGTCAATTTTAATTTAACTTAAAATTGATAAAACATGGTAATGTTTACAGAATGCTTAAGAATAATTGTATGACCTTTTGTATCCACTAAGCATGGAATAGGTTGTTTTGTTGCTGTTATTGAACTGGGTTAATTAGATTTTGGCACTCCTCCTCATTAGTGTTGGTGTCTCACTGGCTTTAGGTAACTGTTGTTCCGGTCTCCATTGTTTCTGCAAAGATTAATGTTTGCTTCCTTGTCAGTAAAAAGGGAAGGCAGAGTATAAGTGCTATTGTCTTCACTTTTAAGATGACACCTATAGCTTTTCATTTGATAATACTAAGCCAGTTGGCATATCCATATATTTGTTATGGAATCATAAGTTATATGAAGGCGCTATATTTTGAGATTCTCCTTTCTTCTACATTTTTTAAAAGGAGGTAATGAATTCAGAAGAAAATACAACATTATTGGAAAGATTTTCATTTAAATATAAGATTCATGATAAAAATCAAGAAATGTGAGACTCTGATTATGACCTTAAATACTCTGGTTTTAACTTCTTTTATATAGGTTTACAAAGTGATTTAGTGTAAATATGGAAAAGAAAAAAATGAAAAAAGCTGATGATGGATTCAAATTAGAAATTTTATTGTGGTCTTAAGAAGACTGAAGATGGAAAATTGTGTATTTTAAAATTAAAGCTTTAAAATTTTGTCACCTCTAATTGAGGGAAATGTTAAAAGTTGAAAATGGTTAAGGCTATTAAGATGCTTGGATTTCCAGTTACTACTACATTCTATTTGTAGTCATTTTCAAATATTGTAGAATATCTCTAAAGATTAAAATTTCTTTGGATATTTCTAAAGCAAAAGTATTTTAAAAAAATAATTTGCTACTGCTTACAGAAAAAAACGTCATATTTGGCAAATCACTACAACATACTTTTTATAGATAATATTCAAAGAATACCTATGTTTTGGTAAAACCTTCTCTCCTAGAAAGTGGACCTAAGACAGACACTTTAGTGTGATCATGCAGAATGTAATTCTATTAGCTTATAAATATAACCCTAAGTTATTACATGAAACAAGACAAATTCATGCCATTTTCCTGGAGCTATAGGTACTTTTAAATTTTCAATTTTCTGAGGATTGATTTTAAATCTCCACTAGACTAAGTTTTTATAGTAAATATATTTCTTAACATCAGAGGTCACAGAAAAAACATGCATTGTGTGTATATATGTGTGTGAGCATATATAAATATATATACACACATATACATATATATACTATGCATATTAGTCAAGTAATTCACACAGTTATAATATATTTAAAAATGGTAAGCCGGGTGCAGTGGCACATGCCTGTAATTCCAGCAGTTTGGGAGGCTGAGACAGGAGAATTGCGAGTTCAAAGCCAGCCTCAGCAACGGTGAGGCACTAAGCAACTCCGTGAGACCCTGTCTCTACATAAAACACAAAGATAGGGCTGAGGATGTGGCTCAGTGGTCGAGTACCCCTGAATTCAATCCCTGGTACAAAAAAAATTGTTAATAACTTATTATGGACTAGGGATATTAAAATATTGGTTTTATCTGCCTCATTATCAATGTAGGAATGGCAATAGGGAGGGACTTCTAGTATAAAACAAGGTTGAAAATCTATTTTATCTAAAACATTATATCAGCATAGCACGAAGTTTATCATATTTGTTGCAATGAATTCACAGAGTGAGGAGTTGGAGCTCCAGGTCCATCTGGAGCTCCAGCCATCAATTTAGGAAACCTTCCATATGACAGATGTGCAGGTGGTTTGGTTTCCCTGTGGCTTAAGGATGCGGAGGAAGACCAGATCAAATCATGCTAATCTCTACATCTTACTGAATGCAGACTTGAGTCGTTTGCATTTCACCTTTGTGATTTTTATTTCATATGAGCAGCTTTCATTGGTTTTCCTTTTTGTTTAAAGAGACAAACAGGTCATTACTACTAACATTAGCCTTATCTAAACAATTATAGGCAAACAAAGCAAAACAAAAGTAATCATAACTTTGTGATGGACTGAATACTTGTGTTCCCTGCAAATTTCATGTGTTGAAACTCTAGCCCTCAGTTTGATGGTATTAGGAGTTAGGACCTTTGTGACATAATTAGGGTTAGGTTAGAACTTATAAATAAGATTGTTCTCTTCTATGTGAAGGCCCTGTGAGGACACAGCCAGGAAAAGAGAGCCCTTATCATTGAGAGAGAACAAAACTAGAGGACTGACTGATACTATCCAACTTGAAGATTCACTATAAAGCTACGGTATTAAAGATGGTGTGTTACTGGTGAAAGAATGGACAAATAGATTAATGAATCAGCATAAAGAGACCAGAAATAGAATTATGTAAATATAGTTGGCTGATCTTCATTAAAGAATAAAGGAAATACAACAAAAAAAGAGTCTTTTAAACAAATAGTGCTGGAAAAACTGGGTATTCCTTATTGGGGGGGTGGTAATTTCAGACACAGATCTTATTCCTTTCACAATAAATGAATCAAAATGGATTATAGACCTAAATGTAAAACACTTATCTATAAAATTCCTGGAAGATAACATAAGGTAAAATCTAAATGGCTTTTTGTTTAAGGATAATTTTTTAATGTACAATGTCAAAAGCATGAGGAAATCTATGAAGGAAAGAATTTGCTTAGTTTCACTAAAATAATGGTAAAAAAAGTTTTGCTCTGTAAAAGATGCTGGTAAGAGAACAAGAAAACAATTCATAGATTAGGATTAAATGTTTGCAAAACATATATCTGATAAAAGACTGTTATCCAAAATATATGGAGATCTCTTAACTCTCAGCAATAAGAAAATGAAAATCTGATTTAAAAAATGGACACAATTCTGAACAGACACTTCACCACAGTGATGAAGTTGACAAATAAGCATATGAAAATATGGAAAACCTCATATGTCATTGAGAAACTGAAAATCAGAAAACAAATAAGATACATTACCTGCCTTTTAGAATGGCCCAAATCCAAAAGACTGGTGACTCCAGTGACAGAAAAGATTTGGGTGGACAGGAGCTCTCATTTTTTGCCAGTGGGAATGCCAAAAAAGCACTTTGGAAGAAGTCTGATATTTTTCTATAAAGTCAAACATACCCTTATCATAAGGTCCAGATATCATGTACTTTGGTATTTACCCAAATAAATAGAAAACGTGCACACAGATAAAGCAGGTTAATTCATAACTGCTAGAACTTGGACAACATCAATATGCCCTTCAGTAGGTAAATGGATGCATAAAATGGGGCATATCCAGAGAGTGGAATATTATTCCATATGAAAAATTTAAATCAAACAATAAATGGAGACACAAAAGACGTGGGGAAAGCTTGTATACACATTACTGAGTGAAAAGAAATTGAAAAGGCTACATGCTAGATGATTCCAATAATATGACATTCTGAAAAAGCCAAACTACAGAGAGTGAAATGATTGGTAGTTGCTAGTGTTAGGAGGAGAGGTTGGGAACACAGAGGATTTTTAGACAAATGTCTCTATTCTGTATGATAGTATAATTGTAGATACATGTCATTATACATTTGTCAAAGCCCATAGAGTTTATAGCACCAAGAGTGAACTAGAAGGTAAAGTATGGACTTTGGCTGATAATTATGTGTCCATGTAGGTTCACTTATTTATAAAACTGTGATATTCTAATGCAGAATTTTGGTAGAGAAGCTATGAAGATATTGGGCTATGTGCTATATAGAAATTCTGTCCTTCAATTTTGCTGTGAATCTAGAACTTCTCTAAAAATTCAAGTCCCTTAATATAGTTTAACAAGAATGACATTCACAAGGCTAAATAGAATGCCCTAAACCCTCTTTAGGGCAGTCACATCGAAGCCCCTGGGAAGGTCTAAGTCATTGTTTCACCACTGCCCTGCCCCCAGAACTGTTTCATGTGGTTGAGAGCAAACTTCTCCAGGCTTCTCCCCAGTGTGGAATGAAGCAGGGTAAAATGTCCACCATTATGATATTTTTGGTGGTTTATTCTTCGACTAGTTTCTGTCTTGTTCAAATCCAAATCTAAGTGCAGACAGGAAAGGGATATCAGAATGGAGCCACAGAAATCAGAAAGATGTACCAACGCCCAAAGAGCACATGAAAAGATACTCAACATCACTAATCATAAGAGAGATATAAATCAAAAGAAATTTCACTGTCAAGCGATAGATGGCCAGTGTCAGGTGAATGGGAAATAATGAGTGTTGGGAAGGATTGGAACAAATCTTTCACACTGTTAGTAGGAATGTAAAATCATGTAGGCATTCTGGAAAACCATATGGTGCTTCCTTAAAAAATTAAAACTGGAATTGCAGCAATCCACTTTCAATTACATATCCATAAGAATCCAAAGCATGATTTTCATTTTAAATTTTTTTATTTTTTCTTTTTAGATAGACTTGTCAGTAGAGGATATTTGGACATATTACACATACATAGAGTATAACTTATCCTAAATAGGATCCCATTCTTGCGGTTGTTTAACTGGTCACGTATTCTTATATGAACATGGGAAAGTTAGGTCTGATTCATTCTACTGTCTTTCCTAATCCCATCTCCCCTCCTCCTTTCCCTTCCTTCTTATTTGTCTAATCCAATGAACTTCAATCGCACACACCCCGCCTTATTGTGTGTTAGCATTCACACATCAGAGAGAAAATTCCACCTTTGGTTTTCTTAAGATTGGCTTATTTCACTTAGCATGATAGTAGAAAAGAAAGAATAGGAAATGGGTTTTATATAAAGTTTCTCTCTTTTCTCCATTTTATTTTTGTTTTAGCCTAAGTATCTGAAGCAATGCTATAATAGTAATTTCTTTTGTCTTTGGGGTGGGATTGGTCTATTAGATTATTTTCTTAAAATGTTTAAAGTGATTCAGAAATAAGCACAATTGTAAAAAGTCTAGTAGTTTGAAGATATTATTAAACATGAACCAAACATGATTGAAGTCTCTCTTCTTTCAAGTAGGTACATCTCTAAACTTGTACAAACCTAGCAACTCTCAATCTACTGGGCTTCTTTTGCCCTAAACTTATTCTCTCCTGGAGTGGAAAACAATATCATCAGAAGTGAATAAATAGTGTAGCATAGTCCTCTTCTTAGCCTCCATATGTCCTCTTCTTAGATATATTCTAAAAGTCCCAGTGGATGCCTGAAATCCCATTAAGTACAGAATCTTATATAAGCTATATTTTCATATATACAGATTCAGAGTAACTGAGTGCATTGTCTATTATTAATAGGATTTTAAATTATAGTCCTTCCTTTTTCATAGTTTTGTAGTTCTGTAGTTTTGTAGTTTCAAATAGTTTGTATATATATATATAATTTAATTTATACAATAGCAATAATAATAATAACTTAAGCAGAACAAATTTTGCAATATACTTTAATAAATTACACTTTAATAAAAGTTATGTGAATTTTTTTCTCTCTCTCTCAAAATACCTTATTGTACGGTACTTGCCCTTCTTGTAAAGACCTGAGATGATACAATGCCTAGTGATGAGATGAAGTGTGGTGAATGACACAGGCACTGTGGCAGCCTTAGGCTACTATTGACATGATGACATGTCCAAAGCAAGGTTATTTGCTTCCAGTGATCCTGGATTGTTAAGCCCTAGACAATGTCAGTGGTTGATGACAAGCATAGGCAATTGTGATGGTTGGGATCCTTCATGGCTGAAGAATTTTTTTTAAAGTCTTTTCTAAGGACACTGCAATCAGAACTTGTCTCCTCTTTTTGTAACCCCATCAAAGTGTTAGTGCAGAGATGTTAATCCTTCAGTGATCACAGAAATGATTATCATGCTATATTCCATAATTATTAAAAGATTTATTCCATAATTATTCCTTTAATATTTGTTCAATTTGAAATAATTAGCCAATTTTGTAATGTTCACAATGCTAGTTTTGCGTCAGTTGCTGCTGCTGCTGCTACTCCTGCTGCTGCTTCTCCTCCTGCTTCTCCTCTTCCTCTAACTCCTCCTCCTCCTCTTCTTACTCTCCTCCACGTCTTCCTCCTCCTCCTCGTCCCTCTGTAAATAGCAAGTTCTTCCAATTCCTCATCTGTTAACACTTCAATATATTCATTAACTTCATCAAGTTTATTAGCAAATTCTTCTTCACCAACATGTCTTTTTTGAATACTTTTCCTAATTTCTCCATCCATCCCTGGAAGCCTTTAAAACCATTCATGACTTTATTTCAGAAGTACTTCCAACAGGTATTTACAATTTCTAGTTTTAATTCATCTCTTACAGCTTAGATGAATGTTATTTCATCAGCAATAGTGAATGATTTTCAGCACTACGTTATGTCCGGATTAAGGTCTTCATCAAATGCTGATCAAATGCATTCAAATATCAGAGGTGTGTGTGCAGCTCTCACAAATCCCATAATGCCCTGGTTTATCTGGCTGAGGCAGTTAGGTTGTACTTGGAGGTAAATATCCACCCTCAGAATTTTCATCTTCATAGCAAACAGATTCAGGGTGACCAGGTGCATTGTTTATTATTAATAGAATTTTAAATCCCAAGTCTTCCTCTTTCAAATAGTTTTTCACTTCTGGAATAAATTATCGGTGGAACCATTCCACGTAAGTTGTCTGTCATCCATGCTTTTTCCTTATATAGCCAGAAGATGGATAGGTAATATTTTTGTTTGAGAACTTATGGATTCTACACTCTGTATGCTGTGTCTGGCTTTATCATACACCCTGAAGAATTGCCACATAGCACTAGAGTTAATCTCTCCTTCCATTTTTTATGCCTGCTGTCTCCTGTGCAGTTTATTAAATACAGGTCCCTTTGAGCAGCTTTTTCCAGAGAGCTCAGTTTTATCACAATTGAAGGCATGCTTTGGATGATATTCTTCCTCCTTAATCAAATTCTTCAAGTCAGCCAGAAATATAGCAAGAGCTTCTACATTGGCAGATGCATCCTCTCTAATATTTTTTACATTTATTAATCCAAACCTTTTTCTGAATCTTTGTAACCACTCCCTACTTGCAGTAAATGACTTGGTCTCTCATTTCAAGGGATCCCTTGCTTTGTATAGAATAATGCTTTAAGGTATAAAATGGTACTCAGAGTTGGAACAGATTTTCTGTTCATGTCTAACACTCACAAATTAATGCCTTTTTTCCTTGTAACTAAGCACTTACCATGTATTGTGGTCATAACTTTTATAATTTGAAGTGTGATTGCAGAACTAGCAATTTTTGTTTACTTTTCCTTCTTCACAATTTCACAAGTAGATTTGTTTTTACCAAATATCTTCTCAACCTCAGGAGATGAGTTTTTCTCTTATTAAGAACTTTTCTTTTCACTTTAAAGAAAGCTTCTTACATCTTTGCCAATGTCTCTATTCTTGTGCATTGGTGCCATTATTGAGTAAAATAAGGATTACTTGAACATAAGCATTCTTATACTGTGACAGCCAATCTGATAGCTAAGATAGCTACTAAGTTACTAATAGTTGGGTAGTATATAGAGCATAGATACCCTGGACAAATGGATGCCCCAAGGAGAACAGAGAAAGGTGATGCAGGATTTTATCATGTTACTCAATAGTGTGCAATTTAAAACCTATGAATTGTTAATTTCTGGAATTTTCCATTTTATATTTTCTGATTATTGTTACCTTCAATTGACTCCAAGTAACTCAAACTACAAAAGGAAAATTGCAAATAAAGTAGAAATACTGTAATCTCATTTAAATTTATTTTGAAGTAATTTTTCAGCATGTTTAGTTGTTTTTCTTTTCTCTCATTGAAACTGTATCCACCAAAATCTTCAAAATTATTAGCATTCAAAATATTGAATTCATTTTCCTTTTAAATCTTCTCAAATTTTATCATTAACACTGAGTGAACCAGATTTCTATGGGAGATAACAATTTTCACTTCTAATTTGGTTCTTATTTTACTGTGTGACTTTGATATGTCTGCGTATATCCACCTGGGTTAGGATAAGCTCTGTGACCTGGTAAGGCCTGCTTTTTTGGACTGTTGCTATTTTAAAATAGAAAATATTTTCTGTCCCTACAAACTGACTCCTTCTCTTATACATCTGATCTCAGAGAATAGTGCAATCATTTACTTATTACTCTACTCATCATTTTTAACTCACCCCTATTTCATTAGAAGACATTTTCTTTTTCTTTTTTTTTTTTTTTTTTTTTGGTACCAGAAATTGAACTCAGGGGTACTCAACCACTGAGACACATCCCCAGCCCCATTTTTGTGTTTTATTTAGAGTCAGGGTCTCACTGAGTTGCTTAGCCCCTCGCTATTGCTGAGGCTGGCTTTGAACTTACGATTCTCCTGTCTTAGCCTCTCAAAGTGCTGGGATTACAAGTATGCGCCACCACGCCTGGCTAGAAGACATTTTCTTTGGTCTTTATTATCTCTCTTTTTATGTAGACTGAACTCTGTAGAATAAAATTCCTGGTCCCTCAACATCCTCATATCCATGCTTTTCAAAAAAAAAAAAAAAAAAGAGTGACAATGGATGTGTGAATTTGCAAAAAGAACCTGAGCATGCATTCCTGGTTCATTTCTCTCTCTCTCTCTCTCTCTCTCTCTCTCTCTTTTTGTGCTAACTAGATATAGAAAGTACAAGATCTAGTTAAGTCCTCTGTTCTGTCATTCTACACAGGGAGGCTAGAACTTAAGAGTGTTTATTTCTGGGTGTCTATTTGGCTACTGATACGGGTCATGTTCTTCAGTATTACATTAATGTGTAAAAATCGATATTTTGATCTGTTAACCTGCTATCACTCTTAGTTCTGAATTGCTTTAGAAATTTGGCTATGAAATAAAGTACTACATATTGGAATTTTCTCAAATTTCTAACAGTACCCAAATCCCAAATCCAGTATCCAATAGATACTGAATGTTTACTATTGCTCAGGTCTTTGCTCTCACTTCTAAACCATCTTGGCTTTAGTTTATTCATTGCCCAAGTGAAAGAAATCATATAATTCTTCTAGGTTCCCCATGTTAGAGCTGCCTTCAATCCATCCTCCACACTAACACCAGAAAAAAAAAAATTCTTGAAATAGAAATTTAGTATGTTGGTATTTCTCCACAGTCTCTTGAATTTATTACAAGCTCCCAAATTAGTCTCACCTGATATTTTGACCTGGTAACTGTATACCCTCTAAGTTTTATGTCCAATGACTCAATCACATACATTCTCATATCACAAGATATTCTCAAGCCAAATTCTCTCAGTATTGAGAGCAAACAGGCCAATGTACTTCTCTGCCATCATACAGTGGTTTTTTATTTTTTCTCATTACCATAAAGACCTTGTATCAGTACTCATCTACCCAGATGAATTTGTTAGTTTAAGTACATCTTGCCAAGAAATCTTAATCTTATCTGATGCATACTTTTCCTCTGCATTCTTTTGATACTCTGCTCGTTTTTACATTTGTTCATTCATCCTCTTATTCATCCATTCATCTTTTCTCCATCCATCTGTCCGTCTATCCATTCACTTGCTAATGATAGTATAACTACCATATACAATGGTCTAAGAATTGTGCTATACATACAGAGGTTAAAGGAAAAATCTCATTCTTGCTTCCATGGAGTTATAATTTATGCCAAAAAGTTATCACATAGTACAGTAATGAAAAATATATTTGACTACTTTGTTCACTAGTCAGAAAAATTTCTTATGGCAGAGATGGCATTTTGGATTTAGACTTGTTAGATCCACCATGTGCTTGGTACAGAGATGTTTAATACATGTTTATCAAACCATTTAATGTATAATGAATCAACTTGTATGAGTATTTTCCAACTTTCATCATTTCAGAAGTTATAAACTTAGTTGCTCCAAACATATAGATGAACGCTTCTGGCTCAGGTTTATTCTGCAAATTTGAATCTTGAATATGTGATAATGTTAGGAATAAAAATGAGGAGATGTTAACTGCATTGCAGCAGTGGAAGAACAAAGTTTATTTACTCAGTGGATTAGAAGGTTTATTCAGACCTTGGCTCTGCTTCACACTGCCAGCATCTAGAACTCTCGTGGTTCCTGCTGATCGTCCATGCTATGTCTTTGGGGATCCCATTTATTTGGAGGGCTCTCAACTCTTTTCCACATGTTTGCAAATCTTCATTGTGTAAATTCTTTAATTTTAGAACACCTAAGTGATTCGTCTTTATTATTTCTTAAGGTAATTTGCCAGTGGACGTTCCATCTCCACCAGAACCTTCTGTACCAGTGACATTACCTCCACACAACTGCACAGACAATGAATTTGTCTGTAGGTCTGATGGTCATTGTGTTGAAAAAATTCAGAAATGTGATTTTAGATATGACTGCCCTGACAAATCAGATGAATCATCCTGTGGTAAGTGAATTCCTAAATTTTGTACTGACTGTAGCCATAAAATAGATAAGAGAATGCAAGTATAATCTTAAGTAGTACAGCCTAATGTCATAAAAAATTTTTACATGGCTTAGAGTACTTCTTAATGTAAGATCTACTAATATAAAAATTATAGTAGAAGAATTAGCATGCATATTTCTAGCAGGCCCCCAAACAGGAACGTGTCCTTAATGTGTTGTATTCAAAACTATTTTTTAACTATACTTGACTCAGAGATTATCATATACTTCCTGTTTTTTATCCATTCTTCTTTTTGTATCTACTCCTAATACCATTATATAGGGACTATTTAGAGAAGAAGCATTAAAATACCTCCAATCAGATTCATTCATTTAAATTTGTCCATTGCCAAAATGCACATATAACAATGAACACTATAATCAAATATGTAGAGGTCATAAGGCAAACAATTTTAGTACAGATGGGACATATACTTAAGTTTCTAAATGATAGAAGTAGTACTGTCACTGTTAATGACATAAAGATGGATTGCACCTCAGGTTTTCTATAGTGCACATAGGAATTCATAGAATTGATTGTTTTTCACTCTAGCAACAGAATTTAAGGTAGACACATGCTCACATTGAGGGCAGGGAGAAGAGTGAAAGAATATAGAAAGCATTCTCATGTAAAACCCTTATATCCAAAAAATTCACTGGGCTTGTAATTTCCTGTGATACTGGAATATAATCATTTCAAGAATCTTAACAACTTTTAAGAAAAAAAGTAATATCAAACATTGTAAATCACATTGCCTTAAACTTTATGTGGTTTGGAATTTGCAATAATTGCTCTAGAGAGTGAAGTAAACTTTTGCTCTATAATATTACTATACAAAGAAGAACATATTTGTCAAAGCTGGAAAGCCATACAAGCACTAAAGCACTGTGAAAGAAGACTGGCAATGCTTCTGTTTCTGGTAGAAGTTAATGAACATCTTGCTTCTCTGTAAGAGCAGATTATTAGCAAATGCAGTTATTCCCATATTTGTTACTATCAAATTTTGAATAGAATAAAACTAAATATTTTTGAAACTCTTCTGGTGATTATACAAACACTTGCTAATTATTTAAAATGTGCTTAGAATTTAGATTATTATTTTTAAAAGCCAAGAGTTAGAAAGTGCTGTGGAGATATAATTACTGTTTATTGACATATTTATTGTGACTCATTTATCTTTTCTTTGTTTTACTCTATCCAAGTTATGGAAGTTTGCACATTTGAAAACAAAAACTTGTGTAAATGGTATCTGCCATTCCAAGAAAATTTACACCAAGATTCAAATATATTCAGGTGGGGACGTGGTAATGGAAATGGTATTCGTCATGGGGAAGAAAACCACAGGCCGTCGGTAGATCATACAAAGTAAGAAACCCCAGATTTTTTAACATCTCTTGTAGGAAATATTTATCAAGCAACTTTTAAATTCTTATAGGCCAGTGCTGTAGAGTAAAGATGAACGTTTAAGTTAAAGAATGAGAACACCAAATGTCTTCTTTAGAAAAGTATTGGAAAAAAATTAAAAAGCAATGAATGTTCTCGTGCATGCCACAGAAATTAGAGAAAAGCATGAGTAAGTAAAAAAAAAATAGGTTTTAATTTCACCACACCTTGAAAAGCATTGTTAATGTTTTGCTTAAAAATGATCTGTTCTTACTTCAGTCAGAATAGCAATCAAGAATACAAATAATAATAAATGCTGTGAGAATGTGGGGAAAAAGATACATTCATACGTTGGTGGTGGTGAGACTACAAATTTGTACAACCACTCTGGAAAGCAGTATGGAAATTTCTCAGAAACTTAGGAATGGTACCACCATATGACCCAGCTATTCCACTTCTTGATGTTTATCCAAAAAAACCTTAAATTCAGCATACTATAGTTATATAGCAACTTCAACCTCTATTCTCTACCCCATCTTTCCGATAGTTTAACATACAATTTGGTTTAATTATTTTGTCTCAGCAGTACTCTGATTCTTTTTTTCATTTCTGTGTTAGGATATTAAATGATTGTTTCTTTTGATTACAATATCTTGGTTTGTATTAAAATTAACAAGTGCCTCATTTACTTTCCTTAGATGTTTTGTGCGTCTAGTGTTTTTTTCCCCAACATCAGTGTTATCTTCTAGTTGTTTAAATCCATAAGCTCATCTCCTCACCCCCAGTTTTCATGGAAGGCCTCTCTGTGGAGGCCTTTGCCACTTATCCCTACAGTTTGTTCTCTAATCTGCCAACACAGCTGTTTTTTTGCCCCATCCCTTCAACTGCTATATGGTGCTGAATCCCCCGTTTCCTAAGCACCATGACTTCCTGTTTCTTATTTAAGACTTTTTCTTTCTACATTATCTTGGTTTCTCTTTTCTTTCTTGTACTGTTTGTTTGGATGTATCTTTTATATATTAGAGCCTTTTCTCATTTTTTTGATAATCCTTGGGTCTCCATTAATGTTTAAGAATAAGGCCATTAAAAGTTAACTTGATGCTTTATACACGTGATCCTGATGTTGTAGTCTTCACTGCCAGATGATACAGTCATCATGTTTTACCAGATGTCTCCATGATGATTTTTAAACTATGGATGTTTTCTAATTTATGTAGTTAAGTTTGTCATTTCCTAAGTTTTCTTCTTACTTGCTCTATTTAGAAAATGCTACCTTAAAATTATGCAGCTATTTTGTGTGTATATGTGTATATATAAACACACAAACACATGCACATAGACATATATACACCTCCATACACATTTACACTTACATTCAATATGGTGTGTTAGGACCTATTTATAGGGGTCAGAATCTAAGATACTGATGGCAGTATGAATTTGACTTTGGAAGAAAGATAATTTTTTTTTAATTTAGAAAGCAAGGATAAAGAGTGAGTGGTGGGCTGGAGTTGTAGCTCAGTGTTAGAGCACTTGCCTAGCGCATGTGAGGCCCTGGGTTTGATCCTCAGCACCACATAAAAATAAATAAATAGAATAAAGGTATTGTGAAAAAAAATCTTTAAAAAAAGGGTCTTGACTTAGGAGAATGTATGAATTAAAAAATTTAGACAATATAATATCCAAAAAATTACAATTATATCTTCCAATATTAGATTTTTTCCTAATTTTCTAGCTTCCACCTTTCAAGTACTCATCTTTCTCTCTTGTCTTACTTTTCATCTGCTTTTTATTATCTTTTCTATAAAATTTCCTTGTTCATTTTATCTTCACATTTCCATTTAATAATTATTTTAATTTTGAACTTTGTTATTTCATTTTGCTTCATATTTATCATCATTTACTTGGGTCTTTTCTTTCAGGGTTCAATAACTGATACTTTCCCCTATTTTGTAGTTCGAAAAGTTATTCAGTGCTCAAGACCTGCAACATCACCTCCTTTTCCCTTTGATTCTGATTTCAGGGAAACATGGCACACACCAAAGGGAATCTCCATTCCACAGAGAATCTTTTCAAAATCTTCAGGCCTTTTTATCCCTGTCCACAGTTAAGGTTTCATAACCCCCAACTTCTGCAGTTGCTGCTTCAGAGAAAACTAATGGTATATATGTTATCCTGTCCCTGATTACTGTGGCTAAAATAGCCTTGTATTTGATTATACAATCAATTATAAGATCTTTACTATCCAGTCATTTTCTTGGGGTGAATTTTTTCCCCTTTTTCTGAGCTCTCTTTTTCTATCATTTTCTTTTATTAAAATAATTTCAGTTTTAACATCATTTTATTTAAATGTTAGCAGCATATCTCTGCAAACTATATAGAGTAGCAGATACTAATATTGCTTTATTTTAATCATGTTTTGGTATGTAGTATTTGGAAATTTTACCTACAAATTTCCCTTGGACTGCTTCTAACTCAAAATAAAGCAAATTTCAGAAAGTTTCTATGGCTTATATAAATAAACCACATCTCATTAACAATCTATATTACCTTTAAAAAAGAGGTAGGCTAGATTAGGCTCTCACATGTAAATGTTGAAGTATAAATAGATTTAGGTCAGCATGTTATATAATCCAATAGCTTTCTTGTATCTCTCCTCAACCCACCACCTCTAATAGATGCAAATACTGGAGGGATCCCAGGCAGTACCATTTCTCAATATGCTGCATTATTTTTATATGTCTGGTGTTTTATGATTACAGGCTAATAGCCACAAAATTAAACATATCTTAAACAGGAATACTTAATAGTCAGATAGTATTTCATGGAAGTGCTCTCCATGATATTAAATCATGAAGAAGGGAGTAGCCCTTACGTCTATATCTCTTGTCTACCTCTCACCTTCTATATAGCCAAGGAAGTGTTGATATTTTTTACTTTGTGGTAGGAAATGGTTCTTACACACCATACATCCTATTCTGTGGCTTACAGTAAAACTTCAAACTCAGTTTTCCAAGTTTTATTTTTTTAATGGTTAATATTTAAAGACAAGCTTTGCTAATTTAGAAAATGTTTTTTTTTTTTTTTTCTCTCTGGTGTCTGGCTCTAGAAATTTAAAGTCATGTTTTTTTTAAGTGGCAGAGTTAAAGCCACATTTTAAAGCCATTAATTTTAAAAGAGTTTTCAAGATCAGTTTTGAAAATCAAGAAGGATTTATGTCAATTATTTCTTTCTCTTCAAACACTCTCCCAGCTCTCCCTAAGGCAAAGATTGCTTCTGGCTCAGGATGGGAAAGATCATTTATAAGCAAGTACAAGAGAAAAAAACCACATGATGTATTTCAAAATATTCTCCCACTTTCAATACTTAATGAAGGAATAAAAAATCTAAAAAAGACCTGGTAGGACAGAAATATGGAGGGAAACCTTCACTGTGGAGTTGAGTCATAGGATGTTACCATGTGTATTTTTCATCATGAGAATGAAATCATATAAGCTAAATTGAGTGAAATTCGAAATGACATTTTACTTTTTTTATATCCATACCTTAATGGACTAGCTTTCGTACATCTGAAATGATCTCTGAGAAATAAAAATAGCATTGCATTTTTATTTTTTATTTGTTGCTTTTGTGAGAGAGACATCATTCCACACAGCTAGTACTTTCAGTACTTTATATGAATTAGAAAAGTCATCTCTTCTTTTATGGCTAGGCAGATGCTGCACAGAACTTGATGTGTGGATTCTTCTTGCATCCTGCTCAGCAGGGCCCACATGAGATTGCTTGGCCTTGTGTTTTCCTAAGATTGCAGTCATGAAATGAGAACAGCTCTCAACTGTAATCCAATGAAATAACAAAGCAAAATGCATTTGATGAAGGTATCATCAGTAGCAATTTCTAAGTCCTCTTGAGATTGAGGTTGGATGAGTTTTCCATTTCCTGTAAATTATGCAATGAGAGAGAACATTTCATAGGAAAAGTTTTTTTCCATAGTATTTTGGAAAAAGAACCCATAATCTAGTTTAAAAAATAGAAACAGACTCAAAATGAGTTTGTACCCATTCATGCTCCAGCAACTACTAAGAAAGTTGGCAAAAATAATAGTTCTCAGCAGAATTATTTTTAAATTGCTATTTGCGCATTACTGAATCAATATATTTAGATCATCCAGCATCTGAACTTATATAGTTCATTCAAGTTTAAATATGCTTAGAGTACTATAAATCTGGCACTGTTGTAATTTCATATGATTTCAGAATCTTGTACTCAGACTTCCAAAATCAATTTAATTGACCAACTCTTTTAGTCCAGGCAATGTTACTGTAATATTAAATATATTGGTTCATAGCTAAGCACCATAAGCTTTATGATCATTTTTGTCTCATAGAGAAAGCTTTTGTTTAGCCCAATTTATTTATTTCTCCTGCTGGAGGCCTAAAGAGTGTACAATTTTATGTCCTTAATCTCTTGTATTTGACTAAATGCCCGTCATGTGGTTGATAAGATTTCTTAAGGGGAAGAAATCCCCCCCTTAGGACAAACTAAGTTCTCCATAATTCATTTTTCACATAGAATGAAATCTATTAGAAAACCTGTGCATAGTTAGTGATTTCTGACTATTCTCATAGAATATTTGGACAAAATTCTCAAGATGTAGATCAAGGACCAAAGAAAATTTATACACACACACACACACCCCCACACATATACACACACACAAAATTGAAAAATGTATATATACACACTCTGTCTCTATATATCCATATGATAAATGCAGATTCTGAAACATTTGGATCAAAATCTCTGGGAACAGTGTTGGAAATCTGTTTTTACTACCATTTCTAGATGGTGTGAGAACATGCCCACCATCAGGGACTTCTGTGGCAGGAAGTGGAGAAGGCCTGCTTAAGAAGAGTAGCTTTTCCATTTCCTGATTCCAGTTTTGATCAGAGTAGCTTCATTTTTCTACAAGTCTAGTACTGATTTTTTTTAAGAACAAAATGTTTCAGAAGGAAAAAATTGCTTCATGATAACTACATTTTAAAACATAAAATCAAAGTTATATATTGTAAAGTATCTATTACAATTGAGAATTAGTTTAGGAAAAAATTGTTTAACTTGAATGGACCTAAAACCATAATTTTAAGGCACCCTTTAGCTTGCCTCATTCATTCTATGAGACCCAATGTGTTTTCTCAAACATTTGCCTATATATTTTCTTATTTCTATAGTTCTAATTAAAATGATTTTGTCTTTATGTTGAACTGAAACTAAAACATACAAATCCTATTGATTACCTAGAGATGACAGATATTTTAACTATTTGGGATTTTAGGGCTAATTACATGTTGTTGAAAAACTTTATTTGATGAGCTATCATTCAAAATTGCTAGGCAAATGAGAACACAATTTCTTAAACATGTGTCTTATTTGAGAAGCACAGAGGTATTCAGAGTTTTCTTCATTTTTCATAATGCTAGTCATTATTTTTCAGGTGAAAATGAGGTATAGTCCCCACTGCCATAAGTGTACCTACATCCATGTCTATATTGTATGTTTGTACATTCTTGACATAATAAACTAAAAGCCACATAAAAATGCAAACTGTATCTGTGACATAACTCTGCATTTCATTATCTATCTAGCATAGGATGTTAATATGAATAAAAGCTTCAGTAAACTGATAATAGTGTAATATTTTATGCTCAGAATAATGATTTTTAAAACTTTAGTCCCTTAGGGATTATTACTGGATTTACTGCCTGCTTAGAGCCTTCTTTAGTAAGAAAATAAGCAACTCTTTTATAGTTCAATTTAGATGCTTTTATATTCTCCCAACAAAATGTTAACAAATCCAAATTTTTAAACTAAAAATAATCGTTAAATACCAGTTTTTGTTAATAGTTTTACTGCAATAAATATAAAAATTCAAATCATCATATACAATTTAACTGTTGACATTTCCTTTTAACTGTTTTAATACTTGCCGGCAAGTGGCATTCTGACTGAATTACCACAGAATGAATGTAAAGCATGATTATACCTCTAAGAAACAAGAAACAATGCCATTATTTTAGACTGACATGGAGTTAAGAACTTATTTTATACATTTTTACACATATCAGTAATTCATTTTTTATTAAGTGAATTAAATTACAAGTTTTAACTTTATTCAAAAATTTTTAGCTTGTAAGTAGTTTTTAAAAAAGGGCTAGAGTGACTTGATTTTAAGCGTACATGCCTTTCCTAAAATAACACATACGTGGAGAGTGATTAAGTCACATATTAGCTATAGAAGGTAAAGTTTAAGAAGGCATTCATAGTATGTGACTTTGTTATGTTACTAACAATACAGCCTCTTTTAGTTATATAATAAAATTGTAATTTTTATATTGCAGTCACATTGTATTCAAAAATTAAAAATTTAGTTTCATTGTGTCAATTTTAAAAATGCTTTTCCTTTGACCGCATCAAGATGAAGTGAATTTAGTCTAGGTCATAGATAGAATTGTTATAGTTATATAAATTTTGGAGAAAAAACATTCCTCAACTATGTAAACGTAAATTCCTTTTAACTTAATTATCTACAGTGAGAAAAGAATTGGAAAGCATGAACATACTGTATTCCATTTGAATCATTTTATACCATCAAATGATCTTCTGACATAATGATTGATACATATACATCAGTGCCTCAAACCAATGATCTTTATTGCCCTGAAGGTTCATAGGTCTTTAGGACTTTATGACTAACCATACAATTTGTTCTTACATTAAGCACTTGTTTCCTGAGCCACTGAGAAGAGAAAGCTTCATTAGACATGGAGCCAGAATGTACATGAATAGCCAGGTAATGCTCAGTAGAAAGTCTTTCCCACTCAAAGAATGGACCCCTCAGGCAACAACCTATGGCTGGTACATGCTTACTTGCATGTCTATCTTAATTAATATGTGCTTTGGGTTTTGTTATATATATATACATTAATTAAAATATTGTCATGGTTAAAAACCAGATGCTGATTTCTTTAACAAATTTTTAATTCTTATATTGTTAAAATCCTTTTATTTTACCACAAAAGGAGAAATTCATTTTCACTGTTTGAAAATATTTAAATATAGGTGGAATGAAAAACAATGACAACACCTATAATCCTAATATTGTGACATAAGAATTGTACATAAATGAAAACATATTTTCAAGAAAATTCTTTATACTGACTATTCTAATCTCTTTTAATTTTATATACAATCTGCATTTCACTCTTTACCAATACTTTTTAATGGACCAATAGTATTTATAATATAATAATATATAATATATGTTTTATATATATTAAATCTATAATATATAGCATATAATAGAGCATATACTATAGATTTATTATATAATTTAATATATAATAATATAAATTCAATATATAACATGGAATATTAAATTAATATATAATATAAATTAAATATAAATATATTTATTTATAAGTATAATATGAACTTATATTTATATTAAATATAATTATATATTCATTTAATATATAATAATATATATATTATATAATAGTAGTAAGTGAATATACCATAACTGACTAACTCAGTTCTTCACTGTTCACAAGTTGACTTTGGTGATGACCACTTTTAATCAGTTTTTAATGAATAACATGTGGCTTTACCTACTTCTCAGATTATATACTAAGAGGAAAGAAAACACATGAAGTACAATTTTGATGTTAATTATCATCCATATTTTAAGACTTCTGATTCATAAATTTAAACGTACCATTTTTGCTAGTACTATATAGCAGTGTCTATTTTCTGGTATGTTTGCCAGCACTTATGTATTTCAATATTTTTCACATTTTCTAATTTAATAAGTTAAAATAGCATCCAATTGTGTATTTTTACATTTCTTGATAATAATGATGCTTACTTGTTCTTTTCTTTGTATTTTTCTAACTGTATTTTCGTAACTGTGTTTCCTCATTGTTTTCCCTAGTTTGGTTTGAAATATATAGTGCTTATGATTTTTTCTTATTGATTTACAAAATCTTTTAAAACATTGATGTAATTTTATCAATCGATTATGAAAATTATTTCCCCCAATTTTTATTGGCCTTTTGTTACCATTTATCCTATTTTCTCATGTCTCAAAATTCCTGTTACACACCGTTATGTCTGCCAACTTTACTCTTCATTTCTTCAACTTTACTCTTTTTTGTGCTTAGAAAGACATTTTTCACTCCAAGTACATATAAAATTTGCCTTCATATTCTACTATATTTCAATTGTTTTGATGTGTTGCAATTACACCTTCAATCCACCTGGTAATTTATTTTATTTTATTTTATTTTTTTTCCCAAAAGTTGCATTTTAATACATGTTGGCAAACATAACAGAAAAAAAAAAATTATCAGAAGCTGTACACACTATTCACTGAAAACATTTGTTGAGGCAAATAGAAAAAAATTGTTACAATCATAATTTTTCTAACTTTGCACAAAATTATAAGTAGATTACATTCTTCATATTAAACATCTTTATATGCACTTTCAAAGACTGCTTAAAAAACTCGGAATGGATCCACCGTTTGACCCAGCTATCCCACTCCTTGGCCTATACCCTAAAGACTTAAAAACAGCACACTACAGTAAAGCAGCCACTTCAATGTTTATAGCAGCACAATTCACAATTGCAAAACTGTGGAAGCAACCCAGATGTCCTTCAATAGATGAATGGATAAAGAAACTGTGGT
>CM053410.1:21941257-22058586 GCA_028644305.1 Xerus rutilus | reverse complement strand
CACCTGGTAATTTAATATGGTAAAATGGTATGGGAAAAGAATATAATTTGGGGTAGTAATAAGCCAGTTTATATAATATATTTTTAATGGTTAGTACATTTTAGTGATATATGATAGGTTCATTTGGACACTCATAAATGCATCTAACAACTTTCTTCATTTCAATCACTGGTACTATCCCTTTTCCTCCTCCTCCTTCCTTGATCTCCTTCTTCTACTCTATTGGTCTTTCTTTAACTAATTTATTTATTTATTAAATTATTGCATTACAATTGCATATAAAATTATAAGATGCACTTATATTTATAAATATAAATATTGATATATTTATACATGCACATAACATATCTTGGTCAATGTTATTCACTAATACTTTGTTTCCCTCCCAACCTAACTACATCTTGGGATTCTGCTTTTACTCTACTGCCCTCTATTCTATTTTTGTCTCTATTCTATTTGTGTGAAATCCCCTTTTTAAATCCCTTTCTTCTCTCTGTATTTTGCATATGAGAGAACAATTAACTATTGATTCTGAGAGACTGGCATATTTCACTTAGTATGAGTCTGGCGTATTTCACTTAGTATAATGTTCTCTAGTTCCATTCATTGACCAGCTCGTGACATGATTTAATCCTTCTTCATGGCTGAGTAGAACTACATTGTATATATGTGTCACATTTTCTTTATACATTCATCGATTGATGAGCACTTAGGCTGGTTCTATAACTTGGCTATTGTGGATTGTGATGCTATCAACATTGTTATGCATGTATTGCTATAGAATGCTTATTTTAGTTCTTTTGGATAAATATCAAGGAGTGGGATTCCTGGGTCATATAGTGGTTCCACTCCTAGTCTTTTGAAGAATCATCATACTGCTTTCCAAAGTGATTGTACCAATTTGCAGTTCCATCCACAATGTATAAATATGGATTCTTGCGCCACATTCTTGCCAGCAATTATTCTATTTTGTATTATTCTTGATTGTCATTCTGACTGACGTGAGATGAAATTTTAGTGTAGTTTTGATTTGCATCTCCCTGATTACTAAGGATGTTGAACTCTTTTTTCATGTATTTATTAGTCATTTGTATTTCTTCTTTAAGAAATGTCTCAAGATATTCTGTCTCTTTATTAAGTGTGTTATGAGATTTGTGTGTGTGTTTGTGTAAGTTTTTTGACTACCGTATATATTTGGGTTGGTAATTCCCTATTGGAGGAATAGTTGGCAAAGAGTTTCTCCCATTCTGTAGGCTCTCACTTCATGTTTCTAATTGTTTCCTTCATGTGCAGCTGTTTAATTTAATGCTATCCAACTTATTAATTCTTGATTTTATTTCTTGAGTCTAAGCATCTTATTAAGGAAGTTAGTGTCTGCACCAACATGTTGGAGTGTTGCCCTTACGTTTTCTTCTAGCAGTTTCTATTTTTCTGCTATAATTTCTAAGTCTTTCATTACTTTGAGCTAATTTTTGTGCAGGATAAACAGTAGGGATCTAGTTTCATTCTTTACATATGGCTATCCAGTTTTCCCAAAACCATTTGCTTAAAAGGCTATCATTTCATCAGACACTGTGGCACACATCTGTAATCCCAGAGATTTGGGAGTCTGAGGCAGGAGGATTGCAAGTTCAAGGCCATCCTCAGAAACTTAGTGAGGCGCTAAGCATCTTAGTGGAAAGACCTTATCTCAAAACAAAAATAAATAAATAAAAGAGGCTGAGGATGTAGCTCAGTGGTAAAGTACCCCTAGGTTTAATTTCCAATACCAAAAACAAAAACAAACAAATGAACAAAAAATGGCTATCTTTTCTTTAACGTGCTTTTGGCATCTTTGTCAAGGATCAGATAATTGTATTTACATGAGTTTCTCTCTGTGTCTTCTAGTCTATTCCATTGGCCTTCATATCTGTTTATCTGTTTTATGCTGGTTTTTCACTATGTCTCTGTAGTATAAATTGAAATCAAATATCGTGATGCCTCCAGCCTCATTCATGTTGCTCAGGACTGCTTTCACTCTTCTGGGGCTTTTATTTTTCCATATAAAATTTAGGACTATTTTTTTCCTATTTTTGTGAAGAATGTTATTGATTTTTTGATGGGTACTGCATTGAATTTGGAGATTGCTTTTGGTAGTATGGCCATTATGATGATACTAATTCTACCTCTCCATGATCATGGTATGTCTTTCCATCTCTAAGGTCATCTTCAATTTCTTTCTTCAGTGTTTTATAATTTTCAATGTAGAAGTCTTTCTTCTCATTAGTTAGATTTATTCCCAAATAATTTTTTGAGAGTATTGTAAATGGAATAGTTTACTTGGTTTCTCTCTCAGTGGATTCATTACTGGAGTAAAGAAGAACTATTGATTATTTTGTATTGATCTTGTATCCTGCAACTTTGCTGAATTAGTTTATTAGCTCAAGAAGTCTTCTTGTGAAGATTTTGGATATTCTAAGTATAGGATCATGTCATCAACAAATAGATAACTTGACTTCTTTGTTTTCATTGTATTTCTTTAATTTTCTTCTCCTACCTTATTACTTTGGCTATTTTCAAGAACTATATTGAATAGGAATGGTAAGAGTAGACATCTTTTTGTCTTACTCCTGATTGTAGAGGAAATATTTTCAGTTTGTCTCTATTAAGTATGATGATATATGACCTTTCTCATATATGACCTTTATGGTATTTAGGTATGTTCCTCCTCAGTTTCTTCAGTGTTTTTAACATGAATGGTGGTTAAATTCATCAAAGGCTTTTTCTGCATCTATTGAGATGATCATGTGATTTTTGTTCTTGACACTTTTTATATGATGAATAATATTTATTTATTAACATATATAGAACAATCTTGCATTCCTGGGATGAAACCAACTTTTAATGGTCCTAGTTTTTAAACCTTTTGGATGTTATTTGCTAATTTTTATTAAGGACTTTTCATATATTTAAATCAAGGATATTGGTTTGTACTTTTCTTGTGTTGACATAGCTTTATCTGGTTTTGGTATCAGGGTGATTTTTGGCTTCATAGAATGAATTAGGGAGTGTTTCCTCCCTTCGTATTTCAATTCTTAGTCTTTTGAATAATTGCCATAATCTGCAGAGAATTGGTTATTAGTTCTTTAAAAATCTTAAAGAACTCAACTGAGCATCCATTTGGTCCTGGCTTTAACTTTGTTGGAAGATTTTTATTATTACTTCAATTAGGTTTGATATCAATTTGCTTAAACTTTTATATCCATTTGGTTCAATTTTGATAGATCATAAATGTCAAGAAATTTGTCAATATTTTCTAGTTTTTCTAATTTATTGGAGTATACACTTTCAAAATAGTCCTTAATGATCTTATGTATTTCAGAAATGTCTATGATGATCTCCTTTTTCATCTTATTTTATTGATTTGGATTTTCGCTTGCTTTCTTTTGGTTAGTTTGGACAAGGGTTTATCAATGTTATTCATCTTTTTTGAAAAATCAAGCCTGTAGTTTTTTTCCTTTAGTATTTTTTCCTCAATTTTATTAATTTTGGTTGTGATGATCTTATTTGGATCTAATATTAATTATTTCCTTCTTTTGTAGGGCCTTGAGATGTAGCATTAGATTTTATTGAAGATGTTTCTTTCTTTTCTTTTATTATAGACACAATGCTATTAACTTTGCATTTAGAACTTCCTTCATAGTGTCCCAGATATTTTGGTGTGTTATATCACTATTCTCATTTGATTATAGAAATTTTTAAATTTTTCTTCTTATTTCTTCTATGATCCACTTCTCAGTTTTAAAACTATTTTTCAATCTCCATATACTTCTGTGGTTTCTATAATTTTTCTTACTGTCAATTTTTAATTTCATTCCATTATGATT
Source organism: Xerus rutilus (assembly GCA_028644305.1). Lineage (NCBI taxonomy): Eukaryota > Metazoa > Chordata > Mammalia > Rodentia > Sciuridae > Xerus > Xerus rutilus. Next base: position 22,054,720 of record CM053410.1, on the reverse strand, counting down.
TGATGAGATGCATACATAAGATTAATTATATTTGTATTTGCTGAGACTGGTTTTGTGATGTAGAATATGGTCTGTTTTTTAAAAGTCCTGAAGCTGCTGAGAAGAGAGTCAATTCAGCTATTTTGGATGAAATAGTCTGTAGATGTCTGTTAGGTTGATTCAATATATGATATTATTTATGGTGGAAGTATTTTTACTGATTTTTACATCTGGATGATCTATCTATTGGTGAGAGGAGTGTATTGAAATCACCTAGTTATTGTATTGGAGTTTATCTGAGATTTAATGTCAAGAAGTGTTTGTTTTATGTAGTTAGATGCACTGTCCTTTGGGGCATATTTGCTATCAGTGTATCTTCTTTTTGAATCATTCCCTTTACCAATAGATAGCGACCATTTTTGTCTCTTCTGACTAATTTTTCTTTAAAATTGGCTTTGTCAGATATGAGAATAGCTACTATAGCTTGTTTTAGGGCTCCATTCACATGGAATATAGTTTTTCATCCTTTTGCTTTTAGCTTGTGTATATCTTTGCCTATATGATGATTCTCTTGCAAACAGGATAGAGTTGAAACTTGTATTTTTTAATCTATTCTGCAAATCTGTGTCTTTTCTTTGAAGTGCTTAGATAACATGTTCAGTGTTATTACAAATAGATGTTTGTTACTTGCTGCCATATTGGTTTTTTTTTTCTTATATTTAATTTGGTCCTAATTTTAATTTATTCACTTGCTCTCCTAGAAAGTCATCCATTATGAGAGCTTTATGGTTTACTTTTTAGTTATTCTGTGTGTATTACACACAAAATATATACTACAAGTATATTTGTAGTGCTAGCTTAGTGGTCATTCATTCTTTTAGTTTATCCTTACCACAGAAAGTTATTATTTCATCTTTGCTTCTGAAAAATAGCTTTGCTATGTATAGGAATTGTGGCCAGTAATTATTTTCTTTCAGAGCTTGGATTATATCATTCTAAGCTCTTCTTTATTTTAGAGTCTGAGTTCAGAATTCAAAAGTGACTCTTATTTACTTTTAAATGTGACCTGACGTTTAAAAAAATATGGACAACTTTATAAACTCATATAATCCTTGCACAAAGGCCATTCTAATCTTTTTTTGTATTCCTTAGTATTTGTGCTGCTAAAGTGAACACTGATTTAATGTTTTTTTAACAGATGCATTTATGCTTAATTAATTGTTTCTCACTGCTGACAGATCCCTAGCTCTAGATGGTAAAAATCTCCATACTAACCTTGAAATTTTTCTGTTGCTCACACTTACTGATAAGTGTGATAATGCTGTGTAGGATCTATCAATGACAAAGGCCTGACATGTGGCTAAGAATCTGCCTTTATGTTGCTTGTTTTATTAAATCATACACCAGCTTGATGTGCCCATCCAGCAACAAATTTTGCAGCTTCACTCCTTTAACCTACCTTACTAGTCTGCTAGAGCATGGCCACTTTTTTCTTCAGGGACAACCAGTTATCTCCACCTTTCAGGATTTACCTTGCCATGACTTCAAGAACCAAATTTACTTTTGGCATTTGAAAAGTGAAAATAACAAAAAAACCCCAAAAAACTAATGTGGTATTCAGGGTTACTTTTATCCAATTAAATCTTGATGTTTCTACTCTAATTTTGTATCTTATTTTGTAAGAATATCCCCAGTCTCAGGTATCCCATTTTCTTTAGGTTTAGGTTTCTTTACCTATAGTCTTGAAAGCAATGCCATTAAATGCAGCCCTGTGGTCATTACCTGCTAAATCCTTCTCAGATTGAGTCATTTTTGGGAACCAATGGATTTGTCTACAGGTGACATTGTAAAGTTTCAATGCTTGTACAAGGTTTATTTGGCTTCTATAAGAAATTATCACAGACTTGGTGACTTGAAACAGCTGAAGTATGTTTTCTCCCAACTCTGAAGACAAAAGTCTGAAATCAGAATAGGTCAAGATCAAAATGGTGGCAGGGCTATGCCTCATATAAAGCTCCAGAGGAGAATCTCTTTCTTGCTTTTTCCATTTTGGTGACCACTGGTATTCCTTGATTAGTGATGGCCACATTCCTTTTCTGTGTACTCTGTCAAATGTGCCTCTCTGTCTCTTTTACCATCTCATTTGTGATTGCCTGTAGGATCCACTCAGAAAATATAGGACAGTTGTTCCATTCCAAGATTGTTCATTAAATCACATGTGAATAGTCTTTGCCATATAAAGTAACAGTTACAGGTTTCAAGTATTAGCATCTTATGTCTTTGGGGACCATCACCTAGCTTATTATAGTGCTCCATTTCTAGAATAAAATAACACTAGGTTTAAATCCTATCTCCAGAATTCATTAGCTGCATTAACTTTAATGATGATGCAAGTTCTCTGAGTTTCAATCTCATTATCTGAAAAAAAAAATGAGCATAAGAGTAGAAACCTTACATGCTTATTGTCAGCTATAAGGAAATGCCTATAAACTCATTATCAAAGAACATGTCTCATACCACAATGTTAAAGGTTAGTTATCACTTTGGGATATAAATTTCAAAGGATATTGGATTAAATTGCAGAGAGCTTTAAATATTCTGCTAAAGAGTACAACATGGAGGGGCACGCTCAGAAGCTGTTGCTGGATGTGAATCATACGATGAATAGAAATGAATTAAAGATTTTTTTCTGGTGTTTGTAGACAGGATTGAAAAAGAAAGAAAAATTTTGTGGAAATTATCAAGTGGGGCTAATGTGCATGAACTAGAGAGAAAGAAAATCTTTGGAAAGCAAGGAATTTATATGTCTCCCTAGATCACAGTCTTCAAGAGGGTAAAAGGAAAGTGTTTTTTAAAAAACACGGTAGTCTTGGTATCTAACCAAACAAATTCTACCTATTCTTTTTTCTCTCTGAATATCTTTTAATGAACTATTTAGAATCCATTCTAAGTTGTTAATATTGGTGACCCAAGCCACTAGAAGGAATTTAGTATCATCTCATAAATTTTTTGAATAAATTTATTAAAAACACAGAAAATGCAAGATTTTCTTTGGAAACAGATGGCCTGAATACAACTTTGGGATTATGATTGAACAGCAGTTTTGTAGGAATCAATAGTGTCATGTAGTTGATAAAAATTATTAGTACTCTTAGCTCTTTGTTCCTGATTAATAATCTAGGCAATAAAATAGATAAACTAAGATATAAAGATTGTGCGTTAGTCAGGTTTTAGTCAAGAAAACAGGCACCAGTCTTAGGAATTCTAGTCAGGAAAAGATTTAAAATGCAGGGGATTAAGGTGTTTTCAAAGTCTTTGAAAGGGTTGGGAGAGCAATGTCAAAGAAGCTGCCAAGAATCTCAGAAAATCAGAAAATTGAAAGGATGGCAGGGAACTGTTTATGATCTCATTTCTAGAAAACACTGAATGGAGAGTCAAAGAGAATGCCTAGAAATGGCTGTAGCTCTAACTCCTGTCAAAGACCACTTGCCTGCCTGCCAGTATCCAAAAAGTAAAAGTGGCTTCTCTTTCATCTTCCAAACCATGAATTTCACTTCTTATTGAAGGATTTCAGCCAGAACCCTTTTAATGAGGGACTCTGGGAAATGTAAGTTCATGTTTTTTAGCCATTATAGTACCAGAGAGCATGTCAAAGGGTGAGGATGGCTCTGAGTTCTAGCAGAGGATTTAAAACAGGGAATTGTCTCTGTAATGAGCTTGAGTCATATTTAAGACTGTAAATAAAGAATCCTAGCAGGAAGCCTGAAAATGTCTATGGAACAGGATTTGAATTTGCCCTAATTTCTCTAGATTATCCAAGGTAAGACATATGTTTAGTTTACTCTGATGAAAATTTCAACATTGCATTAATTTAAAAAAAAAAGTCTCTGTAATGAGAACTATCTGATGTGGGATGGGCTTCTTTAGGTACAAGTTCTGTTCAAATAGATGATAAGTGAGAATACTTGTGATGAATTTCCTGTTGTGTTTGTAGTATACATTCCACCTCCAATATACTATGATTTATTTTTAGGCATAGTGGGGAGAAGAGGGATCTCTAAGCAAGAAATTGACAAGAAGAAAGATGGTTGTATAATAAAAAAAGATGAAAGAAAGTTATCACTGTAGGGAAAGAAGTAAAAGTAGCTTTTATTTCTGAGATTGTAATCATATTGTTAATTAATCTTAATTAATTAATTAATTTTTACTAGGTACTAGGAATTGGACATAGGCACTTTACTACCGAGCTACAACCCAGGACTTTTATTTTTTATTTTGAGACAGGGTCTTGCTAAGTTACTCAGGGCCTCAGTAAGTTGCTGAGGCGGGTCTTGAACTTGCAGTCCACATGCCTCAGGCTTCCGAGTCACTGGGATTATACTCGGCTGGTATTATATTTTGATGGCAGTAGTAGAAGACGGTGTGAAAAATAATATGGGTGGAATTCGTGTCTTAGAAAAGAGAACATTAAAGATTTGCTAAATCAGTGCCATCACATTAAGGTTTAAAGCCACTGAGTGTATCAGAATTAAAATATGAGACCTTTGATGAGAACTTGCTGGAGATAGTGGAGAACTACTATAATCAGCATGCAAGGGAGAAAATCATAGAATTTAAATTTTAGAAAGTTTGCCAAGTAGGGGCTGAGGTTGTGGCTCAGTGGCAGAGCGCTTGCCTCGCACATGTGAGGCACTGGGTTCGATCCTCAGCACCACATAAAAATAAGTAAACAAAAATAAAAGATCACTGTGTCCATGTATAACTAAAAAAATATTTAAAAAAAAAAATAAAGTTTGCCAAGTAAATGGTATATGCAAATGGAGGCATGGGTGTTGAAGTGGAGAGACCTTTTGTTTTTCTTTAGAGTTATAATTTATTTTGTTAATATACTTTATGAATATCCTCATTTTTTAAATCTTTATTGTTAATTCTATCAGCAAAATGTTCTGGATATATTCATCTGTTTTTATTTTGTTTCTCCTTCTATAAACATTCAATACCTTAATTTTTTTCTTTTGTGCTGTTCTCAGATTTCAGCACCAAGAAAAATATTTTTGTAATAAATTTGTTTAACAGAGTTGCCGCCTCAGCATCCATTTTTAGTCCTGACATAATGTGTCTGAATGACTTAAAACTTTTCTTTCTGATGTGGTTGTGATGTGACCTGCCCATTCCTCACTTCACTGACCCAAAACCAACACACCCATGGCTGTCAAACACACTGCAACCTAAAAGTTAACACCAGAGTCATGCAAATAATTGCCCTCACCTGAGTGCTCCTTAAATGAGGCAACGTACATGTCTCAGGAAAGCCAGAGGGATAAGGAATGTGGACCTTACGAAGAGGTGTCATCCCACAGGTCATTGGTCTATCATTCCCCCTCTGCTTCTTGAGGGTGTCCTGGACACTGCATCTCCATTCTCCATACCTGCAAGACACTCTCCCCTCTTCTTTATGGACCTATAAATAATAAAACTACCTCTATTATTTCGTGGTTTGGTTTTGCTGCTTCCTCAAGGTCTCACCAGACTGATACGCACAAACTAACTCTTCTACCAGTCAAGGCTCTCCTAGACAGTGGCTATTTTAATGTGAAAAAATTGGAAGCAGATCAGACAAGAGCCACAGAGAACCTGCCAGTATAAAGCAGCTTCCTATGAGAGGAAGACCTGGTCAGACACTTAGATGTTAGGCCATTCCCCAGGATAAAGAAATGCCCTGTTGTTATGGTTCAGATATTAGGTATCCCAGGAAAGTTCATGTGTGAAACAAATGTAAGGAAGTTAAGAGAGGAAACAATGGCATTAGGAAAACCTTAATCTAATCAGGGGGTGGTAACTGTAGGGCAGGTGTGGTATGGCTGGAGGAGGTGGGTCATTGGGGACATGCCTTTGGGGTATATATTTTATACCTGGAGAGAGAAGCTGTGTCTCTCAACTTCCTAGTGCCATGTTCTGGACCACTTTCCTCTGCCACACCTTTCTGTCATGATGTCCCGCCTCACCTCAGGCCCCAATGAATGGAACCAGCCCTCTATGGACTGAGACCTCTGAAACCATGTGAGTCAAATAAACTTCCTCTTCTGAAATTGTTCTTGTCAGATCTTTTGGTCGCAGCATGGAAAAAAGTGACTAAAATGCCTATGAATGTTGACACGTTGTCAACATTCATGACCACATCCCCTGTAGCCCCATGAGGGCAGGGCTAGAGTGTGTAGCCATCTCTAAAGGGACCTTGGGACCTGATTAGAGGAAAATAAAACAGCTTTGAAAGCATTTCCCTTGAGTTTGCTTTATAAAGTGTCTTCCTGGTTAGCTAAACTCACCTTTTATTGAAATCTGCAAACTTTTAAGATAAGCTTATTTTTAACGGAGGCATTTCCTTACATGCTCCTGCTAGAGCTGGTTCTAGTTTCCATTTGGGCATTTTAACCTTTATTATAAACATTATTCATTTAATTTAACGTTTCCTATCACCAAGGATCACTATAAAAGTGGGTTTTAAAATTTCTATCCTTTTAAAAGGAATTCACTAAATTGAATTTAAACTTCTCTATGGATTTTGAGATAATAAAATAAATTGAACAAAAGTTAACAGAGTACAGTATACATAAAGCTCAGTATAAAAAATATACTGTGAGGTTTAATAGAGCAGAGAAGGCAGCTCTATTACCTGCTGCAGTTGTTGTGTATTCATTCAGGAGGCATAGGAATAGGAGTAAGGAGGAACAATGCATTGTCTTTATGGTATGCAAGTTTCTGCTTGAATGTGATGCTGTGTTTTGCATATTAAAAAGATATTTATTTGAAGGAAGATGTGACTTTAATGCAGTGATCCACATTTCTCTGACATTAGGAACATAAATTATTCCTGAGAGTTTATATAATATTCAAATTAAACCATAAACTAGGAGCAAAAGTACTTCTCATTTAGTTATCCTGTCTGGCACAGACCTGCTCTCCCAGGTACTATTTACATTCATCTTACAGGGACTACCTTGTAGGACTCCAAACATAAGTTCTTTAGTCCCAACAAGGTTTTTCAGTACCGTTACCATTCAAAATTAATGATCTTCAAGTTCTCTGTGACTCTACTATCTGTGAAGACATTTTGACTTAGTTATCAAGCGAAGCAGCTCAGTTTAATATTAATTTTTGTTCTGCTATAAAGACCAAATAAATCAAATGATAGAAGACTGAGGTCAGTGTCATGATAAGTAACATGAACTATAATCTTTCCATGTACAAATGCATACATATATCTTTCCATGAATTGACACCATAGTATTTATTAAAATGTATTGGTGAAAATACACTAATTTATTTATAAAAAATGCAAAGTCTTATATGTAACAGATATACAAATTTACATATGTAATAGATACACAAGTTTGCTTGTCAGTTATTAGGTAATCTAAATCTATTGGCTAATGGAAAACTATTAAAGTAGATCAAATAATTTTTAATCATTTTATTTTAAATACTTCAGGTGAATTATAAGTAAATATCAATATGACAGAAATAAATTTTACATTTAAAACCTATCTTTACTTGCCTATTTCAAAGAATAATCAGTAACCAGTATTAAAAGGAAAATTCCTTAGACTGAGTAAATCTAGTAAATTTTATTTGAGCAGAGAAAATTAAAGTAAAACAAAACAAGACCAAAACAATTCAAGAATCAGGCAGTTCCCAGAACCAAAGCATGTGTAGAGCACTATAATTACGAATGTGATCTGACAGCATTTATAGAGAAACTGAAGTGAAGCATATAAAACAACTTAATTGACTACAACTTAGTCTCTGAGTCAATTGGTACAGCTTAATTGGTTAATTGGCTACAAGGTCTTTTGAAATCAACCAAAGCTTAGTGATTGTTATTAAACTCTACATAGGTTTGGTTTGTTGGGATTAGTTTAGGTGCCCGGTTCAAATGCCTGGCCTCCCATTAACTTTATTTAACAGTAGCTAAAAAGTTAATGAATGAGCTTTTAATAAAGATGGAGGAAAATGCCAAGTTTATAAATGGGTTTTATCTGTAAGTCTGTATGTGTTCTCCATTGTTGTCCCTCTACAACAACACACAACTGACAGTCACTTCTTATATAGGGAAGCATCTAGAAATGAGAACAATATTGAGTATTTACTATGGGACAGGCTTTGTGCAGTGCCTCTCATAAATCATCACACTGAGTCCTCCCAGTGAACATTTCAGAAAGGGTAATAATCACTTTCACAGGTGAACAAACTGAGGCTCAAAAATGGTAGACAGCTTGCCTGTGATGCAACCTGTGGTTAACGTGGGAGCTGTGATCTTGCCATCCAGATCTCACAGGTGTTAAAGTCTATGCTCTTAAACATTAGCCTACATTTTCTTGTGAGTCCAGTTTGCCTAAAAGCCAAATGTTTGGAGGATTTTCTCTATGCCTTCATTGCAGTTTTATGCCTCTGCATGTAGAGGAAAAGAAAGAAAATTGGTACTTTCTAATCTGGCCAAAAAGGCAAAGAGAGGCAAAGTGTCAGTCATGGCAAGGAGAGCAAACAGCATCTATGAATTGTCCAATGCCTCAAATTGTTCTTGCCTGCTTTCTTCCTCATATCCAGAACTGAAATCTTGGTGATATAAGCCAATCAAGGCACTCTCGTTCTGATTTACTAGGTATTTAAGCCAGCATTTCCCAAATAGGCATCAGAATCATCTGGATGGCTTATAAAATCACAATCTTATGGTAGCCCCAAGTTTTCTGATTGAACTGGTCTGGGGTAGGCCTAGGGATTTATAATTTTAACAGTCTCTCAGGTGATGTTGATGCTATTGATGTGGGAACTTCATTTTGAGGACCACTAGTTTAGTCAAGATGTGGTCCTGGCAGTTAGTGGCACATTACCTGAAGGTACCGCTAAAAGATATTATATCCCCAGGCCTTCTTACATGGGATTAAATCAAATATTTGATGGTGGACCTAGCTGTATTTTTAAAAAGCATTTTGGAAAATGGCCATTCATACCAAACTGAAAGTGAAAAGTGCAAACTTCACTAAGTATTTCTTGCTGAATCCCACAGTAATGGCTCTACATATCAGGTTCGTTCCTGACGACTTTTTTTTATCTCTAGCAACCTCTTGGATATGTGTCCACCTGCTGGACTTTTTTATACCCTTCTAAAGTATGTATTTTCTTTCCTACAATTACATTCTTTAACATTCTAGCTGTTTATTATTTTATGAAGTGCTTGATGGTTTCTTTCTTGGCAAATTGATAATCTGACATTCCTAGCTAGATCTCTTATGTGAGGAACAAGCAAGCTTTGAAATGGTTCTAGTAGAGACAATTACTGAGTTTTTTATCGTCTCATGGAGAAATCTTTCAAGAATAATTTAAAAGTATTTCGAGTTTTATTGACTTTTCTCCAGCATTTAAATATTAAGAAGGATTAGATTTAAGTCATATGCTTACTATAAAGTCCTGTCAGCATTATGATATCAAGAAAATCTGAATGTGTTTATAAAAGATGAAGTTAATTATCTTACGGGTTGATTTATTAAGTTGATGTTTATGCGTATTTGCTAAACAAAATAGGCCTTTGTGAGTTTTTCATTATGTGTTGTAAAAATGTGACTGAAGTCATTGTTAATTAATTTATTTCTATTCTGTGAAAAATTATTTTCCAATCTATTATGAGCACATGTGATTTTATTAAACAGTTGGTTTCATTTTGTTTACTTAAAGTTTTGATTTATATTGCTCATGATGCTTCACTGCTCATAGTGGCTTATAGAACATTTAAGACCAAGTTTTTGATTTAATATTAGTAAGTCTGTAAATATCTAGAAAACATTTTGTTATCTAGTTTTATCCTGGGCTTTCTTATGCCTCAGTCCTTATCTCGGTCTTATCTTTATAGAGCATATATATCAAGTACATAAACTATATATGATATATTATGTATATGTATACATACATTTGTGTATATATCTCTTAGCATATGCTATTGTACTGGTAGGTAGCTAGTCAACCTTGAATGGGTGAGCAGAAAAAACATAATGAAGGGTGACTGAGATCCACAGTAAGCCTTATCTGACAGATAAGCACCTGGAAGACAGAGGCTTAGTATATCAACCCTCCACCACCATAATTATACTCACTTGAGAAAAACTATTGTCCCAAGATCAGGTTACAGTCCACTTGGTGGCCTAGACTTTCCCTTGTCACAGACACTATGGCAAACTCCAATCACCCTGGCAAGTGAAACATCAAGACCTTCACAAAGAAAGCTTGCTGTTTTAGTCAGCTTTTTTGCTGCTGTGACTAAAAGATTTGACAAGAACAGTTTTAGAGGAGGAAAAGTTTACTTGGGAGCTCACAGTTTTAGAGATCTCAACTCACAGACAGAAGGCTCTATTCCTCAGGCTGGAGGTGAGGAAGAACATCATAGCAGAGAGTGTGGCAGAGGGAAGCAGCTCAGATGATGATCAGAAAACAAAGAGAGACTCCACTCACCAGATACAAATTTAAGCTCCACTGGCCAGATACATCCCCAAAGGCATGCACCCAAAGACACACCTCCTCCAACCACACCCTGCCCACCTTCAGTTTCCACTCAGTTAATCACATTATGGGAACAATTCACTGATTGGATTGAATCTCTCATAACCCAATCATTTCCTATGTTGCCTCACGCATGAGCTTTTGGAGGACACCTCACATCCAGACCTTAACACTTGCTAAAGGCTATTCAGTGGGTAATACACTGATTAAGAGGGCAGGAAATTGTGGCAAAAACAGGGTGACTTGATTTCTTCTGTGAGCACCACCCCAACTCTTTGAGGTACTCCTTGCAGGTCCCATGCTGTCAGTCAAAAGTCAGCAGGTAGACTTGGATGGGGCTCTAGAAATTTCCTGGGACTCCCAATGAAACTGAAGGGCAGCAGGGACACAGCATCCCTAATCTCTCTAAGAGAATCTACTCTCTCCTTTGAGAGTATCCCCTTTTCCCTTTTCTTATCTCTTCTAATAAATGTATGTGTACCACTCTGAACATGTGTGAAATCTTTCTGGCCTTATCTCAAGAACTGGGTTGAAGACAGGGCCTTAGTGATGCCTCCATTTCATGGGAGGCCCGTGCTGCTGTAACATTGCTATATTTTATGTATTTTTGTAAATAGCATTAAATTTTAAGAACAAGGTGAGATTTAAATAAATTTAATTTAATGTAAAAAGTACAAGCAATGTTAATGACTATTAGAAATATAGTACTGTGAACTTTGTTTTAATTGGAATAATTATTTACTGATAATTATTTTCATTTTTATGAATTCCAGTTTTCTCATTGTTATTCTTCATCATAAAATAATTAAAGAGTTATTAAAGTTCTACAATTATAAGATTAAATGAGGGGATATATATAAATGATGTTTACTTTAGTTAACTAAAAAAATATTTAGACATTTTATTTGTGCCATAACAGCACAAGTAGTGTAGTTTTTGGAATATTTGAGCAACTAGATTTTCATAACTGTCATTACTATTATTAAGATTTTTCTCTGTATGTTTAATTACATTTTCAAATGGACGTAGTGACTATATCCATTGCTTCATAAATGCATTAACTAGCTTTATAACCTCATTCAAACTTTCTAAGAAATGTTGTTTTGAAGATATTTTAAGTTTTAACTTAATAGCTATTTTTGTGTAGTAGTTAAGATAAATAATTTACATAACAAGGTGATGTAAAGATTTTAAAATTTAGATAAGATAAAAAATTAGGTATTTAAAACAGAATATAAGGACAATAAAGAAAGTAGTGTTGCTGGGTGGGTAGCTCAGTGACTGAGTGCTTGCCTCACATGTGCAAGGCCCTGAGTTTAATCCCCAGTTCTATGGAGGTGGCAGGGGATAGGGTGGATGCAGTGTTAAATGGACACAGAAGAAGGTGGCTTGATAGTACACAAAGAAAAATAATTTTGTGTGGCTTTAAAGAGCTGCATAGTATTTCACCAAGTAAAATTTAAATGGTAATTATACAAGCTTAGAGGAATAATGAGTGATAGTTTTAGTATATGATAATTTCCAAGAAGTGCTTAGAAGGGAAGTGGACTCAGTGCCTTTATCTCTGGAGAAGGTACCAAAACCAGAAATAAAGCTTTAACCAGGAGGGGATGATTTGCATGACAGCTGATGAGAAGGACAAGAGGAAAAAAAAGGAAAAAAAAAAAGGTATCCAAGGGGAACATTCTGTTGTATTTTGGGTAAATGCAGTCCCTCAAGAGTGGGTATGGCCATAGGAAATCCTTGATGTCAAGAGGGAAATGAAATTACTCAGGTGTAAGATAGGAATAGGGCTATAGAACTTCAGAGAATACCTTTGTAAATGTCAGCAGGACTAGAAAAGAGACAAGAAAGTAAATTGCCACAAAGATGAGATGCTGAGCAGCCAGAGTGGGCTGGTAGGTTAAAAGTCTGGCTCTGAGGGAAAAGAGACCTGGATGCCCAGTTTCTATCTTTTCACAGCCTGTTGAGTTGAGATGATTTGCTGATAGCCATTTTGTCTGCCAGAAGTAAACATATCTTCTTGGGAAGAAGATGACCTTCCAGACTCAAATTTTCTACCTATTGCTAGATACAGCGTATTGTGGGGAGAAGAAAATCTGAAAGCCTGTACCTGCAAAACAATACTCTTCAAAGATGTGGGCAAAATAAAGACATTTTCAGACAAATGAAACCAAGAGAAGTTGTCACCAGCAGACTCAGGCTAAAGGAAATTCTGCAGTCAAAGGGAAAATCATCCTAGATGGAAATGAGGAATGCATTAGCAATTGAAAGACCAACAGACCACATGAATGAGTTTAATTGAATAGTAACTACATAAAATACTAATCTTTATGGATTTAAAATATATAAAATGTTAAAATACCCCAAATTAACGTCAGGAAAAACAGAAGGAAACATTTTTTTTTTATCAGAAGTAACTTTGGTAATCTGCTTCTCTATAAAAACTGATAAAACTATCAAATGCATTTTTCAGAACTCTAAAGTCTTGCAGCAATCCAAGAATGTTCAAGAAAGGTGGTGTTTCTATTTTCTTTGTCTAACCCCATCCACATCTTCTTAGATCACAAACTTGCAATTTCAGTTTCTTAAGACAAAATGAAATAAACAGAAAACTAGCAGCTTATAAGACTTTGAAAAAGCGAAAAGGGTTGGAAGCCACATCCCCAGTATCAGTATTTTACCTGTTTGTCAGCTTGCTGCAAAATTCCATTAGAATAGAAGTAGATGAAATAGAGATTCAACAAACAATACTGAAGATAATAATGAATTCAAAACTTGGTTCATTGAAAAAACAAACTGACATATCTTTGTCTAGAATGGACATGAAAAAAAAGAAGTTATTGAAATGAGATGAGAAGAGAATACTTTACAAATGACCCTACAGAAATGAAAAGGATTTTATGATAATAATATGAGCAAGTGTGTACAAATAAGGTAGATAATGCCAATGAAATGGGCAAATTCCCAGAAAGACACAAAACTACTGACATTTACTTAATAAATAGAAAATAAGAATAGATTTTTATAACAACAAAAGAGACTAAATTGGTAATCAAATAATTTCCCAGAAGACTTTGCTGGTAAATTCTATTAAATTTTAAGGAAGAATTAAAATAAGTCTTTGCAAACTTTTAAAGAAATAGAATAAAAACCACTTTTTGCTTTATTCTATGATGATATTATTACTCTAATAACAAAACCAGACAAATTTAGAGCAATATCCTTTATGAATACAGATGCGAAATTCCTAAAAATGCAAGCAGATTCACCTAGCTATAGATAAAATGAATTATTTGTTACAAAAAGCAGAATATATTCCAGAAATATAAAATTAGTTTAACACACAAAATTAACAAATGTATTTTATTAATTAAATTATAAAAACCACATGCTCCTTTCATTAAGTACAGAAATGGTATCTGACAAAAATTCAACACTTTTTCACCATAAAATACTTTAAAATAGGAACAAACAGGATATCTTCAATTTGATATAGACCAAATATAAAATTCCATAGTTTACATATTTAATCACGAATTACTAATTTCCTCTAAGATCAGGAACAAGACAAGCATGTATGCGTGTTTGTTCTATTGTTGGTGTACTGTAGGTTGTGGCCAGGACAGTTGAGCAAGGAAACCTTATAAAGTTTCCATATTGGAAAAGAAGAACTAAAACTATATTCAAAGGTGACATAACCTTGTGTATAGCAAAACCAAAGGAATCACATTTGTACACATACAAGCTATTAGAATAAATGAGTTCAGCAAAGTCATAAGATCAAGACCAACATACATAGATTAATTGTCTTTATATGTATTTTATAATGAGCAATGCAGAGAGGAAATTAAGACAACGATTTCATTCGTAAAAGTTTCAAGACCAGTAAAATAGGAATAAACTGAACAAAGGGTCTACAAGATTTACACATTGAACACTATAAAACATTGTTTAAAATATTTTCATAAAAGAAAAAGAAATAACTCACATTTTCCAGTTCAAAACTTATTGCAAATCTACTATAAGCACAACAGTATGTCACTACACATATTATGAAGTTATTTTCCTTTATAAGTTTATTCATTAGTCTTAGTACGGTAAAGACAGCTTTGTTGTAAATTTGCTGTCCATAATTATGTAATCCTGTTTCTAATTTCTTACTCTCTATATCATTGGTTTATTTTTCTATATATATGTAATATCATAGGGTTTTAGTTAATTTTATTATATAACTTGCTAAGAATAAAAAAATTAATAGATCTTGACTCTTCTTGATACTTTAAACATGTATATATGTTTTACAAAAAATGTTAAGTGTTTTGATTGACACAAAATAATATATACTTACGGAGTACAGTCTGTGATGTTTCAGTTAATGTATACAATGTATATTAATAAATCAGGATAAGCATCACCTTCAAAAAAAAAAAAACAGTATGGCACTTGAATCAGGATATACCTATAAGAGCAACAGAATAGAATTGAGAACCCAGAAATAAACCCAAACTTTGATAGCCAACTGATCTTTAGCAAAGATGCCAATACCACTAAATGGAACAAGAATGGTCTCTTCAACAAGTGGTGCTGAGACAACAGAGTAATCACATGCAAAAGAATAAACTTGAACCCCTGCCTCATGCCACATGTAAATATTAATTAAAACTAGATCAAAGAAAAATGTAAGATCTAAAACTATAAAACTCTTAAAAGTATTGGTGAAAACTTGCATGACCTTAAATTATCAGTTTTATGATACCAAAAAGCACAAGCAATCAAGGAAAGAAAAATTTGAATTTCATCAAATATAAAAAATTTACATGCATGAAGGTGCAATATCAAGAAAGTGAAAAGAACAATCATAATAGGACTAAATATTTGTATATTTTGTCTGATAAAGATCTAGTATTCAGAGTACTTAAGAATATCAAAATAACACAACTAAACAATAAAATGACAGATTACCCACTTTAAAATGGGCAAATTATTTACATAGATATTTTTCCAAAGAAAATATGCAACTTTCCAAATATATGAAAGATGTTCAAAATTGTTAGCCAATAGTAAATTGAAATCAAAACCATGAGATACAATTCACATCAATGAGTAAGAAGTATAATTGGACATTAATAAGTAATAGGCATTAACAAGCTATGGAAAAATTGGAACCTTCATACTTATCTGGGTGGTAATATAAAATGATGTGGGTAGTTCCTCAAAACATCATACCAAATTACAATATGACTCAGTATTTCTACTCATAGGAACATACCTAAGGAATTGAAAACATATTCACAAAAAACCTTGTACATGAATGTTCAAAACAGCATTGTTTGTCAATGATTCTCATTTCATCCAATGAAACATTACAACTAATAGCCAAGATGTGGCAGATACTCAATGTCTATCATGTGAATGACTGGATAAACAAAGATTAGTATATTCATATAGTAGAACCAGCCGTAAAATCAAATATTATTACATGGCATACCATAGATGGACCCTGAGAATATTTATCCTAAACAAAGCCAAATAAAAGTCCACATTACTTCGTTCCATTGTCCATAAAGGAATAACCCATAGAAGCAGAAAATTGATTAGTGATTACTAAAGATAGGGGAAGAGGGTACGGTTAAGGGGTTACTTTTTGAAATGATGCAAATGTTCTAGATTAGATTTAAATAGCAGTAGTTTTACTATACTGTGAATATACCAAAATCCTCTGAAATGTTAAATTTATAAGTATAAACTTTATGGTATAGAAATTGTATCTTAATAAGATACAAGAACATAGTAAATGTTAGATTTCAATATTCAGTAAGGTGAGTAATGAGTTTTATGACTCTATTAAGTCATATATGTTTTAATTTCTAAAAGAATATTCACTTTAAAAGATTTTGTAATTGGCAGAATTATAAAGAGGGCATTGAAAAGCCTTCAGTAACTCAGCAGACTGAATGAAGAAAGAGCAAGAAATGTAAAACAGTTGGAACAAAGAAAATAAAATGATATGGCAGTGTGATGAAGCCCTAAAATGGCAACATTTATATTAAGTATGTTTAGGCTAAATATTAAAGTCAAAGTGAAAGATTGTCCAACTAGATGAAAGGTAACACAAACCAACAAAACCCAACTATATTATGTTTATAAAATAAACACATTAGGTGAAAGAACGAAGCAAGTTTGAAAATAGGATTGTTAAAAAAAATATTCCAAGACCAAAACAAGAAAGCTGATGTAATAGTATCAATATTTGAGAAAGCAGACATTAGGTCAAAAATACCACTGGAAATAGAAGATCATTTTATAATCATGGGCATTACACCAAACATACCTTATAATTCTAAATTTGGCTATCACTTATAATTAATTTTTAAAATTACAAATAAGAGTTTGACAAAATGATTAAAAGACATGATATAAATAGATGAGTCCACAATTAAAATGGGATATTTTGACACACCTCTTTGTGAAAGAAAGAAAACAAATAGACAAAAATTAGTAAGTAGATAAGATTAAGCCATACAAATTAATTCACAAATACAGAACTCTATGCTAGTGCAATTTACATGTGTAATGTTGCTTTTAAATTTTTTAGTCATCAAATTAAACAAAATCAAATGATATATTTATTAAATCAGTGTATCAGGCTTCTCATTTCAAAATATAATCAACATAACCTCAAATGTGGCTTTTATTTGATTTCCTTTATTTAGGATAATTATTCTCAGGGTCTATCCATGGTATGCCTTAATAATAATATTCTATTTTATTTTATGGCTCAATTGAGATATTTTATTTTCTTTATCGTGATTAACCTTTACAGTACGAATAAAAATTTCACTTACTGCATTGAAATTTGAACACCAAATTTCCATCAAAAATGTTCTCTAGATCCAATAAAACTTACAATTGAAAAAGTAGATTCATATATTCAAGTCATCCCAAATATAAATAAAATTCCAATACTCTTTTGTTAATTTAGGAGATATCTCCAGTGGAAACATGCTAACTTCTGTAAAAGTTAAATAAAAGGTGCTGTTTATTCTTCTGAAAAATAAATACATAAAAATCCAATACTCATAATGCTATTTTTATTTCATATCATATTGAAAGACTGGTTTATCATTTTTAGAAGTATTTTGGCACTTACGTAATATTGTGTTTAATTTTACATGTCAATTTGATTGCATTGAGTACCCAGATAGCTGGTAAAGCATTATTTCTCAATAGACTTATGAGGATGTTTCAGGAAAAGATCATCATTTTGTGGACTGAATAAGAAAGATCTGCCCTCACCAATGAGAGGAAGCACCATCCAGTACATGGATAGAACAAAATGGCAGAGGAAAGGCAAATTTGTTCTCCATTCTGGAACTGGCACATCCATATTCTCCCAGGGACTTTAGGATTCTGGATTCTCCCAGCTTTAGACTCCAGGTCTTGTACTAGTAGCCTCACAGGTTCTCAATCCTTCATCCTCAGAATGAGAATTACATCATCACATCCCCTGTTTCTCAGACTTCTGGACTTTTGCTGAGCTAGGTCACTGGCTTCCCTGGTCCTCTAGATTGCAGATGTATATTATGGAACATTTCAGCCACTAAAATTGCATAATCCAATTCCAATTATAATTTCCCTCAAGTATATATATCTACCTGTCTACAGATGTTCTCACACTTATGATGGAGTCATGTATCTGATAACCCCTGATAAGTTGAAAAAATCATATGGAAAATAAACGTTCAATACACCTAAGTTAGCAAACATCACAGCATAACCATGCCTTCTTAAACATGTTCAGAACAACTTACACTAGGGTAAATTTGGGCAAAATCAGCTAACACAAGCCTATGTTATAATAAAGTATTGGTCATCTCATGTGATTTATTGAATATTTGGATCAAAGATACATTGACTGCATAGTTCTGAGAACCAATGTTTTCCTCTTATGATTACATGGCTGATTAGGAATTGTCACAAACTGGTGCTGCCCAGCATCGTAAAAGAGCATTGTACCACCTACTACTAGCCTAGGAAAGACTAATATTTTAAATTTATGGTTTTAGCTGAATGCAAAGTTATAAAATCATAAGTCTAACTGTTGTACATTGAAGACTCTGTGTGTGTCACCTGTTCTATTTCTCTGGAGAACCTCAACTCCTATAGTATCAGTTTAAAAATTACATTTATAGATGTTAAAGAAATTCCTTAACCTTGCACAACTTCACATTATTAACATAAATTTCAAAGGGTTATGTCACAAATTGTAAAACCACTCTAAATGCCAACAAAGCATTCTTCAATTTTTTTCTTGCAAAAAAAAATTTGTAGTCCATTTGCAATTTGTAGTCAACTTGTGTAATGCTCTCAGTTGTATTTAAATTTACATGCATGTTGATTTATGTTAGAAAAATACATAGCACCATTATCAACTTATTTTATGAAAGTACTTACTTGGACATAAATTTTTATATCTGTCATTTTATGATCAAGGTCACAAACATTTTATTTCCCCTTGAAGCTTCAAATTTAGCTTGTTTGTCCACAGTAAGAAAGTATAAATCACATTGCTAGCTTTTTTTTTCTTTTTTTAGTTATTGACTATTTGGCAAACACTCTATCTCAAACTGGAGTTAACAGTATAGTAAATCTTTAAAGAAACTCTTCCACAATTCAATCAACCAATATTGGCAATGAGAGGACAATCATTAAAGTCATTGGTTCCTACTTCCTTCAATGGTACATGAGCTGGAGGTGATTCATAGTATTAGTATGGAAAAATAAAACTGAGTGCATGAAGTTTTTCATAGAATCTGCCTCAGAAAGCCATTCACATTTATGTTTTAATGTGTATTGTACAATAGCATGAAACAAATGGAAACATCTCTTGTTTAAAAATGCCAGTAAATCTGTTGTTTGACCTAACATTGATGGAGTACTTTCTGTTGTGATAGAAAGTAATTATTTTCTTATCTAGTTGAAATTTTTGTTTGAAAAATATATGATGCAAAAATATATTCAAAAATATGTTTCTCAGACCATGATTCAATAACTTCTTTTTTGTAAATTTTGAAGTACTTTGAGACCTGCTATCTGTGTCCAAGCTGTTGGGAAGTGTCATTAAAGAAAAGTACCTGCAAATTTTCAATTTTTAAACCAATGTGTCATTATTAAAAATAACTTGAATTCTCTGGGCAGTTATTTGGTGGCTTTACAGATGTTCTTTCATTTATTTTCTCATCCTACACCTTCATTATCTTTGCATTTCCCCTTTTAGAAGATAAAATCTATTTCTTGAAGATACAGTAACTTTATTCTGATATTCTCTGTCCTTAGCATACTGCTGGGTATAATCAACATTCAACTAATTCTTCATATTTTATACTTAAGATTAAGTATAAAATATAAATTAAGTATAATATACTTAATTTGATGGAGGAGACTCATCAAAACATGCTGAACAAAGAATATGTGAGTACATGTCAGAGGATAAGAAATTGTAAGGGAACATTTTTGCAATTAAGTTGTATGGAGTCTGCACTTAAGGACATAAACAATGTTGTTATTTCTTGAGTTAGAATGTATTGCACAAGTCATTGTGTAAGAATGGGTAGCCATTACAATAGTCCTCACATTTCCTCTGTTCTGTCCACAGTTTCAGCTACC
Source organism: Xerus rutilus (assembly GCA_028644305.1). Taxonomy (NCBI): domain Eukaryota; kingdom Metazoa; phylum Chordata; class Mammalia; order Rodentia; family Sciuridae; genus Xerus; species Xerus rutilus. Next base: position 22,034,524 of record CM053410.1, on the reverse strand, counting down.
CATGGTCAACCATGGTCTAAAAATATTAAATACAAAAATTTAGAAATAAACAGTTTATAGCTTTAAAATTTTATGCCATTCTGAGTAGTTTGGTGAAGTTTGTGCCATATTACTCTATCTGGGTCATGAATCTTCTTGTTGTACAATGTATTCACATTATATATGCTGCTAGTCTCTAAGTCACTTAGCAGTCATCTTGGTTACTAGGTTGGCTATTTAGGTATCTCAATGCTGTATTCAAGCAGTCCTTATTAATACAGCCATTCTTCTTATTTGTTACTGTTGCTACTTTCTGTGCCTAAAGATCTTAAAACATAACTCAATGAATAAATGGGATATACCATATAAACTTTGGTAGAACAAAACTATTCTTAGGTATAGAAACATCAAACTCATCTGAACAATTGTATTTTATCTGTATTACATTAATTTATCATTTAAAAGGATACTTGATGAATTAGTTCTGCTCAACTCCATGACTTATCTGTAGCATCTGCTGTAATTCCACTGGGACACAATTTCTATGAGCTGTTCAAGAGTCACAAGGGAGACCATCCATCAGATATGGAAAAGCTCAGCTGAACACAGTAGTAATTCAAACTTTTTAGCTTAGGAGATGTGAAAAATTAATAAGAATTTGACAAGCTCAGTTATAAAATACAGTTTTAGTAATATATAACTAATAAGTATGAATGATATAGTGCTGAGGTGGATGATTTCTTAAGGGAAAACACTTAGGAATGTTGTTACCTGTAAAATGCCTGAAAACAGCTCTTTGATACAAATTGGTAATGAAAATAATATGCTGGAGCTTATGACAGAGCCATGCCAATCTGCACAGTATTTTCCTACAGAGGAAATATTTATTGGATAGAGAATTGGGTTTGGAATGCAAAAAAATTAAATTAGAATTCCGCCATTTACTGCAAACCTTATCTAGTATAAGGTTTGGTTTCATCGTATTCTAAAGAAAAACTTTATCTCATTTGTTAGAGGGACAGTTGGAAAATGCATATATTGCTTTCTAAAATTGCTGGTGTATGGGAGATTTTTCATATTCTAATGTTTAAATAAACAGTAATTCTCAGACTTTTGCTTAGCTCTTTTTTTCCTGAAAATTGAAGACATTCCATTTATAGCCCAATACCCTTCTCAGTAGCAAATTTTCCCAAATGCAGTTGTCATCTTTCTTTTTAGCCAGCTATACTAACATTCAAGATGATTTTCTACAGATTTGTTAAAGCTACACTTAAGTAATCCACTGGAGAATGATTAGTGGAAGTGAACAGAAATATTAGAATAAATTTGTACTGGGAGTGATTTTAAGGTTGGTGTGGTCAGGAGTATAGCCTCTGTAGACTGTTTATTCTTCTAAGACAGTATTTCAATTCTCCTTTTTACACTGATTTGATATGTTAACATATTACCTCATTCCCAAAGTAGGGTTTATCATGATGTCATAGAAGCAAATTGTATATCTGGAAGCACTTGTCCAATCACAATTATCGGCTTATAAACACATTTCTCTCAGGGCTGGAATGTAGCTCAGTGGTGGAGCACTTGCCTAGAAGGTGTAAGGCCCTGGGTACCATGCCCTCACTGCAAAAGCAAAACAATAAACATCAGATTAAACCACACCCTTCCTAATAAACTGCATGTGTGTGTGTGTGTGTGTGTGTGTGTGTGTGGTTTTTTTTTTTTTTAAGGATAGAGATTTATGTTTTCTACCTCAGGAGCCTCTGGCTTTAGCACATTGTTTGGAACAAAAGAGCTCAATGAATGTAAATCTTCAAATTCAGAGAAAGAAAAGGATGCAACTTAATCTTAATGAAAGAATTCTTGTGTTTTTAATAGGAATGTGATAAGACAGCTGAACTAAGAAAGTATTACAATAGGCTAATATTGTATGCAGTTAAAATTGTTTTTGTATGTTTTAGACCCTTAAAAATGATGCTATATTTTAGGTTTTGAGCTTATTTGCAAAGCAGGATTAAGAAACACAAATGCTTTGGAAATTACAGTCTTTAAAGTTTGTTCTATTCTGTAAATCTAAGTTTAATCGTTTTTACATCATTGCTACATGAACCAGAATTTTGTTTGTGTGTGTGCTTGCCAGTGGATTTTAGTGAGACAGATGGATTCTGACAAGGGTAACATTTGGGGCATTAAAGTTTCTTTAGAGAAGAAATAGCAATCATAGTAAAACTTGGGACTTCTTCAATGTGGTGGCTTTAACTTTTTTGACTCATGCCTTAAGAAAACAAAAATATATAGTCTATGATTGTCTCTGCTTATTTCATTTTTTATAAAAGAGGAGAAGGAAGTATTAACAAAAATCTATTTATCTGGACATGTTTATACTTCTTGAATTGAAATTTATTTTATGTGGGATTCTGTACAGTATATCCATTGTAATGTAATGAATCACTATTGTTAAAAAGCTACATTGATCTTGTTGCTGTGCTGTGTGCTGTATAAAATGATAGTCTATGCTTGGGTAAGATAGACGACAGTGAAGGTAACTATAGAGTGTGAATGAGTGAAAGAGGTAGCATTTGTGCTAAATATGGAGAAATTAGATGAACTAGCTAGTTGAAAGTTTTCAATGAAGAGTTAACAGATTATGGAAAATCAGAGAATAATGTAAAAGTCTAGCTTATCTATCTGCTGCTGCTATATCACGTGGCAGAATAATGGGGGGGAAAGTAAAAAAAAACTAAGATGAGTAGTTGGTAGGATGGAAATTACGTTCTTCTAGATGCAGGCAGGAAGTAGCACAAAGAATTTAAGCAAAGAGAATTTACTGGGAAGACTAAAATCCTATATTTCTAGATTGAGCTGTAATACGTTTGTGATACAAAAAAAATCAATTTAGTGGTTAAAAAGAAATGCAAGGTGAAAAACTAAAGCAGTTCATGAACATTATTTTAGATCTTGGAAACCTGGACTGGAAAAATTCAACTAGGAATTTTCTGTGGATATCAGAAAATAATTTATCTTATTTTTTAATTCATTAGTTCAAGGAACCTAGAAGACCTCCAAGTAGATGTCCCCATCTCTTTACTTTGATCTTAAGATCTTTTGGTTTTGGCCTGAGCATCTTCTTGTGGCCTCATCACCCACCCAGTCTGGCATCCATGCTAATCTATTTGTTCTCCAGCTGTGACAACTTTATGCTTCTGTGTCTTCGTTCAACCATCTTCTAGTCATCTTTGCAAATTAACCTGCGAATTAACTCTTCCAGAAATCTTTCTCTAACCACCATCTTTAATCTGATTGAATAGTTGTTTTCTGAGCATTCTATTATAGCACATGTGCCAAAACACATGTGGTTACCAGTGACTAGTCCTGCTTCCTCGCATATTGAAGTATAACATTAGAGAAGCACATCAAGGCAATCATATAAAACAGGGTTTATTTAAAAAGGGGTAACAGACTTCTCCCAGGAGGGAGAAGGGGGTCATAGCTGGTAACCTAGTATCCCAAGAAGTGAGGGTGTCTTGCCTTCTTTCTATGTCTTAAGCTTCCTTTGTTCTCCTGCTCTCTTCTGCTTATCTCTCTCCTTCTTGCATACATGATTAGGCCCAAGAGATATTCAGGTGGGATGGCCAAAAGGTGAGAAGCAGATGAACAGGGGGAAGGGCCAGATGGAGCAGCCCAAGACACATAATTTAACAACTTTTATAACTCCCTGTAGGGAGGGACAATTCCTTAGCAACTGGTTGGAGCAGGTGCAGGTTATCTTGATAAGGGTGGAGGAAGGGCTCTGAAGGCATTTCAATCCCTCAGTGGGCAGTCTCCACCTTCCCGGACTCATTCAAATTGGCCTCCTGGATCTGACATAACTTGATTTACCTATCTGTATTGACTGCCTATCTAATTCTGGCTTCACCAACAGTATTAGTTTACTTGTCTAACTCCCTCTTGATTCTGTAGCCATCTCCAGGGAAAGGATGCTAACTAACTGGAGTTGTGTGAGTCAACTCCTGTCATGGTGCTGCTTTCATACGAGGTGACTGAGAAAAGAGTGGACACCATGAATGATCAAAACAAAGTTGAAGTACCCAGAATTTGGACATGAGACAGCAGAGTGTTGAGTGATAAACAGAAGCTTATGATGCAGGCAAAGGAGACTGGTGATAACAGTAACATCTTGAGGATAAAATTAATTCTCTAAGCTTCTATAGGTATAGTTTTAACACTATTATGGATCAATTCCTTGTAAGTTATATTTCTAACTCATATGTGCAAATGTTACTTTTATTAACTTTGGTTATAATTTACATGGGTATGTATAAAAATGATTGTCGAAAAGAAGAAAAATGAAAAGTCTTGAGCTGGAATTTCTCTAGGGAAATCACTAGGTTTAAAAGTCAATTTTCTCATGTTTTCTTTAAGTTCTAAATTTCCTCCCAAGGATTACTTTTCATTTTCTTTTAAATTAAATACAATATTTCTAACCAAATCTTTGCTGGGATATCATGAATTCAAACTAGTATTCTGAGAAAACTTTTAGTGTGTTAATTAGAAAAATTGATTTTAAAAAATTATTTTTATTATTTTAAAAATAGTAAATTATTAACATTCCAGAACTCAATATGTCTATCCACAAAATATTTCTAAAATATATAAATATTAACACCTTATATTTTTATTAATAGAATAAACATTATTCAAAATCCAGGGTAAAAATGAAGTTATTTTAATTAAGTGAAAAAAATCTGTTTTTCAATTATCCTACATTAGACCCAATTACTATTTAGTGTTTAAATCAGAAAAGATTTTCCTTTTAATAGTGCTTATACTGTCCTAGCTTGTACTATTTGCATGTTGTTACTAGGAATGCCTTAGAATAGATTGCAGTCATGACATTTTGCATTCATATTATTATAAACATAGGGTATTGGCTACAAAACACTGGTGGTGTTTGTTTACATTTTAAAATACTTCTAACATGATCTACATCTTTTATGTATTCAAAATTTCAACTGGCCTTTCCATTGCAGGCCAGGATGCTATAAATAACCAATAATGGCAATTGCTGATGAGCAAAGCTGTAGAATAATATAAAGGTCAAAGAGTGATAATTCATGATCTTCTTTAACAAAAGAAACAAGGCATTGAAATAGTGATACTGAACTCTGATGGTAAATCACAGCAAAGTAATGGCACATGAATCACCTCATATTAATATGATTGTGAGAAGGTTCAGACCTAGGACTCACTTTCTGCTCTTTGAATGAATGTACCAGTCCAAGGGTTGGTTCTCCTTGTTAACACAGTGCAGCAATAGTCTCAGACATCATAGCAATTACTTACTCATCCTTTGTTACTGTATTCATTTACAGTTCAGTATAGTTCAGTTTATATTTTTTAATAGAGCAATGGCAGAAATGTTTACAATCCCAGGGCAGCATTATTTTTAACATCTGCTGTTTGAGTATGTGAACCTCCAAATGCATAAACCATTTCCACTTTGAGCATAGGACAACTTCTCTATTTTTTAAGACCCTGATAATATTGAAAGAATAAGAATGTGACTGGAAAACTTTTACTTGACTCCTAATATTTGAAATCATTTCACTCTGGCTAGCCCATTACCCAATAGACTGCTTGTACTAGTAGGCTGCTTATTGGTTTTAGATGATAGAATAACTAAAGCTGCCTTTCAAAAGCAGGCTTATAGGAAATGCTAGAATTAGTTACAGATGTGAATGGATATCAAAGGCAGGGTACTATCAATGCCTGAAGGAGAAAGCCAGGGGGTCATTTGAAAAACTGCGTATCTTCCAAAAGGTAATGGTCAAGGGCAGGAAGCTGTTGTATTAAGGGAACAGAGTATAATGAAAGTATTGTTCAGAATCGATTGGCTACCTGCATGGAGCTAGAAATGAAAACTAAGGGTGGCCAGTCCCCCGCACTATTGCCAAGAACCTGGGATGAAATGCTACAATGTAAAAGTCAGATGGAACCAACCTCAGCAGCAAGAGTGGTGGTTTACATAGGATTTGCTCCTCAAGATAGAGGCAGCTTGCTGGTCTGAAGTAAAATTAGAGACTGTTACACCCCTCCCCCCAGCATCTGGCCAAGGACTGGAGAAACAATGATAAGCAGTTGTTCTCTTTCCGCCCTATAGTTACTACTTTTTTGAGACAGAGTGCTATAGTTCTTTTCCCTCCCATTTCCCTTTTGACTTTGAGTTCTATATTCCTATGATGAAATTAACTGGTCAATAAATAGAAAAGGCCTGAATATCACTGAGCTTCTCATTTTTTTTTCATGTCATAGAACATATAGAAAATAATAGGACTGGGAATATAGCTCAACGGTTAAGCTTCCTGGATCTGTGTATTATTGTCTATCAAATTTGAGTTTTCAGCCATTATTTTTTCTGTCCCCTTGTCATCTTCTGGGATTCCAATTGTATTAACATTGGATTGTTTCATATTTTCTTACAAGTCTCTGAAGTTTTCCTCAATTTTGCCAATCATTCTGTTGTCTGAGTTAATAATTTCTACTGAGGTATTTTTATGCTAATTCCTTCTTTGGCCATGTAAAATCTGCTTCTGATCATTTACTTTTTTGGTAAAATTTTAGTTATAAGTTTCAACTAGGAATTTACATTTAGTTACATCAGATTTCTCATTTTACTCTCAGGATTCTCTGTGTCTCATGGATACCATGATTTTCTTGAATTTGTTGAATGTATCTTCCTTTATTTCTTTGAATGTATATTAATAGGTGCTGTAAAATTGTTGTCTAACTTATGCAAAATATTGGTCTATGTGTGGTTAGTTGCTGTTGACTGTTTATTTTCTTAGCCTATTAGTCATACTTGATGCTTGCTCTGCTTTTCTAACAGTTTTTCATTGAAAACTGAATATTGTTGATATAGGTTATAATGGGTTGGATTCTGTCATGTTCATCTGAGGTTTGTTGTTTTTCTAGTAAGGTGTTAACTTGCCTGGATTTAAACTGTAAACTTCACTCTGTAGTATGTATAACCACTAGTATCTTTGCTGTGTTTATATGGCTGTCCACTGCTATTTTTGTTCAATTTGGTGGTCAGCCAAAGATTTAGGCAGAGATTTAGCCTCATCTTCTCTGCGGTTCCCATCTTTCTAGGAATTTTCTTATTTATCTTTGGCGTGTCAGTTTGAAACTGTTTTCTGAAACATCAGGAAGGCACTTGGTTATATCTTGCTTTGTGTCTCTACTGTGTGTACAGATAATTATTACAGCAATTGTTACATGGTAGAGATGGAATCAAGAAACTGTGACCTGCAGGCCAAATATAGTCTACTGCCTATTTTCAGAAATACCATTTTAAGAGAACATAACATATAAATGTCCATTCCTTTATATATTGTCTATGCTTAGTTTTGTAGCACAAAAAGCAGACTTAAGTAGTTGTGATGAAGATTCCATGGACTGCAGAGTGTAAAATTCATACTCTCTGGCTCTTCACAGCAAAACTTCCAACCTCTAAAAACAGAATGCTATTGAATTTATTTCTTTATGTGTTTGTTTTTCCTGTAAAACCACAAATCTATAGTCCCCTAGAAGGTAGAAACAATGCTATATTTTTTTCACCAGCCATCACTGCAACAATGAATGAGGCCGAGTATGTATTTAAAAGATAATGGTGCCTTTTTTAAATATTTTATTTGAACTCAAAACTATTAAATTACAAAATGAGTGGAAGGAAAAATGGTTCAATGAAGTTCTGATTTATTCTTAATAATGCGTATTTTCCTGGTTAGTTTAAGAGATGAGGTAATGCTATATTTTTTTGTGTGTGTGGCAGGGGAGGGGTTACTGGGGATTGAACTCAGAGGCACTGGACCACTGAGCCATATCCCCAGTCCTTTTTTATATTTTGTTTAAAGACAGGGTCTCACTGAGTTGCTTAGCACCTCACTTTTGCTGAGGCTGGCTTTGAACTCATTATCCTCCTGATTCAGCCTCCTGAACTGCTGAGATTACAAGCATGCACCACTGTGCCCAGCTAGGTAATGCTATCTTTAATAATAAAATTTGATAGATTTATTTCTGTCATGTCCTGAGTGCTGATGTGCCCTTCTCTCAGGGGAGAACAGTCTGAACTTATCCCTACCAGGAAAACTTTATTTTCTTGCTCTGCCTTGAATGGTTCTTGTTATTACCCAAAAAGTTAATGAAGAAGAGGCTGCAGTGGCTCCCAAGAGTTCTCTCTCACACACTTTCAGCTTTAGCCTTCACTCAAATTTTGGTGGAAATGTTAACAATTTGTATGACACATAGATGTCTGCCCAGTAAGAAATGATTTGGATCCAATGTTTCCTTGAAGGAGCAAGATTTTCCTTAGGTTTTTGACAATTGCTTATTTCTGTTGGGTTTATGAAGAATTGCAATTTTATAAGTTATCAGGGTTTTTTCTTGTTCAGGTGAAGTAATGCATTTTCCAGCTTTCTAAGTTTTAAGAAGAACCTCAAGTTTGACAAACAGAATTCTGAGTCACAATAAACTGAATAAATTCGGGCATTGTTGCTAGTCATTTCTGATAACCATATATATATTTTTTAATTTTGAAAAACATTTAAAAGTTCTTAAGGATTCAAATACTTATATATGTTTTGAAATTCAGGTCAAAAACATATTAAAATAATTATTTTAGTGATTCTCAAAAAAAGTCTTTATTTATTTTTATTTTTTTCCCAGTCACTCGCTTGACAGATTACAGGCTTCCCATATGCCAGGCACATGGTTTATGATTGAATACACTAGGGATGTACAGAATTTTTTTTAAAAAAATAATTACTGTGTTTACTTTAGTACTTCCCCAAATATTTATACTTTTATAAAGTTTATAAATGTAGGTATGTGATTATCTAAGGAAATTTTAGTGGACAATTGTTCCATATTTCTAAAAGAAATATTTACATCAAATTGTGTGTGTGTGTGTGTGTGTGTGTGTGTGTGTGTGTGTGAATGCTATCCCAGAATTGTGAATTGCTGCAATTCTATGTTTTCAGATGCCCTGGACTAAGAAATCCAACCTTCATTTAAAATTCATATCAGTATTTACATTCTAATATTATGTAGAAGTTACTATAGAATTCTTAGAGGAGGAAGTAATTTTGAATCAAGTGATTTTGAGTTTAGAAATTTGGAGTCTAGGAATCTAAGACTTGAAGAATATTGTGAAGGATGAATTAAAGTATTGCAGAAGAAAGACCAGTAGCAAAGGTTATAAGTGTGCCAGAAGAAAGACTAATACAAGGCAGGCACAGAGAATAGAAATTATACAATGTAAGTAATGTCATGAACCCAGTAAATGGGTATAAATCTAGGTGTCTGAATAAACTATCTTATGAAAATTGAAGCCACATGTGGTGTAGAAAATCATTCCTCAGATCCTGATGAGTTGAGAGTTTATCCATAAAAAATTGGTCCCACTATTGCCTGTGGACCAAATCTGGCTTGATGCTTAATTTTGTAAATTTGGTTTTATTGGAACCTGGTTGTAATTATTCATTTAAATATTGTTCATGGCTACTTTTGTGGTATAAAAGCAGAGTTGAATAGTTGTAGATCATAAATCCCTCAAAGCTTAAAATATTTACTTTTTACTTAATAGAAAAAATTTCTCTGACCCCAGTGATAGACCAGCACATTTGTTAGTTACAAGTACGTAATAGACAAAGAGCTTTCACCAGAATGAAAATTAAATCACACTTTATGAGGAAGGTCTTGCTAGGAAGGATGGAAAGAAAGGAAAGAAAGGAAAGGAAGAAAGAAAGAGAGAGGGAGGGAGGGAGGTGGGAAAAGTAAAAGAAAGGAAAGGAAGAAAGAGGAGGGAGGGAGAAAATAAAACAGGAAGAGAGAGGAAAGGAGGGAAGGAGAATAAGCAAGGAAAAAGTATCTGCTGGTATGAACAGCATGTGTAGTAAATTGCTGTTTATTACAATGAAGCTTTTTGTTTACTTAAAAGCCAATTACTTACAGTTTAGTTCAAGGACCTCTGAGGCAGTGAAGATGTATAATACATCTCCAAGCATAGGATCAGATGTATATTTTTAGAAAGGACCAATAAGAGCACCTAGAAGATTTCCTGTGTTTTCCAGAATTCCATAGCAGAGTATAGACAGCATGTGTGGAGGAGTCAACCAGTAAAGAAATTTGATACACAATATGAACCAGTAGGAATATTTCTTTTCCCTTAATTTATATTCTAAAATCCCACAAATGACCCGTAATTGGTCTGGCTTGTTTATGAAACCTATTCACTCCTGCAGACAGTATGTCAGGGACTTTGTTCATCACACACAATGGAGTTGGCAGTAGAAGTATGGAGAGATTCTGCACCAATGAGGGTGGTCCACCACAGATCCTAGGTTTATGCTATGGAAACCATTAGAAGACCAGCGCCATTGCACACTTGTCCATTCTGAGTGCTGTAACTTAATACCATAACCAGGATGACTTACACACAACATACTTAATTGCTCACAGTCATGGAGGTCAGGAATTTCAAGATCAAGGCACCAACAGATTTGATATCTGGTGAGGACTTTCTGTTTCATTGCCTTCTGACTGTGTTTTAATGTGGTGCAGGAATGAACTAGTTCTCTGAGGCCTTTCTTATACGGGAGCTGAGCTAATTCCAAGGGTGACCATGACACAATCACCCCCAAGACTGTACCCACTAATCTCATCACCTTGGGGACCAACATTTCAACAAATGAACTTTAGGGAACATGAACATCAAGACCATAGCAAATTCCTTATATTTTCTGCTGCTTACAAAGCTAATAAAGTTATGACAACTTTTAGTAAATCATATCTTCACAATTATGGTACAACAGCCTATGGTGTTGCAGTGAATCAAAGGGCAAACCTCAACCCAAAGAGTGAGCCTGAAGAATATCACTGCATACTGTATGTGTACAACTCAAACCTTAATTGATCTTATTAAAAATATTTTATTTGGCCACACAGGGCATTTTGCCCCTATAATTTAATTAGGATGACTACTCAGAGATTCTCAATTAAGGAAAAAAACATTTTACTTAATCTGTGTTGAAAGATTTTAGAAATTGATTATCCTATAAGACTGGGTGGTTTTTAAAAATTATGCATCATAAATCAAATATTTTTTATAATGTCTTTTTAAATGATGTACACATCATCACCTTGGCTCCTTTGGAACATTTGAAAGCATAGTCACAACTTTCTTAAAAACTTTACTATGTGGTTTATGATATATTTTATTAGGAAAAGATATGTTTCTATAAAACATCCTCTTTCCTGCTCTGTATGAGAAAAGATAATTTGAAGGTTGGTAGAGACATGCTGATATTTTATGGGTGACAGCACTGTTGGTTGTGCTGATTATGGCTGTACTCCTTCTAGAAGAGGAGCTGATTTCCTCTGTAGGCACATGCATGCTTGAATAATCTCATCCCAGATATAGCCCAATGTTTGTGTAATTCTTCATTTTTCCATTAGGTATCATACATACATCACATGCCCCCAATTAATACCTGTAACACTGGCGATCGAATGATTTACTTTTACACTGGTGCTGTGTGCTTAGTTTGATGTAAAAACACAAATGCAGTTGTGCTGTTTGCATTTTTCAAATTGATCTCTTGACATATCTCCCCTTTTCCTGTTCTTTGCAGGTGTAAGGGATATTTTAGGGGTGTAGAATTTTAGAGAATTGTTTTCATAAGTCATATTTGTCCTTGTAACTGAATTTTCTAGAATGACATTTGATTAGGGAAATGAAACACGCATTCTGTTTTTTCATTTGTGTAGTTTTTAGGAAATTAACAATGGAACCTCTATTAAAAGAACCACTGACTAATCATTTTTGTTATTGCCATAATTGTGACTTTTAGAGTCTTAATTCCTCCGTGGTCTCTGCATCTGTTAACTTTACTGGATCTTTTTTTATAGATACTTTTTGTTTCTTTGTATTGTTTTGCTGTGTTTCTGGTTTTGCCCCTGCTTGGAAAGTGATCAATTTTTCTTTTTCTTATTTTTGAACCAGAGATTGAACTCAGGGGCACTTAACCACTGAGCCACATCCCTAGCCCTTTTTTGTATTTTATTTAGAGACGGGGTCTCACTGAATTGCTTAGCGCCTCACTAATTTGCTGAGGCTGGCTTTGATACTCCTGCCTCAGCCTCCCCAGCCACTGAGATTACACGCATTCATCATCATGCCCGGCCCATTTTTTAAATGTTAATCAGCCCTTTATAAATGAGGATTTCCACATCCTAGGATTCAAACAGTCACAGGTCAAAAAAGTTTGAAAGAAATAATCTGTGTATATTGAACAGACTTTTTTTCTTGTCGTTATTCCCTGAACAATATGGTACAGCAACTAGTTACATAGGATTTACATTGTATTAGATATCACAAGTACTCTAGAAGGGACTTAAAGGAGGATGTGCTTAGGTTATATCCAAATATGATGCTATTTGATATAAGAAAGGTGAGCATCTGGGGTTTGTGGTGTCTTTGGGGGGCAGAGGCAGCAAGAGTCCTGGAACCAACCTCCATAGATGCTGAGGGAGAGCTCTAATTTTGTCTGGTCTACAATTTCAGTCACTTCCTTATTCTTTTTATTTGTATGTATGTTTCAATAATTTTCAACTCTTTTATTTTACTTAATAAGTAGTTTTTGAGGATCTCATCTCTAGCATGCATGGTATAAGAAACAAAATTGACGTTGCTCTCAAACACAAGCTTAACTGTATTAACATGGTGAGAGATTTCATTCAGTTCTTGCTTGTGTATATGTAGTTACCTAATATGTATATATAACAATACATATGCAAACAAATATCTAAACATATATATGTATGTGTGTGTGCTTATATATGTTAACGATGGACCATCTGGTGTAGTTCACATTATATAGGAAGAACTTAATAATGGTTACTTCCATTAAATGTGATACAAATATTTTCTCCCATTCTATTCTTGGCCTTTTGATCATCACATTGACATCTGTGAAAATCAGAAATCTTTAATTTAATTGCATTTTATTTCTCAATATTTCCTTTTATAGTTGATTTTTTGTGTAACAACTTTCTTACTTCCACATTATGCTCATAGTGTTATATTATCTTATACAGCTTTATTGTTTTACCTCCCTTGCTCCAAGTATAATCTACTTGGAATTTATTATTTTTGAATATTGTGAAATACAAATCAAGGTTAATTTCTTTCCCTCATGGATACCTAATGTGTTCAGTTCATTTACTAAAAAAAAAATGATCCTTTTCCTTACTGTTCTGAAGAACCAAACTTTTCTTTAAAAAAGTGTCCAGATAAATTCAGCACTATTTCTTCCAGTTCTGTGGGCTTTCTGTTCTTGCTGTCTTAATGTCTTAGCCTCCTCAAGCTGCTGTAATAAATACCAAAAGCTTGCAGCTTATAACCAAGAGGCATTTCTTTCTCACAGTTCTAGAGACTGGGAAATCCAAGGTAAAGAGCCAACAGACTGACTGGTGAAGGTCTGTTTCCTTAGTCCCTGTCTCCTGCATCCTTACAATGTGAAGAAGCTAGATAGCTCTCTGGGGTATCTTTTAAGATTAGTAATCCTATTAACGTGACTTAATCACCTTTTTCAAGACCATTTCCTATTATCATTACCTTGGTGTGTAGGATCAAAGCACAAACACTCACACTATCTAATTTGATGACTATATGTTCCTAATGAGTCTGATTGAGTCCTCCAGTTTTATTCTCCATCTAAATAAAATTGATGGCCTGTTGTTTTCTCTTTGTATTTCTATATGAAGTTTAGGATTAGGTTACCAATTCTCGAAAAATGAATTCTGTTGTGAGTGTGTTGAGATACTGATGGATCTGTAAATTAATTGGTGAAGAACTGAAATTTTTAAAACGCTGAGTCTTTCAATTCACATACACAGGGGTATGCTGGAGAGGGGCAGTACTGGCTCAGGAGAGTTGATTGGACACATTGGGAAGGCATTGGGAGGCAGAGGAGAGGTATTACAGAGATTTGTTTGCCATATTAAATATTATTATTATAAGTCCATTACAAAGCCATTAGCAGGTTTGAAGGAGTGGATTTGTGGATATAATATGATCCAATTTTTTTTTTCAAAATATTTTTCCATGTGATGTGTTATGAGTAGATGCAGTGAATCAAAAATAGGAGTGGGAAGGCCCATTACAGAGCTGCTTATTCTAGGCAAGAGATGAGACTCATTTGCTTTAAGGTGGTGGCATTAAAATTAGAGAGGTATGGACAATTCAAGCTGTATCTTAAAAGACTTTCAGTTACTGTAAAATCATTTTTATAATAACATTTTAATTGTAATTCTGAGAGTTGCTTAAAGAAAGATTCTCAGACTAAATGAATCATGTACATACAGAAATGTGCAAGTTCATTTCTTTGATCATCTCACTGTTACTTCTGCATGCTTGAGTGTACAAGTCTGTCTTTGTTCTTGATGTCTCTGGGATACTGGGATATTAAGCACACAATGAATAAACCTAAAAGTGATTTTTCATTGAAATGTTATACATACAAATTAACATAGTAATCCTCATAATCCTGTCTCTTAACTGTCTTAACTCATACCCTCTGTGGTTTGTAGGACACTAAACTTACTTCATTAGCAAAAACTAATAACATAAACATAAATACAAATTACAGGTCCCATTGACTTAATACTAAGATTGACTTGGTACTATATTAGATGTTCAAATATTTAACTCTTATTAAGACCTTAAACAGAACTATAACATTTTATAAAATGTAGAACTTGATACCTACAAAGAAGTTAGCCTGCCCAAATTTGCCTGTCTAGTAAATGACCAGGCCAGAGGCCAAACCCTGTTGAATCTTTTGCAGACAATTATATCCCCAGTGACTTGGATAGCCACTGGCAAGTCTGTTAAGGCAGAACACTCAATAAATATGTCATGACTGAATGAATATGTCTGTTTTCCTCTCTATTTGCTATTAATAATTCACATTTCTCAAAAAAAATAATACTTTCAAAATAAAATGGGGTTAGTAAATGACAGGCTTAAACTTTGCATATCTAGCAACTGTATTTAGGTTAGAAAGTGACAAGAAATCAAATTAACCAAAGAGAGAGTTGGTCTCAAAATATGAAGAATTGCTTCTTTAATACTTTAAAAGCCTGTGTCTCACCTAGTGTGTCTTAATGTTGTATTATTTCTTTATCGCATTGATAAAGTAGGAGTGTAAACTTTTTGCCTTTTATTACAAGAGCACATTTCTATTTAATTTTTTATATATTTTTTTCCTTTTTAAACATTGGGCCTAGGAAAGGAAAAACACGCTTTAAAATTACCTACTAAATTAATATAGAAAGAGTAACTTTGAACCAAAACCCTTTTAGGCTTACAAGTTGAACTCCAGTTTTATTTCTGGAGTTTATTTTATTTATTTAAAGGAGTTTTACTTGCCTTTTTATTTGTATATTGTCTTTTTTATGCCTCTTCTAAAGGTATTCCATGCTTCATGGCCTCATTTACCTACATGAAAATTAGTTCTAAAGGCAGATGAGGATATTCATAATATCATTGTTTAAAAAATACTAACCACTTTATTACTGATTTGGTCATTTCAGCTTCTACCATAATTTATACACCTTCTACCAATGGATCTCATTACAAGGACCATGAATTCAAAATCAAAATGGTAGAATTATTTCTGATGAAGGTGACAGGCCATAATTATCCTATAAAACTTTGCACTTTTAGGAGAAATGGTACGAGAATAAAATATGGTCAGTGACAAGCTCTTTTATGTTTTATGAACTTCTTCTGTTGTAATCTGATAAATGTTTTCCCCAGAAATACCACAGATGGCTGGTATTTGTATGCTGACAGTTCAAATGGGAAATTTGGTAACCTGGCTGACATCCTCACTCCTGTCATTTCACTCACGGGACCAGAATGTACCTTGCGGTTTTGGACTTACATGAATGGTGCCACAGTTGGGTCTCTCCAGGTACTGCTTAGGCAATATTGTTCCTTAATTCTCTCTATGAACATGCATACGGTATAATTTAGTGTCATTACAACATAGTTTTATAACAAATGGAAATAGACAGTTATTAACACTTGACTAGTTTCATGATGGTATAATTGAGAAAAAGCTTTAGTAGAATTGGACATTAGTGGTTGGTAGATAATTTTATTTCTATTTAATTTATGACTATCTCTGTTATGAGTTCACAGCTTCTGTGTAATACTAATTTACTCTTGAAAGTTTCAATATCATTGTTCTGCATATAATGATCAAATGTATACACTTTTGGTGGTATTTGGATATGCATCCTTGTTTTCTTGGAAGGTAGTAGTGCTGTATTCTCCAATAGTCTCTTTCAAATTACTTCTTTGAGGAAAAAAAATCTCAAACTGTTTCAGATTTACAAAATGTTTCATAAATAGCAGGGACAACTCCCCTATATCCTTCAGTAAGAGATTCTATTTTTTCCCAGTTGTATCAATGATGTTCCTTACAGCCAAAATATCCAATACAAGTTCACATATTACACCAAGTTCGTTCTTTCTAGTGCTCTTCAAATGAATGGTTCCTAACCATTTCCTTCATGTTATTTTAAAGGAATATATCTATTATTTTGTAAATCATCTCTTAAATTGGATTCACTCAGTGCACATTTTGCTGTAATATCACCAATATTATGTTTTTATTGCTTCTCATTAGTAATAAACGTCTATCAATCCCATTAGTTTTGTTTCCTTTATAAATATTTTGTGGAGAAACATTTAAGGGTATATAAGATCATGATTTTGACTCAGTTTCACTCACTAGTTTTTTGCCTCCATTAGTGCTTTTTGCTTGAATTAATTTTACTTAGATGATTGCTTAATTGTGATTTTCTAACTCCATTACTCTATCTACATTTGGAGTTTCCCTTCGTATTGTAAAGAAAAATATTCTCATTTCTATATTTGTGCACATTGTTTTTTATTGATATGGACTAATGACTTCATCATGTTTTATTCAATGTGTTATAGTCCATTATTTATTTGGTCCTCAAATTGTCCCAGATTAGGTCATAAGAGTCCCTTTAAACTGGCCTCCATCTCTCTTTAACAAGCCTCATCATTGCTGGAACATTTTCTTCCTTTCTGACCTATAAAGTCCAAATTCATTTTTATCCTGCTGTTTCTCTGGAAGCGACTATTTCTGGTTAGCTTCTGGTTTCTTTTGATAGACTAAGATACACAGGCAGAATGGCGAGATTTTTCTAGAATATTAATGTGAATCCCTAAGTCCTATTTTTCCATCCTGGATATACACTAGCAGAGGATAGGGTAAGATTCCTTGGTGATGTGCATAACCACATCACTTACACAGATGAAGCCAACTAGTTATTGTAGCATCTCCATTCAGACTCATTTTTATAGCCTCTGTGCTGTTTTCCAAGCAGCTATGTCTGAAAAATAAATCCAAAAATTCCAGAATTATTGATCATGAGTAGTTTTAGACCCAGGGTATTCTTGGCAGAATCAAGCTAGTAAGACTCTCTCCCTTTCAAAGGCTGTTTGTTTTGCTAATTATATTTGTGTTTAGCACATTTGCTATTAAGATGAGACTTATGGGGCTGGGATTATAGCTCAGTGGTAGAGCGCTTGCCTCACATGTGTGAGGCCCTGGGTTCGATCCTCAGCACCACATACAAAGCAATAAAATAAAGACATTGTGTCCATCTACAACTAAAAAATTATTTAAAAAAAAAAAAAGATGAGACTTAGGTTACCTACATTTTTTTCTTCAATACAGAGAAAGAGATAGGCTGCTGACCTGCTGCTTAACCACTTCTTTTGAAATTTTTACACTGAGAATTTCCCCTTCCATTTTATTGTTGTTTATTTTCTAGATCTTCCTGACAATTAACAACTATTAGTTTTCTCAATAATATAAACATCTTACTACAAAAATGCTGTTAGATATGTTTTGAATCAGAAACAATAAACTTATGACTCTATGATAGGTCTTACCAAAAGTAGTTTGAAAGTATATTTCTATGTATGCCTGTGTGTGTTTAACAATCTAAAAGTGTTCACATAATCTTATGGATTGAAGTTATAATTTATGTTTTCATTTACATTGACTTTTTAAAATTGATTTTATGTAAAATAATCAAAATAACCTACTATAGGGTTTTCATTAGTAAAATGAAAATTATTTACCTGGTGTAGTTTGTAGTTGAAGTTAATGATCATAAATATGCTTTTATCTTTTCAGAATAAGACCTTGTATTAGTAAATGAAGTATTATGAATTAAAAATTTATAAGTAACTAACATAATTAAAATGGCAATACATATCCTTATTTTTATGTATGACTGAATAAATAACATTAAGTATTGTACTATTAATATGTTGCTTGAATATATTTTTCCTTAGGAGTTTGTACTGCTGTGATAATCATACAAAGATGATCTTTTCTCTATATATTATTATTATTTTGGGGGAGTTATTGTGAATTGAACTCAGGGGCACTTGACCACTGAGCCACATCCCCAGCTCTATTTTATAGTTTATTTAGAGACAGAGTCTCTAAAAAGTGAGCTTAGCAGCTCACTTTTGCTGAGGCTGGCTTTGAACTCATGATCCTCCTGCCTTAGCCTCCTAAACCACTGGGATTACAGGCATGCACCACCATGCTCAGCTCCTATATATTATTTTCAGTATTTTTCAATAATCATTTTATTTTATTGGCAAGAAGTTGTATATTTTGACTTTGGTAATATTTTCATTACCTTGAATTTTGTAGACCAGGAATTCAGTGACTCTTTTCCTAGCAACATTTACTCTTGAAATTCTAGTCATAATGTAAAAACAAATTCATTTTGGGTGCAGTGGCACACATCTATTGTCCCAGCAGCTTGGGAGGCTGAGACAGGAGGATCATGAGTTCAAAGCCAGCCTCAGCAAAAGCAAGGTGCTAGGCAACTCAGTGAAACCATATCTATCAATAAAATACAAAATAGGGCTGGGGATGTAACTCCATGGGCAAGTGTCCCTGAGTACAATCCCTGGTACTAAAATAAAATAAAATAAATTTATGTGATTTTAACTTAAAAAATCATAATACCATAAAAAGTTATTTTTACTTTTAAAAGTCAACTCCATGTATGTATAATATGTCAAAAAACATTCTACTGTTATGTATAACTAAAAAGAACAGATAAAAATAAAAGCCAAACCCTTTAGAACCCTATCTGAATAATTCTTTAGTTGTATAAATTGTATTTTTAAAATGTACTGTTATGAAGTAATTAAATAGCCCATATTAGTTGGTTATTTTCAGATGCAGAACTATTCTGCTCTTTCCTATTATGTTACTCTCTTGATAGCTTATTTTGTATCATTCTAAAAGAAGAGCTAGAATTATTTGTCTAATGAAACTAATATAAATTATCCTTTGAAATTGAGAGTACTATATTAGCTTTCCATCATTATAACAAATACCTGAGATAATCAATTTATAGAGAAAAGTTTTATTTTTGCCCCCAGTTTTGGAAGTTCCAGCCCATAAACAATTGATCCCATTGTTTTGGGGCCCGTAGTGAGGTAACGCATTATTGCAGGAGTGCATTGTAGAGCAAAATGATTCACTTCAAGGCTAGGATACAAAACAAAGAAAGAAGAAGGGGCTGGGGTCCTTCGATCGCCTTCAAGGGCTCTCCCCCAATGATTTAGGACCTCCGGACAGGTCCCATCTCTGAAAGGTTTCATGACCCCTGGTTAAGGCCACACTGGGGACCAGGCCTTTACCACATGGACCTTGGAGGGAAATTTAGATTCAAACTATTTTGCAGGTACTGATGAGGATTTGTTCTTTTCAATGCTGTAGGGCAGGGAGCTCTTACTTCACAATGCTCTTTCTATACATATCACACTCATCTGTGCTGTTATAGTTGAATGGTTCACAGTGTAATGTTACTGCCTCTTTTAACTAATTGGATAAGGAAAGTCTTTCTCAAAAGAGTATTTTAGGAAGTAATTTCATACTTTTTTCCATTTAAACATGTATAATATTTAATATATAAGATATCAACTGTTAACTGCTGTCAAATGTTATACAACTAATGTAGTTGAGTTCCTACTAAAATAGTACCCAGATAGCTTAGCACTTGATTGACAGGTATTCATGTACGCCTTTATTGTTCAAAGCTTTTGAGATACCCGGAGGGCACAGTACTGCACCTTCATAGTCAAAAACAAATGAAAAATGTCTCATCTTTTCTCTTAGGGACTTCAGGTAGATATTAAAAAGTTTTAAGAATGACTTAGAAAATTCCACGTTTCAAATTTATGAAGACAAAATATTTCACTACCTGTTACTTGATTTATCTCCTCAGTTACTCATCAAGAAAGGCAATGTGACTTCTAAAGTGTGGGCTCAAACTGGACAACAAGGTGCTCAGTGGAGGAAAGTAGAAGTCTTTTTAGGCATTCATTCCTACATACAGGTGTGTAATCCAGCTGTGTCAAGAAAACTTTGTTAATTTTCTTTGTTAATTTTCCTTTGTTAAAGGTTTGTAGCTTTGTCAAGAAAGCTTTTTGTTAATTTTTTTCTTTCATGGTAATTTATTTCCTCTACTCAATCTTTGAGTCTTCCCATTTGCAATTTGAGGTGTTATATGAAGGCCCAGCTTTTAACACTCCATATGGAACTTTCCATAAGGAATTTATGATTCTAGAAAACCTTAACTTCTCCCAATTAGACAGTCATACTTCTAGGAACATTTAATTTGAATGGCAACTCCTCAGTTCACTTCTTACATATAAAGAACGCCTCCCTTGATTCTGAAAATATATTCTCAGAGACTGTGGTAAAATCATTCCAAATGTGATTTAAAAGACAATTTTCTGAAAGCACATTATAGGATTGAACCTTATTATATGTAAGGTTTATATAATTCAAAATTATTTGGAGAGTCATAATATTACGTTATGCTACATTTGACTTCAAATAGATTCCAATAATAATAGGGGTTAAGACATGCACACTATATTAAAATTCAAGCGGTACATAGATTAGAATGTTTCCACTGAAAATAATTATGTGCCAAGATATTTGGTACAAGTTTTATTTTTTATGGATTATCAAGCAAAGAAGAGCTCCATGGGCCATGGCTTTCATGAGCGTTTGTTTGGAAGATGAAGCTTTGCTGTTAAGATTTGTTAAGATGTGGATAAGCAGAGTAAGAATCCAGAGCGGTTTATTAGGAGAACATTTTCTTTTTGTCTTAATTACCTGGAAATTAATTTGATGACATTAAAACTACTTGACTCTTGATAGAAGGGATAAGGGATAAATACTGTATTTTCACTCTTCTATGTTTAAAGCACAGATAACCAAGATGGCTATGAATGTTTAGTAAATATATCTATGAGCATGAGCTTTCTCTGATAACTAAGGCCCCTTCAACTCCAGTGAAAACATAGGCTACATAGAGTGGTTTATATTGATATAGCATGTCCAGTTTCCCAGGATGATATGTATAATGAATACCACGACTTTTTCCTCTGACTATAGCGTTACAGTTTCTTTGTGAATCATTTATAGCTAATTTGGGTTATGAAGTCCAATCTAAACATATAAAGATTGGATAGCAATTGAATGGCCTTGTCCTATATAAAATGTATTATTAAAAGGAGTCCAGATACTCAACTTCATAGCCTTTAAATGAGTGAAGAAGAATCCTCAGCAAGAATATGTAGAAGGTTCTGCTGCTAGCAGACACAGGCTTTCATCCCAGGCAATAAATTCTTACTTAGTTCTGAGCACGTGTAATGTTCATATGGTAAAATGTAAGTTCAAAGTAACATAAAAGGGGATTTCAGCAAGTGGAATCAGTTATGAATTTGGCTTTTCTAAAAATTGAAGTTTTCGCATATTGAAATTTGATGAAAGAGAAGTATACTCAAGTTGTTTGAATCTTTAAATATTAATAGCTTGTGAGCTATTAATATTTGCTTTTTCATGGACTCACTCCTGCCCTAGTATGTAAAAAATGCATTAGAACTCATAGAACATACAGTGATGAATTAGCGTACTGCTCACAATTCTTCCATCCTTACAATAATCGTATTCATTAGCCTCAGAAAGATGGGTGCTTCTAACCCTTGAGTAAAAGCATAAAGTAAGAAATTGCATACTAAAGCAGAACTTGGAAGTTTGTATAGATTTATCTGGAAACTCTTAAATTTAAATGAAATCTTTAATTATAATAATTTTATAATGAGAACATTTCTATGTATTATTAAATGTTAGGTACATTTTGTGTGAAGTTAAATATATTTACCCATTTAATTTGCCCAATAATCCTATGAAGTACATATTATTAAAACTACACCTTCATTCTACAGATAAGAATACAGAAATGCCTGGAAGTTAAGTAACTTGCCTTCATTATTTAAGAACCAAATGCAAAGACAGACTTGAAATGCAGGCAGGCCACCTATAATGTCACTGCTCTGCTATATTGCCCTTCAAATTTTATTAAAATATTTGACCTAGATTTTACTCTGCCTGAAAGAAGGAAACACTACAATTGCTTATTTTAGAGGACATTTAATTATGTTCAATATTATGTCCATGAAATTCCAACTTGCACTATGTAAAACATTGAGAAATAAGGATTCAATCATTTGAACATGATTAACAACTGAGATTCTATTGGGAGGAAATCAGGTAAACAAATTAATTGTGAAACATTCATTAATTAATGCAATTTGGTATTCAGAAAACATCAGGTCACATATTTAACATTTTAGACAATCCAGATAATCAAATATCTTTTTTCACTTTGTATATTAATATTTTTCCAGTGCTTAATTTCCCTTGTAAGAGAGTCATAGTTCCTGTCATTTTTTTCTAGTTCACCTCTTCTTAATGACTTCAAAGCTCCTCTTCTATCTTATAAATCTATTTTTCTTTTCTGGCTAATCTGCTATGAAGAACAATTTTTCTTTGTGTAAATTCAATATTCAGATACTATTATAATTTTCTTTTAATAATGTGAAACATGATTCTGTCCTCTCACCTTGAAAAGAAAACACTCATGTTCATACAAATAAAAAAAACTCTTGTTTTAAGAAAAAACTATAATCCTTTCTTTCAAGATAAAAACATTGTTTTCAGAATTGGTTGAAATTTGTTTGGGAGATTAGTGTAGTAAGTAGTTTGTGCAAAATCAATAAGGAAAATCTTTACTTCTAATTGACTTAAAAATATTTTTTACTTTAACATATACATATTAGCTTGCAGTGGAATTTAAGAGAAATATTGAATCAATTCCACTTAGAATTCTGAAAATAAATAATGTTACTTTTTATGTTCTATGAAACAGTGTTCTTTATCATTTCAAGCAGTTAGGTATTGTTACAAACCAAAGGGAGATTTTCTGAAAATTTTAGTATCTCTTGTTATTTTTTTAAAATCACTTCTGATCTACTAAAGTATATATAATTGGGGAACTGCTTTAAAAAAGCACACATGGAATTCCATTCATCACATACATTAATCAAAGGCAAATCAAAATTCATTTGGCTGATTTTAGCAAAACTCATGGCCTTGAGGCTTGATGTCTTTTAACTCTCAAATCCTTTGGCTGGCTAGATCCAAAGAATAACAATAACTAAGCAAATTAAAGGATGTGCTTGTATCTTATTTCTCTTGGCACTTTATGTCAACCAGTGGTCCTCTTGCTTCTACGTGTGATGAGGCTCTAAGAAATGAGCAGGTCTCATTTTGGACCTGAGCTCCGGCGGAGACACTGGTAGTGGATTAGTGACTACTACCAATTTATAAGGCCACATGTCTTAACTATCCAGACACACGGCAGTAGTGTTGTCCATTTCACATTCTTAGGTGTTGAGGATGGCAGAAACCTTTGATAACCCTCACATTTCCTGGGTCACTTTCATGATGCAGGCATTTTTATCAGAATCAACTTCAATGTGCTTGATTGACAGTTTCAACTCTAAGTGACTTCACCTTTTTTTTTTTTTTTTTAGATTGTCTTCAGGGCAAAACGTGGTGTCAGTTACATAGGAGATGTAGCAGTGGATGACGTGTCCTTTCAAGATTGTTCCCCCTTCCTTAGCCCAGACAGAAAGTGTACTGCTGATGAATTCACGTGTGCAAACAAGCATTGCATTGCAAAGGAGAAGCTGTGTGATTTTGTGAATGACTGTGCTGATAATTCAGATGAAACTACTTACATTTGCAGTAAGTTCAAGTGTTCTGTGTCCTTCCTTATGCTTTCATCTTCCCAGCCTAACTCAAAGTGGTATGTTCCTTGTTGAAATTTAAAATGTAGATACATCTCAGTAGCAAATCTGGGTGAGGTGATTTATCTATTTAGATACATTCCCTTCTCCCTTTTAATACTTAATTTTGAATGATAATTTGATGGCTTTTGTGTGTATATATGAAGTAATTGGAGTTAAATGAGACTTAAATTAGATTGCTATCTTCAAAGAAAAACAGAACAGAAATAAGTATTTGTTATATGAAAAAAATTTTTTGGAAAAAAGAAGCAAAATATCCATCAAAGTCAATTCATTTGGGGTTGGTGAGACTCTGTACTTTGATTGAGGATTGTCATTTTCAGAGGATTGTCATTTCTTTGTGCAAAGTATCAGATGTGATAAGCTGATAAACAAAAAAATACTCTGATAATATATCAAATGGACACAGTGATCTCTCAGTGGAGATGTAGATCAGCTATGTAAAACCGTTGTTGTAGGAGAACAACTCAGAACAAACTATACCTATTAAAATACCCTCAGCTAAATGGACCATATGTGCTCATCCAGTTAAGCCTGTAAAATTGTGTAGCAGTCCAATTGCTGCTTCATTTAGTTGCAAATGAGGTGAATATAAATTGTCAAAATGAAGGTTGACAAGTTATTTCACTATTACTTATAATAATATCTGAGCAAGGATATTGTAGTTTGGTTTTATTTCCTTCTTGAAACCACACTTAAGTTAGGGTTATCAAAAACTACTTCAGTAGAGCAAGAGCTCCTACTTATATAGAACTTTTAACTCTTAACTTTCAAAGCCCTTTAACTGATTTCCACTTGATCTGCACAGAAGCCCTGAGAGGTAAGTGGGCCAGGTAGTAATTATGCTTTTCATGGATGGAGGTACCCATAAGAATAGTTAAGATTTTGTTCAAAACTTTATACAACTAATGCTAACAAAGTTGGTCCTAGGATCCAAGTACTTTAATTTATGATCTGTTGCTCTGCCCAAGCTACCATAATACTTCTGTGTAAGAATCCAGTGTTTAAAAAAGGTAATGTAGTTCTCTTTAAATCAAATAGCTATTTGTTCCTTGAATTGTGGTATTATTTCTTATAATATCCATTTTCATGATATATAAGCCAAGCAAAATACTTGGTTTATTTTGAATTTTGTACTAGCATTTATCTTTACCTTCAAATGTTTTCTGCTACATTTTAGTTCATTTTGCATCAAATGCTTATACAGTTATTTCATTGCCATTCTAATTTCAGTATCACATAGATCTATTAGGTTGTTGAATAAATTAGATGTTATGCTATAGATTTTTATTTGTAATGTTGCTAATGTATCTTTCTCAGAGATGTAATTGAATGTAATTTTCAGTACTTCAATTTTCAGTACTTAAAATATCAATTTATTTATGGCTAAGTTTTTTATATTTAGGTTCAGAAGTCATGAATATTTCTAAGTATTTCTATTCAGGAAAGTATGGTGATGACTAAGGGTATCAAAAATGTATTGAAAAATTTTGTCTTCGTAATTGTTTTATATGAAATATGAAGGCTAAACTAATTAAAACTTTTGGAGGGAAAGTTGTACCAGAAGGTACTTTTTGGTGAGCTGAATTACAAAATCTCTTTAAGTCTTTCTTGGACCTACTTATATCATTAACACTGGAACAAGAAAGCTGAATTCCTAACGAACACTGAACAGAAAAAGGAAAACTTTTTCAACTCCTTAGAACAAATAAACAATAGTTAGAAATTAAAAGCTAAAAGTAACCTCAATTTTGACATTGGTTTTTATTACATAAGAATAATCTATTTTTATGTAGCATTGCTTATTTTTATTATGCATTTAAAAGATCAACAATATTCCCAGTTACTGGTCTTAAATGTTATGATTTAATTATAGAGTGGCTAGAACCTGCTATTGGAATTATGAGTGGTGTTATTATCCTGCATATGCCAAAAACTTTGATGTTCTAATTAGACCCAGAAGAATAGGAAGAAAAATTAAAAGAATTACCATAGCAACTGTTCAGAAGGTTGGCTGGCAACCAATCAAATATTTGGGCTTAATGTCTACTGTTTCTTTTTTGTTATTTTTCTTTTATTTCTTTCTTTTTGAGAATCCTAAGGTTGAACATGTATCACAACTGGAGAAAACTTTCGAAATATGATTAAGTAGAAATGTACAATCTAGAAATATCAGAAAGAATGAAAAAAAAACCTCTTTTTAAAGGCATGGACTTTGTCTAGTGGAGGAGAATACCAATTATAACAGTACCTGCTGCTTTAATTTTCTGTAGATTGATGTGGACTCTAAAACCAAAATCTATCAGAAAAGAATGAATTTTTATTGATAATTGGAATAACATTTCTAAAATATAGGAGATATTGAAAATGATTTGTATATCTAAGAACTGTAAAAAAAGGTAAATTTTTATTTGAATATAACTACCATTGATATAAAGACTCATTTGGAGAATAAACATTTTTGTTTCCTTATGGTTTAAATTAACAGATTTATTGTTGATATGTAATTAAGAGTATTTCAAGCAATCTCTGAATGATTTAATTCTGCATTTTGATATGTACGGATGCAGGACATTTGATTGACATTATTGGTTAGTATGCTGAACCTAATGAGAATATATAATACTGTGTACCAAATGCAGATATCTATTTTTTTTAAACACACATAGTACATTATATAAAAATAAAAGGTCTTTTTTAAGCATTAAGCAGATTTCAAAATATTTTGTGAATTAAATTCTTATAGTGTGTTTTGAATCAGGCTGGAAATCATTTACAAGACAATCCCTAGAAAATCCCTATTGGTGAGGATTTGAAACATACCTTTAATAATTCATGTCTACCCCCAAAATCACAATAAAATTAGAAACTGTTCTGCAAGATCATATAAAAAATATAAAATACTTCATAACAAAACCTGTGAGATCTTGTTAAGCTAATACTTAAGAGAAAAATTTATAGCTTCAAACCCTCATATTAGAAACTATATGGTAACACAAGTTAATGAAAAAGAACACAATTCTAAGATAGGATTTGAAAAGACTGATAAAATTTTAAAAACCCTATCAATACCCAAGGGAAACAGAAAAGATAGAAATATAAAATTGATTTACTACATATTTACTAACTAGTTACTCCATGTCAGGCAATGTTTAACGTACTTACTATACATTAGTAAATAAAACAAAATGTTTTCATGAACATATACCATGTATTCATGTTAATCAGAAAATATACTATCCCTATAGATAGATGCATATGCAACCACACAGAAACACACTCATACAAACATACATACGTGTGTGTGTGTGTGTGTGTGTGTGTGTGTGTGTAAATAGATTGGTAGGGGTAAGCCTGGATGAGAAGGTGAATGAATTAAATGAATTCTGGAAGGAGGTCTGGGACTTGCTCTTTTCCTTTTTAATTTTTTATTATAGCCATCCTAGTGAGTGTAAGTAAAATCTAATTGTGACTTAAATTGACATTTCCCTAATGATCAATGTTGTTGAGGATCTTTTCGTGAGCTTAATAGCCATTTGTGCATCATTAGAGATATAACTGTTGAAATCTTTGAGCCATTTTTATAGGATTGTTTTTTAGCTTTTGTTATTGCGTTTTAGGAATTCTTTTTAATTCTGGATTTGACAACATTGTCAAATATACATATTGCAAAATTGTAATCTTATTCTGTAGGATTTCCTTTAAAATTTTTATTATTAATAGACTTCAATGTTCATAACAAAGCTGAATGGAAAGCACAGTGAATTCTCATATACTCCTTTCCTCTGTGTGCACACAGCCTGCCCCACTCAGCCAGAGTGGTAGAAATTGGGGCAGTTGATGAACCTACATTGATAACCCCATTCTTACCCAAAGTCTGTAGTTTACATTAGGTTTCACTCTGAGTGTTATACATTCTGTGGGTTTTACCTAATGAATAATAACATGTATCCACTATCATAGTATCATACAATTAATTCACTGTCCTGAAAATCTGTGTTCTACTTGTGATTATTCCCTCCCTTTCCCCATGGCAACAACTGATTTTTTTATAGTGTTCACAATTTTATCTTTATACAGTGTCATATAGTTAGAAAAATACAGTAGTCAGATTTTTCAGATCACCTTATATTACTTATTAATATCCATTTAAGGCTATTCCATGTCTTACGTGACTTTATAGATCATTTATTTTAGGGCAAATAATATTCTATTATCTGAACATGCATACTATTTATCTGTGCACCCACTGAAGATCATCTTCATTGCTCCTGATTTTGGCAATTATAAATAAAACTGCTATGAAAATGCATGTGCAGGGTTTTTGGTGGATATAAAATTTTAATTTATTTGGGTAAATATCAGGAAGCATGATAGCTGAATCATGGTGGAATATGTCACATGCATGTTTTACAAATGTTTTCTTCCAGTATGTGGTTTGTCTTTTAATTTGCTTTACAGTGTCTTTCATAAAGACATAGTTTTTAAATTTTAATAAAGTCCACCTTGAAAAGTATTTTTTTTCAAGAATCGTGCCTTGGGTAATTGCATTTAAAAAGTTGTTTCCAAAACAAAAGAATACTTACATTTTTCTCATATATTAGTTTGTGGGATTTTTATCATTTAGTGTTTTACATGTAGATTTACAACATTTTATGATTTAATTTTTGGGAAAGGTGTGAAGTCTTTGTCTAAATTCATTGTTTTGCATTTGGATGTCTATTTTTCTGTACCATTTAGTGAAAAACCATTCTTTCTCTGTTGTTTTGCTTTGGTTCGTTTTAAAATACCAGTTGAAGATATTTTTGTGACTCTACATTGAACAAATAGCACAAATTTTTGGACTTTGTATCCTCTTCAATTAATTGATTTATCTATCCTCTTCATCATCATTGTTATTTTGTGAGCACCATACTGTCTTGGCTTTATTGCAAGGCCTGAAGCCAAACAATGTCAGTCTTCTGCCTTTGTTCTTCTTAACTACTGTGCTGACATTTCTTTTATGTTTTGTTTTGTTTTGCCTCTTTTTATGAACTTTTAGTTTATCAACATAATACTGTGCTGGCATTTCATTGGGATTGCATTTAAAGAACAAATTGGTTAAGAACTGACTTCTTGATAACATCGACTGTTCCTGTCCACAAACATGGAAAATCTTTATATGTATTTATTTATTCTTTTTTCAACATTTTGGTGGTTTTCCTCATATAAATAAATAAACAAATGAATGAATAAATAAATAAATACATCTTGTACAAGTTTTTTTGGACATATATCCAGAATTTTATTGTTGATGATATTTTTTAGGCTTTATACATAGACAATTATATCATATGGTATCAAAGATAATTTTATTTATTTCTCTACTTTTGATTCCTTTTCTCATTTTATTTTGCTAGCTAGTACATCCAGTGTGATATTCATTTTGGGGGGATACTACAATAAATGGTATTGTGTTTTAATTTTAAATTATACTTGTTCACTGATGTTATATAGGAAAGCTATTGACCATTTTTAATATTAATCTGCTTACTAACATCAGGATTAACATCAGTAATATCAATATCAGGATTGTTTATTAATATCAGGATTATTGCTTATTAACATCAGGATTGTTTAGAATCTTGAAATTCCCAAAATTGTTTATTAATTCCAGAATTTTATTGTTGATGATTTTTTTAGGTTTCTACATAGACAATTACATCATATGGTATCAAAGATAATTTTATTTATTTCTCTACTTTTGATTCCTTTTCTCATTTTGTTTTGTTAGCTAACACATCCAATGTGATATTCAAAAGGCGCTTTGAAAGGGAACATCCATGCTTTGCTTCTGATACTAGTGGGAAAGCATCTAGAGTTTTGGGTTTTTTTGTTTGTTTTTGTTTTGTTTATTCTAAACATTAGTTATGATATCTGTAGATTTTTTTGCAGTTCTTTATAAAGTTGACTGAATTTCCCTCTCTTTCTAGTTTGCTGAGAGCTTTAATCATGAACAGATGTTGCATCTTGTCAAAGGCTTTTTGTCTATTGATAAAATTGATATAATTAAGTAATGTATATTTTTCAGACTGTTAACACAATAGACTATGTTATTTGGTTTTTGTGTGTTGAGTCATCCTCCCAAACCTGAAATTGATCTCATTTTGTCAGGCATATAATTATTTTAATACATTGTTGGATATGATATGTTAACATTTTGTTGAGAATTTTGCATCTGTATTCTAAAAGAAGTTGTAGAGACTCTTCCTAACATTTTTAAGTTGCTGTTTTTTTGTTAGCATTTGCTCCCCATGTAAACTTTGGACTATGTGTGAGACATTTGGTAAAATTGATTATAACATTTTCAGCTTGTAGCCTCAAGGTGTGAGTAAAGCCCGGACCTGCCTCAGATGCTTCTGATCTTCCATGCTCTCTAAGGCATGTTCTTCTTAGGCCAAATAATAGGAGCACAAGGTCTCCATCCCCACATGCAAGGATTTATGTCTAGTCCCTGCCTGAATCATGCCTCCAAATTTCTCCTTGGCCATAACAAATCTCATACCTAGACTCCAAATCAATGGGATGATAGGAAAGCATATTCTTCCTAGATTAGACAAAACTCTTATACTAGATTCCTTAATAGTAGTCTTACTAAAGTCGTTACAAGTATTGTGTTTTATTTATTTATTTTTCTCCTTTGAGAGTCGTTCTGTGTTGCCCTGGCTTGCCTCAAACTCTGGAGTTTCAGTGATTTTTGTCCCCCTGAGTAGCTGGGATTACAGATTCATGCCACCAGCCCCAGATACATGTATTTTGAAACACTTTTTCCCCCTACTGGATATAATGTTCCTCAAAACAGAATTATTTTTTATGTCATCTCAGTATAGAATTTAACATTGTTGAAAAATCAAACTTAGCAACTCAAATCTTAGTCCATAGACAACCAATATTTTGGCAGCATTCAGGCCACCACAGTCTATACACACTGAAGCATAAGCTACATTTTAACAAGATCCTCAGGTGATTCATATGTGCATTAACATTTAGAAGCCCCAATCTAAATCATACAGAAGTTTAAAGAAGCTTTCTAGTGAGCTGATTTATGTTTTGAATTTCCTTATCAACATGAACAAATACATCTTAATTTTAATCATTGAAAATAATTTGTTTTCTTGATTCAAATATTTCAAGTCAAAATTATATGGATATTTATATGTTCAGGTGTCTGAAATAATGTATTAAAAGTTCTAAGAATTTTTTTAAAATGAAAATTTTCTTATTCATTTAGTAGATATTTGTTGAGCATCTATTACATGCCAGGCTTTGTTCTGGTTACTTGGGATAATGCAGAGGAAAATAGATACAAATCTCCTGTTCTCGTAGAGCTCCCATTCTGGTTGATGGCAGTAATGGGGGACATAAACATAAAGCAAAATAAATAAAATAACACAGTAGTTGCAAATAAGTAAAAACAAAATAACACAGTATGTATATTTCATGGGGAATAAGTTTTATTAGAAAGAAATACAGAAAAGAGGAAAAATGTTTAGAGTGGTATATTAGAATTTTAAGGAGGGTACCAATATAGTTCTCATTGAGAAATTAATATTTGAATAAAAAAATGAAAAAACAAAGTGATACATGGTATATTTGATGGACTTTTTAAAAAACTATATTTTCAAGGTCAATGACAATTAAAACACATTCCTTTTTAGGTTACTACCATATCAATAACTATGTCCTTTGGTTTCTATAAATGCATATGTATCATTTCACTACCGACTATTATCCTTTAGGATTTTATAATTTATTTATTTATTTTTGAGTCGATTTGTTTTCATCATGACTGCCCTTTCTTGTGATTGTAGAATTCTCAAATTTTCAAGTAGGAAAATGAATTGGGAAGTAGGAATTATCATGACGCTGTATTTGCTACTCTTTACTCAGAGTAAGATTATATTCTCTGTATATGTGTATGTATGGAACCTCTATATTGCATTTAGTTCAATATTCCATCTGAAACTTTTCATCATTTCAGAATTTTTGCTCAGTTGTGGCAAAAATTAATTTGACTGTATACACTGTCCTCTGTGGGTATCTGTGTATATTATCCTGGATACTGAATTTTTTTTTTACTTAGATATTATAGATGCTCCTCAACTTAAACTGGGGTTCCATATCAATACACTTATTGTCCATTGAAAGTATCCTTAAATTGGGAATGCATCTAATATACCTAACAGGCTGTAGCTTAGCAACACAGTGAACAGTGAAGACTGTCTATTTACCCTTATGACTGCATGGCTATCTGGGAGTTGCAAGGGAAATCTTACTGCATTATCACTAGCCTGGGAAATTATCATCTTTCAAAATTTGAAATATGGTTTCTATCAAATGTGTATTTCTTCCACACATCATAAGGTTAAAAAAAAGAAAAAATAAACTAAGTCAAACCATCCTAAGTTAGAGACTCTATACCTCAGTCTTAGTCAATAATCATTTAAAATCTAAGCATATATTTCATAATTAACATTTGCATTACTTGGCTTATTAGTTCCTTGTTTCCTTTTCATTTATTTATTTGGTAGGCATTGATTTCCTCCAAAATAATTGGCCCTGGAGCAAAAACAAAGAAAAAATAAGATATGACTTGAATAATTGTGGAGCTTCTTGTCTAGTAAAAGAGATAGGTACAAAACATTTACAATTTGAGTGTGAGAGTTAAGTGCAAATTACTTCTGGAGGGGACAAAGGGAGATAATTAAGTCATATTTAAATACTAATCCAAAATAGGCTTACATAAAAGTGATATATCACCTTGAAAACAACTAGTGTGTTTTCAGGGACTTTATTAACCATGGATTCTGAATAACTTTTGTTTTCTGTGGGAGATTATGCTAGAAAATGGGTCAGGTATCATAGTGTTAATAAGCCAGGCTTCCTGGGAAGGATCAACTCTCCTAAGCTACACACACTCCTTATTGCAGGCTGCAGCTGAGTGACTGGGACTTGGAAACCTTTCATTGTCTTTCCAAAATTATCCTTGTTCTTACTTGCCCAGCATTTTATATAGCATAGTATTTTCCAAGTAATGTAATGAGGTAGTCAGTATGGAAGAAGAAATTATGTGTGAGAAATTTCTCTGGCTCACTCATGGGCCAAATCAGATTTTCTAAATCTTTTATATATAACATGCATTGTAAATTTCCAAAAGATTGATATTGACATCAGTGGAGTTTTTCCAGATTACTTTATCTCCAAAACCTTTGTGTGTGTGTGTGTAGAAACAGATATACTCCATGTAGAATGATTTTTTTTTCCATAAAGTGCAGTACAGAAAGTATTAGTTAGAATTTTTTATTATTACTTATGGCAATAATAATAAAATGCAAGCGAAATAATTCTATTGCAAATTCCTAACGATATAACCCAATGATAATAGGTGAATGATATTAATTTTTTTAACTTTTAATTCTGGTATGGTATGGATTCACAAGAAATTAACAAAATTAATACAGAAAATTCTGTCAGCTCTTCATCTAGTTTATCTCAGTGGTTATATAACTATAGTTACAAAACCAAGAAACTGATATTGTTTCAATATGTGTGTATAGTTTTATAGTATTTTATTACACATATAATTTGTGTGATCATCACTGTAGTCAATATTTTCTGTCTCCACCAAGATCTCCCTTAAATCACTCCTTCTCTGTGGGAAATCAGTACTTTGTCTTCTTTTTCTACATTCATCATCTTGAGAAAGTTTTTCAAATGAAACCATATAGTATGTGACTTTTGAGACTCTTTTCTCTCAGCAGAATCCCCTTGAGATTCATTGAAGTTGTATGTATAAAATTGTATGTTCTTTTTTATAGCTGAGTCATGTTCTATGATAAATTTGTAACACAACATTATGCTATTTTCTAGAGTGACTGTATCATTTTACATTACCACCAACAATGTCTGAGAGGTCCAGTTTTTCTCCAAGACCTTGTGAGCATTTGGTAGTATAACTATTGTGTTTTTGTTTTTGCTTTTCTGATGGCTCTGGAATGATACCACATCCATTTTCTTGATAACTAGTAATGTTTGACATCTTTTCATGTGTTTATTTGTCATCTGTACATCATCTTGGCTGAAATGTCTGTTTATGTTGAATATTGAGAATACCTTCTACATTATAGATATGTGATTAGGAAGTATTTTCTCTCAAACTTCAGAATGCCTTTCCATTCCCTTAAAAAGATTGCTTAAAAAGGAAACATTTTTTATTTTGATGAAATCCAATGTGTTGATCTTTTCTTTTAAGCATCATGCTTTTGATACAATTTCATATATATATGCACATCTCTGTATATTTTTACTTATATCTAATATAAATAAAAATAATAGATATAGATATATTCTAGAAGAAACAAGTTTTAGAGCTGGACGCGGTGGCTCATGCTTGTAATTCCAGCACTTTGGGAGGCTGAGACAGGAGAATCTTGAGTTCAAACCCTCAGTAAAGGTGAGGCTTGCTAAGCAACTCAGGGAGACTCTGTCTCTATGTAAAACAAAAAATAGGGGTGAAGATGTGGCTCAGTGGTGGAGTCCCCCTGAGTTCAATCCCTGGTACCAAAAAACAAGAAAAGAAACAAGATTTAGGTCCAAAATTTTCTCCTGTTCTCAAAATTTTATAGTGATATATATTACATTCAGGGTCATGATCTTTTGTACTTATTTCTGTATACGTTGTAGGCTTTAGGTTTAGGTCAAGAACCCTCTCCCCCCATAGCTATCCAATTGCTCTAATACCATGAACAAGACTGTAGGCCCTTGGTTTAATTGCTTTTTCCTGTTTATGAGAAATTAATTCATAGTATTTTTCTGGAGCTGTTTTTGAGTTCTCTATCAGAACAGAGATTTAAGTGTGCTATATTTGGGATATGTAATGCCCTCCAAAGGCTCATCTATGTTAAAGGCTTAGTCTGCAGTTTGTTACTTTGGAAGGTAGTGGAATGTTAAGGATTAAAGAATAGAGGAAGGTTTATAGGTCATAGGTGAAGCTTTCAGGGGGGATTGTGGGCTGTTGGTCTCTTCCTCTCTGCTTCCTTGATACCAGGAAGTAAGTAGCTTTCTCTGCTACTTACTTAATTTCAGTTGATAATTATAGTAAGTCAGTCAATTTGGGGAGAAGTAATATATTCAATATATTTTATCTTCTAATCCATGAGCACAGTGTAACTCTTCAATATTTTGATCTTTGATTTCTTTCATCCGTGTTTTGTAGTTTTCAGCATATAAGTTCTACATGTTTCATTAGATTTATACCTAAGTACTTGATTTTTTGAAGGCTTATAAGTGGCATTATATTTTTAACTTTTGTTTTCATGTGTTTATTGATAGTATAGAGAATAAAATTAATTTTTATATTAATCTTGTGTTCTTAGACTCTGTTGACTCATAGAAGTTCTCAGATTTTTGCAGTAGAGATTTATTTTGTAGACAGTACTTCATCTAAAATTGACAGTTTTGTTCTTCCTTTCTGCTTTGTATATCTTGAAGATATTTGTAGAAACCATCAGTGAGACCTATTGAAATAGAGATTTCTTTCTTAGGTGTTTTTAAATCATTAGTTCAATTTTCATAATAGCTACAAAACTACTTAAATCATCTACTTTGCACTGAGTAAGTTTGTGCTTTGCAAAGAATAGATCTTTTTCATTCAAGTTGTCACATTTATGCACATACAGATGTTCATAGAATTCCTATATCATACTTTTGATAGTCCTAGTCTATAATAGTCCATGTTCTATTTCTGCTATAATCTGTGTTCTCTCTTTTCTTTGGCATGATTTTGATACCCTACTATTGACACTATTACAGAGTATCATATAATTACAGAAAAATTGAGAAATAATAAATGCAGCTATTAATACCTTATAAACAGTTTGTTGGAGTTCAGGTAATTGAATTACAAAAAGTATTGTAGAGTTGGAGATGATCATGGATGTTAGCTCATGCTCTCTTAAATAAGGATCTAAGACTTCTGAGCAGGATTTACTCAATTACAATTAAAGTTGAATTTTTTCTCTCTGTCTTAGCACTTATTCCATTCTATTAAAATGTGAGAACTCAACTAGGACACATTTATTGACAAATCAGCCTCAACATCTACCAAATTGCTGTTGGATGAATTGACAAATGTACCCACCAATAAAGAAATAATTTCCCTGACCTTGCAGACAATAGAGATGAGAAGGGAGAATAGAAGCCTGTTGAGACAGAATACACTGCCTCACATAAAGAACTTTCTCAACAATCAGGTACCCCTTCTTGTAATTTTTTTAATATTAAATCAATTTTTTGCTGGGTGTGGTGGCTCATGCCTGTAATCTCAGCACTCTGGGAGGCTGAGACAGGAGAATCAAGTTCAAAGCCAGCCTCAGTAACGATGAGGCACTAAGCAACTCAGTGAGACCCTGTCTCTAAATAAAACACAAAATAGGGCTGGGGATGTGGCTCAGTGGTCGAGTGCCCCTGAGTTCAATCCCAGTACCAAAAAAAAAAATCAATTTTCCCTATTTTCCCAGTATGAATTTTTGATGATAATGTCTTCCTATTTGTACTTCTCCTTAATAATAAACCTTAAGTATTAGAAAACAGATACCATCAATTAGATACATCACATCTCTTTACATTCTCTTCTCTTATGTTCTTAGTCATTAAGTTAGTAAAAATATTCTTGAATTCTTTAATAGCATCTTATATGCATGGTCCTAAGACTACTGTTATCTAGTCTTCCTCTTATTGGATAGTTTCAGTTCTAAAATTTTTCCTTAAACATGAAGGATAAATATTCAGAAAATGTTATAGTAATCTTAATCTGATAATGATCACAATTCACCATATTTCTCCCCTCCCCTCCCTCTCACCTGGCCTAAGAATTTTAGTAGTTTCATTTTTATTTTTTCAGTTAGTCTTGTACCAGTCATGTCTAAGAAAGATGAAGTGCTCATTGAATCAAGAATAGATAAAACAATTTCCAAATGATAGGAACTACAAAAGTGGTAGCAAAGACCCAGAGGCTAGAGAGAACATGGTGTGTTTGCATGGTTAGCTTATCTAACATTTAGCCTGTCCAGCATTTGATTTGAGAACAAGAAATAGCTAGGAGTCTAGAGAGACAAGCAGGAGTACCTGATAGTTCATGCTAATAAAGGGATTGAAGGGAAGGGAGGTGGGATGGAAATAGAAAGACGATGGAATTAATCTGACATAACTCTCCCATGTACATATATGAATACACCACAGTGAATCTCAATATTGTGTACATCCACAAGACTGGAAAACTAATTAGAATAAGATACATCCCGTGTTTGTATGAATATCTCAAGATATATTCTACTGTCGTGTATAACTAAAAACAACAAATAAAAATTAAGGAAATGCAGGCTTTAACTTAAGAGCTCTAGAAAGACATTTAAATACAGAAATGATAAAATTAATATTGCATCTTAGAGCCATCATTGACAGCAGTGTATATAAGAGCAAATTTGAAGGTGGAGCATCACAGAGAGACTGTCAATATTCCATTCAATAAGTGTGGTGTCAAGTTGCTTTCAATGAGGATGAAAAGTGAATAAACATTTGGAAAGAATAAGTCTATACATCTGATGACAGCTTACTTCTGGAGGATTTCTGGGTTGAGCAAGTAGATAACTGGCAGTTTTATTCACTCTTTTTTCTTAATATATATTTTTTTGTTGAAGGTGAACACAATGCCTTTATTTTATTTTTATGTGGTGCTGAGGATCTAACCCAGTGCCTCATGCATGCTAGGCAGAGTGCTCTACTATTGAGCCACAACCCCAGCACCTTGTTCACTCTTAATTAAAGATGCAAAAGGATGAGGCAGCTTGTAAGGTCATGAATTAACTTGGGTTCTTTTGTTTGACATGTGTCCATTGAACAATAAATAGGTATTCAGTCAACAGCTGGCTATATAGTTCTTAAGTTTAAAAAGGACATTTCTGCAGGAGATGTAAAATAAGCAACTATCAAATAACTTCAGGACCCCAACATCAGATCCCAAATAACAGCAATATTTAAAAGGAAGATGGTTACAAAGGAGATGGAAACAGGCAGAAGGAAAAGGAGAAGCAGATTTGGTTATCATGGGAGACAAAGTTATAATTCTAAAAGTAGTAGTCAGTATTAGATATGCAAAAATTAAATAACAAGTGCTCAGAAACTTCTATTAGATTTAATGACAAGGGGGAAATCTGTAATCAATAAACACTGATTTTAGGAAGTGATAGAAATTTAAGTATGGGCATTACTTTTCATATTTATGGTGTCTATTCTATTGTCCACTATAGTTACCCTGGCTCACACTTATCTCATTATTTACGTTATTTTAAATATTGACATTATTTTAAACTAAAAGGTATGATTTGCCATTCATATCAAAATTCTATTATTATGGTATCTACCAATTATTGAGCTTATCTAAACTAATATAATCAGCACAAATAGACAATCTATTTGTGTGGTTACATACTTAAAATATCTTCCTGCAATTAAATATTTTCGAAACAAATGTGCTTTCTCTAACACTTATAAAAGAGAAAATAATATTATATATCCATACATAGTTTCTGAATTTCATTGGTCAACATAAAATTAGATTTCTTAGTAACAGAAAACTAGTATTTAACCTCTTAAGAGTCAGTGTTCCCCTTATAATTTTAATACAAGAAGATCTATATGCATTTTCTTTATCTTCAACTAACTGCTTCCCTGAAGTAAGAAACAACATTGCACAAAAAACGATGAGAAGCTCTGTTGTGGATTCTGTAAGAAGAGTGACAACTGGCACTGGTAATTGAAGTACAGGGGCAGGGTAGGGATGTAGTCAGAAAGATCCTAGAAATTGGTGCAAATTGGTAAGCAATCTTTGGGTTTCTTGCTGTTGCGATTATTCTGCATTTTATTGATTAAAGAGTCATAGGACCAGTAAGTGGAATGAGAAGTAGTTCTACCTCATCATAAAGGGTCACATTAATTACAATCTACTATGTACTAGAAATTGGAATATGAACAGTGCATGACCTCTGTGAGGGAGTTTCCACATGCCAACAAAGAGTAATGAAGGAGCCACAGAAAAACTTCATATCTTATTGGCAAAAAACCATTGTGAAATATTATCTAAATAGATTCTGACAAAAGAAAGACAAAAATTGGGAAGATCAAAGTGGTCTAATTCTTCTCAACTATATTATA
The DNA here is from genome assembly GCA_028644305.1 of Xerus rutilus. Classification (NCBI taxonomy): domain Eukaryota; kingdom Metazoa; phylum Chordata; class Mammalia; order Rodentia; family Sciuridae; genus Xerus; species Xerus rutilus. The sequence goes on along the minus strand of CM053410.1, from coordinate 21,994,932 downwards.
ATCATATTACTTAGATAAATCATATATATAATATCATACATTATTGAACACATAAGATATTAAGAATTATGTGAAATAGTAATAGAAAGTGATAAGAGAAATGAGAAATATTAGGATGGAGTTGGTTAAGACAAAGATGAAATGTGGAAATAGCAATTATATTGCTAATAAAATTTTATTCCTAAATAAAATTTTGAGAAGGAATGATATTATGGAAGAGTGATTCATTGTCAAAATATTTCTTGGCACAATGAAAAAGGTTCAATGAGATGAGAAGACTGAGAGGAAATAATAGATATGACAGGATGGTATAATTTTATGTAAAATTGATGAATAACCTAATAGAATATTAATGTAAATAGTATATATTAGAAAGATAGCTTCATGAAAAGTATTTAAGTTAGTAAAATTGAGCTTAAAAATAAAGAACTTAGTCATGATATAGAAGTGTCTTAGTTATATCATATATAATGACAAAATATTGAAAAGATGGACAAAGATGTATATTGCAATGAAAGAGTAATCCATCAATTTAACATTAACTTCTGAGTGTTTCAAGGTGAAATCTAGAATAAAGATATAATTTGGTAGCTTTATCCAAATATATTTTAAAAATCCATTAGTATAGTACAAAAATATGAAAATCTAGTTATTAACTCATATTGTAAAAAGCTACCAGGAGTTTTTTTGCTGATCAGATAAACAAGAACAAAGTTGAGAGTATTTTTAAAATATGATTGCTAGGGTTAAATTAACATACATATATTGAACTTTGAGCCTTGAAAAATAGAAGCATTTCTTTCAGTCACATTAGGTATATTGATGCATCAGTTACAAAGTAGAAGACAATTTTTAAAATTTCATGTAGTATAAGTTGTATTGACTATATTACTTGACCCAAACACAGCAAAGCTAAAGGTTTAAATTAAAATGCTGGGCCAATCAGATATTCTTAAATAAATACAGGATAAAATGTATGTAATTTAGGATAATATGTATTTTTAAAACACAGTCAAGGACATTAATGTCAAAAAAGCATACAGTATTTGGAAATATACTTCATGCAAGTTGAACCTGCAAAATACTGTTGGAAGAAACTAGACACTGCTGTTGAGATCTGCTTCATGACTTAATGCTGATGTGTAGTTAATAATAGTGGAATGTACATTAAAATTTTTCTTGGGAGAAAGATCTCATGTTAAGTGTACTTACTACAATTGAAAGAAAAGAAAAAGAATAAAAGGAAGAAATAGTGGGATCCAGAACTGATTACTGAATGTTTAATGGGTGCAACATATTTTTATAGTCACAATTATATTTGTCTAAAAATTAAATTTTAGCTGAGAACAGCGGTGCACGCCTGTAATCCCAGTAGCTCAGGAGGCTGAGGCAGGAGGAACACAATTTCATACCAGCTTCCATCTACAATATAGCAAAGCTCTCAACAATTTAGTGAGACATTGTCTCAAAATTAAAAAAAAACTAATTAGAACAAATTAAAAAAATTTAAAAAAAAAACAAAGGCAAGAAGGGTCTGGGGTTATGGCGCAGTGGTAGCGTGCTCACCTAGCATGCGTGAGGCACTGGGTTCGATCCTCAGCACCACATAAAAATAAAATGAAGATACTTAAAAAAAAAAAGGCAAGAAGATGTTGAGCCATGAAAACAAACAAACAAAAAATGAACTGGGGATGTGCTTAAGGGTAAATAACCCCTGAGTTCAATCCCCCAATACCCAAGAAAATAAAAAATAATTAAAGGAGAATGAGTTTAGTGGAGAAATGTAATAGACTTTAATCAGATGCTCAAAGTAAACATCATAGATTTTAGGACAAATCAGTTATGCTTCTGGATATGATGTGCTGAGATGGTACAAGATTGCTTCTGTGGCCTTCCTGCTAAAATGCATAATTTGCATCTCATGACAAGCATTCCTCAGATTAACCCAAACTCAATTCAAGTACTTTCTGTAATAAGTTCCATGTCCTCATCAAATATGTTGAAGCTATGGAAGAAAAGTAAATAAAAAGCACTTTGCAGATTAAAAGACTAAACAATCATGGAAGCCAAATGAGATGTATAATCCTAGATTGGACCTGAACGAAGGGGAGAGACAGCTATAAAGGATGCAATTAGGATAATTGATAATATTTAAACACAGACTGTAGATTTATAATGTTAAATGTTGTGTTTTGTGATTTTGCTATAGCTATACAAGAAAATATCCTCGTTTATGTGAAAGAAATAAAAAAAAGTATTGATAAAATGGCACAGTGATTCCCAATTTATTTTCAAATGCTTCTGAAAAAAAATACATATAGATATGCACATAGAGCAAATGGAAAAATACAACCATTTATGAATTTAAAGAGTAGATGAGAAATAATTTGTACTATTAACCTTTTATGTTTGCAATTATTTCAAAGGAAGTAATTACAAAAAATAAGGTAATGTTAAGAATATCAGATGAAATAAATATTAAATTAGAAAAAAAATTCAAATTATAAATACAAGCGAAGCTATTTTTAAAAGTAGACAGAACTCCACCAAAATTGAATTTTAAAAAGAAAAAAAAAACCTCACAATTCCATAAGTTTAGCTTTGCTAAAGAGTAAATAACCATTTGGAGACCAATAACTCTCTGCTAGTTTGCACATGTCCATGAAATGGTTAATTATCTTGGAGAAAAAAGACCAAAATTACCTTATCAAACAGAAAACTTGATTAGATGATTAACTATCAGGTAATATTATTAACAAATATCCTCTAATATTTTTCTCTTGGGATAGATACTGCTGAGATCTATCAAATTTTAATGAAGTGATTATGTCCAAAGAAACAATTCCAACCATATAAAATGATAATTTATTTTATGAAGCTCATATATCACTGATAAGCCTCCAAAAATCAAAAAGAACACTGTAGATCAAACTGTATGCATGTAGGTATAAAGAACTTAGAACAGCAAACTAAACTCAGAAATATAATTATTATATCATGCACATCTTACAACATTTTAACAATGTTTTAAGGTAGCAACTTTTAAATGTAACCAAATAATTAACTGAAAAAATCAAACTGATAAATTCCAAATGTATTTGTTTAAATTAAACAACTATATATTATAATATGCATAGAATACTACTTTAGTAGGCTAAAGATACTCTATGAAATTAATGTAGGAAACAATGAAAATATTTTTAGTAAAATCAAGAACATGTCAAGAATATATTCTTCTGTGAAGTATCTGTTCAGTTCCTGAGCCCATTTATTGATTTGGTTATTTGTTATTTTGATGTTAAGTTTTTTGAGTTCTTCATATATCCTGGAGATTAGTGCTCTGAGTTGCATGTGGTAAAGATTTTCTCGCATTCTGTAGGCTCTCTCTTCACGTTATTAATTGTTTCCTTTGCTGAGAAGAAGCTTTTTAGTTTGAGTTCATGCCATTTATTGATTCTTGATTTTACTTCTTGTGCTTTAGGTGTCTTGTTTAAGGAAGTCAGGTTCTAATCCGACATGATGAAGATTTGCACCTACTTTTTATTCTATTAGACACAGGGTCTCTGTTCTAGTGCCTAAGTCTTTGATCCACTTTGAGTTGGTTTTTGTGCAGGGTGAAAGATGGAGGTTTAATTTCATTTTGCTACATATGGACTTCCAGTTTTCCCAGCACCATTTGTTTTAGGCTATCTTTTCTCCAATGTGTTTTTGGCGCCTTTGTCTAGTATGAGATAATAGTATTTATGTGGGTTTGACTCTGTGTCTTCTATTCTGTAACATTGTTCTACATGTATATTTTGGTATCATGTCTATCTTGGTATTGTAAATAGAATAGTTAGCTATTAGAGAAATGCAAATCAAAACTACTCTAAGATTTCATCTCTTTCTAGTCAGAATGGCAATTATCAAGAATACAAGCAATAATAAGTGTCAGCAAGGATGTGGAGAAAAAGGTACACTCATACATTGCAGTCGGTTTGCAAATTGATGAAACCACTATGGAAAGCAGCATGGAGATCCTTCAGAAAACTTGAATTGGAACCACCATTTGACCCAGTTATCCCACTCCTTAGTTTATACCCAAAGGACTTAAAATCAGCATAGTACAGTGATACAGCCACCGTAATGTTTATAGAAGCTCAATTCACAATAGCAAAACTATGGAACGAGCCTATGTGCCCTTTCAATAGATAAATGGATAAAGAAAATGTGGTTCATATGCACAATGGAATATTAGCCTTAAAGAAGAATGAAATTATGGCATTTGCTGGTAAATGGATGGAACTAGAGAATATTATGCTAAGTGAACTAAGTCAGTTCCAAAAAGCCAAAGGCCGAATGTTTTCTCTGATAGGTGGATGCTAATCCATAATGAGGTTCAGGGGATAGGGAAGAATGAAGCAATTTTGGATTGTGCAGGTGGGAATGAGCAGGGGGGAAGAGGTATGGGAATGGGAAGGATGGTGGAATTGGATAGACGTTATTACCCTATATATATGTATGATTGCACTACTGGTGTGACTCTGCATCATGTTCAGCCAGAGGAAGGAGAAGCTGTGCTCTGTATACAGTGTGTCTAAATACATTCTACTGTCATGTATATCTAATTAGAACAAATTAAATATTTTAAACAAACAAAAACCAAAAGAATACATACTACTAATTTATCTATTAAATATTTCTTTTGGTCAGTATGGAATACATAAGATGAAATGAAAGACTGTCAAATAGTAATTACTTTATAATATAAATATACATCTCAAAAGCCCAAGATTTATCTTTAAGAAGGAATCATTTTACTACCAGGTTGTATAATATCCTACCCCCCCCCCCAAATTTATGTGCACCTGAGCTGTGTAGTGTTTTTCCAAAATTCTTGTCTACTTAAAATCTCAAAATGTGACCTTCTTTGGAAGTAGGGTTTTTGTAGATGTAATCAATATAAAAAGAGATCAGACTGGATTAAGAGGAGTCCTAATCCAATGACTGGTATTATATTTGGACACAGACCCAGAGGGAAGAGGATGGGAAGACGCACAGGAGAATGCTATGTGATGGGGATGATGCATCTCCAAGCCAAAGACATGAGATTGCTGGTACCACAGCAGGGATGAAGATGCAAGGAAGGATTGTGCCCTAGTCAGATAGAGCAGGATGCTGTCAACACCCCAGCTGCAGTCTCCCAGCCTGCTGTGGCTGAGAGATGATACATTTCTCTGTTTTAAACCACCCAGTTTGTGTTTGTTGAACAGCCCTAAGGAAACTGATCAATCCTCAGTTACACAGCTAAGAAAGTGCCTATTGAGAACTGCAAATGAGCTTCTCTAAATGTTTTCCTTCTTAAAAGTAAATCTTGGGCTTTTGAGATGTATATTCATATTATAAAATAATTACTACTTGACGTTCTTTTTTAGAATTTGTTTTAATATCAGGATTTGAAAATCTTGTCCTTTGCATCATTAGTATGTTATTCTACCACAAGTTCTGCAAATAAATAAATCAATATGTCCTCAGATAATTTGGGAACATACTTTTTGTATGAAGAAATAGCTCCTACACTGTGGAAATTCTCAGAGCCCTTAATGTGCTAGTGTTTTTTTGTTTTTTAATTATCTCCCAAAGAAGGACATAATTGATAGGATTTATCCTGTTCATTTAGCTGCAGAACCTGCTGCCTTTGAATGCCAAACTGACATTGGAAATTAGTATTCAGATGTTCAGTTAAAGAAGTGATAACCTACATCACTCTACCTCAAGAATAATCATGCCAAGCAGATGACTGCAGTCTTCATGACACTCCCACAGGAAGGATGTGCTTAGAAAGTGTCCTTACAGTCTCACGTACTTTCTTATACTGTAGTATTTGTAAATTTGCAAGTTTGTTTCTTTGCAGCACTCACTTACTCCAACCAGGGAGACTACCTTATAAAGGGTGATATTCTAGGGACTATGTCATACCACTGTTCAACTCATGGCTCTGCTACTCATGATATAATATTAAGCAAAGTTTAATTCTGAACTTCAGCCTTCTCAACAACAAAAATAAAAATGAAAACAATGATATGAGGATTAAATGAAATGACATAATGTTCAGAATGGACATACCTTATGTTCAATACCCAATTACCCATTTTCCAGTCTGTTTCCTATTTTCCTTAATATACTTAATTTATAGAATATGCACAAATTTATATTGAATAAATAAATGAATGGTGAGCTCTTAATTTTAGAAATTTGTCAGCTCTTATAAGGTTATGGTCTTTTGAAATGATGTCTTTTTAAAAGAAATATATATTTTATATTTAAAAGATATTGATCATTATAGCATGTGGAAAGGTGAAAACTGGTTTGATTAATGATATGGCTGTAGACAAAAGTGATAATTTTCTTCCTTCCTTATGGCACACCTGTCTGGCATTGGCATTAATTGCATCATGAAGTGCCAAGAATTGACATTTGCTTACAGAAATGTTTGCAGCTTTTCTCACCTGGCACCTATGGAAAATAATGAAACATGAAATTAAGGGTGTTCCCTCTAACCACAGTGATGTGAAATGCAAACAACTTACAATTGTTTGTTCTGTTTTCCCCACTGATATGTCAGAATTAAATTTTCTAAGGAAGCATATCTCAAAAACTATAGGAAAAATCAAAATAAAGATGTGATTTACATTGTAGAGAGAGGTTTGTATAGCAGGGTTTTTATGATTTTTCTTTTTAAACAAATCTGTTTTCAGCAGCTACATATTGTATGAATGGCTCCTCTAGGTACTGGTCTATATGGTAATCAGATTGTTAATTTTCTAACACAAGGACAATGAAGTACTTCATGATATAATTCTTTTCCTTACCTTTACTTCATTTATTGTTATGTGGTGCTAAGGTGAACCCAGTGTCTCACATGTGCTAGTCAAGTGCTCTATCATTGAACCACAACCCTTGTCCCGATATAATTCTTAATCAAGACCACAGTTCAGATTCTAAACTAGGTACTGACTTAGAGTTATTATTATTTTAGTGAGATTTCCTTCCTAGATCTCTGAAAGAATAGAAGTTTTGTATTCTGACCTAAAAATCTATAGTATTATAGTCTGTTCTAAGAAGAATAAGTTAGAAAATGCATCTCAAGTGTAATTTTAAAACTAACCCAGCAGTTAGATATAAAATGCCATCCTGTTGAATTAGTGATAAAAATTATGATAGAAAAATATCTTTTATCCTTAAAAACATAAGAAATTAGTATTGATCTGACTGCTAAATTAAGCCATTTTAAAAAGAATATTCATAGCCAGGCGCAGTGGCTCAAGCCTGTAATCCCAGCACTTCGGGAGGCTGACAGGAGGATCGCGAGTTCAAAGCCAGCCTCAGCAATGGCGAGGTGCAACTCAATGAGACCCTGTCTCTACATAAAACACAAAATAGGGCTGGGGATGAGGCTCAGTGGTCGAGTACACTTGAGTTCAATCCCCAGTACCAAAAAAATAAAAAATAAAAAAAGAATAAAAAGAATATTCATCCTGATGCCTTCTTACATTTACCATTTTTAATCTAAAAATGATCATTTTTAAACATGTTTTCATTGTTGGCTAAGTTTCTTAGAGATGTGATATAGTTAGTTTCTATTTTATATACTTTAAAATGCATAGAAACAATTTTACAAATTACAGAAATTTTCATTTTCATTTTGTATACTGTAAAATGGCATAGAAACAATTATACAACCTATACATTTCATATTTTCCACCTTATTAACTACAAAGAATATGGAGTTTGTTTTGTTTTTAAACAATTTTTTGCTGACTTTGATAACTGTAAGAATATGTCCATAAAGGAACACCATTATTTTACTGGTAAGCACAACAGAATTTTGAAATTCTTAAGGCCCTACGTAATAGAATTAAGTAGTCTTCTTTTGTCCAGAAATTGTTATGGATTCTGTTTTCCTTTGGACATTGTGTTGGAGAACTGGCCCCTTAGTGTTTTGGTGACAAATAATTTTTATGCTCATTTATATAAAACTAAAGAATTTGAGCAATCATTCAAATGACCTTTCTTTGAAAAATCTCTATCTGAATACATGTTGACATGCTACAACAGGTTCTCCTCAAGTACATTTAGTTTTGTGCCCTATCTCTCATATAATTATGATATTAGAGATGTCCATTTTTAATTGTAATATTCAAGTAGAAATTAATAAAGAATTATTGTTTTCAAATAATTCTAAACAGAACATTTTACTACTTATCAAATTATTCACTCACTGGTTTTATTCAGGATCATACTATTTACTTAAATATAAAGATGATCAAAAGTGTCCCAAACATACCATTTTATAAGAAATGACCTTTTATACCAAAATGCTCCATTTTATATCTGCACTAACATTGTTAGCCTTGTAGCTAACTTTAGCATTATAAAGAGGTGTCTGTGTAATTCCTCATATTGAAGAAATGGAAGAAAAAGCAAATTAAGCACACTTAAAAGAACACTTGGGAAATAGTTTGGTATTTCTTGTAACTTAACATTTAATTTCTGCAACTTATTAAAATAAATTAATTCAAATTATTATATCTTTTGTACCTTACTTTTTCATTTCATAATTTCCTCTAAAGCAATTAAGTTCTAAAAAAATTATGATTCATTGTAGCTTTTGTATGGGGCGATATTTCCCAAACTGAACTCTATTGCAGAATAATACATTTTCTAAATTCGCTACCAAGACCTGGGAAGTAGAGATGGGAAAGCAGAAGTAATAAATTACATTGAATAAATGTGTTGAGAGGATAAAGTGTGTGTGATGCTAAAATTTTTCCTCAAGTTTTGAGATTGGGACCAGATTTGTGGAGAAATGAGCTTATGTCGCCATGGAAATAGCTGTATAGAACAAACTAAAATTTTCTATTTTTTTTTTGTTTTTTGGTACCAGGGATTGAACTCAGGGGCACTCGACCACTGAGCCACCTCCCCAGCCCTACTTTTTTGTGTTTTATGTAGAGACAGGGTCTCACTGAGTTGCTTAGTGCCTCGCTTTTGCTGAGGCTGGCTTTGAACTCGCGATCCTCCTGTCTCAGCCTCCCTAAGTGCTGGGATTACAGGCGTGAGCCACCGCGCCCGGCTCTAAAATTTTCTATTTTAATGTAGCCATCAGGATAGCATTGTAAGGTTTTGAATACTGCATGATGTAGTAAGATCACTGTATTTTTGAAACACAAACTTTAAAGATGGTGGATTTCCATTCTTTCTAACGTAAATTTGAAAATATTTTTCAGGTACTTTCAACGGGCACTGTGATTTTGAATTTGACCTGTGTGCCTGGGAGCAGGATCAGGATGAAGACTTTGATTGGAATCTGAAACCTAGCAGCATCCTATCTACAAACACAGAACCTGCTGTGGACCACACTTTAGGCAATTCATCTGGCCATTATATCTTTATAAAGAGCTATTTCCCACAGCAACCCATGAGGACAGCCAGAATATCAAGCCCAATTATAAGTAAGAGAAGCAAAAACTGCAAGGTATGGAGGGGAAAAAAACCAGAAATATTGTGAATAATTGTTCATAAAATCAAACACAGAAAAAAGAATGGTTGGAGTGAATATGAGTTTGAATTTGCTCAACTGGGTTATGTAAGGGACAGGAAAAAAAGAAGAAAGAATGAAAGGGAAGGACTATTAGACGTGTTGGAAAAATTTCTTCTATGGATAAATTTCATGGATATTAGAATTTTGGGAATCAGTGGAAAATGCCATGATTCATTATTTATGACTGAATAACACAAAAGAAGTAAAATATCAGTTACTTCTCAGGGAGTTTAGTGCTTATTGGAAATATGAGAATTTTACCACCAAAACAAAAAATGAAACAAAAGGCAGGTTATAATTAAATATGTCCAAGAATTCATATTAGAGATGGTTAGAACCACAATAAAGGGGTTGAGGGAGATTTCATGGAAAAAGAAAGAATGAACTTGGTCCTTAAAAAATAATTTCTGTAGGCAAGAAAAAAATGTGACATAGTCCTTAGCTTGTGAAATTTGAAGAAAATGTCTTTGAAGTTTTAAAAGTATAAATTCGAGTTTATGATGTCTTAAACCAAAGAGCCTCATACAATGACCACTTATTTGCAGTTTTCCACGCTCCTCTCACGTTTGCTTAGTTATTTGTTTACATTCCATAAAAGATTTAAGTTAGCTAGGTTAGGAGCTAAATTTACCTTTACATATAATATAAATCAAGCACTCAGAGATGACTTCACAGAAAACATTCTTATGAGAAACTGGTACATAAACAAATGTGTAATTTATTTATATTTATGATGAGAAATGCAGTCTTCATAAGATCTGATGGCATGTGCTCTGACTATGGTATTGCTTAATGTGTGAATACTGAAAACAAATTATATTCAGCAAGTTGTTTGTGGACCAAGTCAGGCTAGGAAACAGTTACATGATGTAAACCTTTCTTATCTTCAAGATCTAATCTTCTGATGCACCTGTGTCCATAATAGAAAAAGACAAAGTGACCAGCCCTCGACATTCTACCAGTTAGAGTCTTCACACATGTGAAATTTTAGTTTATCATAGTTTTTTGGTCTGATCTTGATGTGATTTCATAGTTTAACCCCTACAGAGCAACCTCATCTCTCAGACTGTGAGGATTTTCTACAATAGAAGTGGTGTTATCAAATGAGGATTTTAGAAAAAGATTTTGTCAGTAGTCTAGAATGGAAGTAACAAGTCACAGAATAATATTAAACTTTTAGTTGGTTAAAAAATTGATTTTTAATCAAATAGTTTTATGATTTTGCTATTTTACAAATGTCTGGATACTTTCTCAGAAACAAAACTCAGGCACAGAGATTTTATATATGTTGAATCAATGTCTATCTATGACATATTTTATATATGTCTATCTAGCTCTGTATATCTATATAAAATTGCAAATTAGGTTTAGTCTTGGAAAACTAAATATTGAACAAGATATATGTATGTATATATATATGTAATTTCATTTTACTTCTAAGCTTTTCTATTTAGATACTTCCACTGAAAATGTTCAAAAGATTGCTTTTTTCATACTATACTAGCTGAGGCTTTTATTCATCCCTATCTCCCCCTGATCCCAGAACTATAGTCCCCACTGTTTTAAACATCTATATGAGAATAATGAAGTATATATAGAAGAAAAGTCAAAAAAATAATAATTAATTGTTCATTTAATGCATATTTATTATATGGATTGAATAGAGAGGGGTAAGGAAAGGTCACACTAAGAGTTATTGGGTCTTTCATATAATAAATATGTGTATCAGGTAAGTAGTGACCTCACGAATTTACAAAAGAATTATCTCTGTCCTTTCACCTTCTGGAAAACTTTAAACAAAGAAAATTGAATTTTTTTTCCTCCTCTTTTGGAGGGTGGGTGGATGGGAGGCATGCAGACAGAGATTGATGAGAAAAGAAATGAAATCTATGAATAATAGTAACTTCTAGTAAAAAAAAATACCTCCTTTGAAGAATTAATAGCAGATTTTCATTCCCTCTTGTTGCCCTGAGATTAGATTATCTTGACATCAGGTGTGCTCCCTCAAAATGGAAATGTTGGTGTGTTTGTTTGCACATAAATCTGATGGCATCATTCATAAAATGACTTTCAGATAGAGAAGGATTGACCAAGACACAAAACTTATGCCTGGTATTTGTGGCACAAATACAGATGTTAAGCAGAAACCTGGTTGATCATGTCTTTGGCTAGATAAGATCCACACAGGAGTGTACCACTCAGCTGGGCCTGATTAGTATCTGTTGATGGTGCCCACAGGTTGACCTTAGGCCCTTTTTATTTATCACTCACATAAATAATTCTATCCAGATTGCATCAGTCCCAGAACAAACAGCCATAGAGTTCATGTTGGAAATTAGTCAACTGAAGAAATATTTTTGTATCATAGAATACTTGAAGAATTCATCATCTAGGAAATTCAAGTAGTCACTTTACATGGCATACCTCTTCTTGGTCTAGGTTTTTTGCACTAATGCACTGAATATATTGCTTAATTCTTTACCTTGTAAACACATTAATTTTTTTCTCTAGAGTATAATATGATATCTGTGACTATGAGTTTTTCAGTGTCTGTTTCCTCTATGAAGATTATACCACGACTATTTTCTCTCATTCATGTGATAATAAGAGCTTTTAAGTAGTTCTGAATTTCTGTTGTTCCTAATCTGTTCTGTTCTTTTCCCCAAAGTTTTCCCTGAATTTCTACTTCTGTAAAACAATGACTAAAAATCTAGTAAAATTCTTCTTTGACACATTTAAATGTTAATCCTCCAAAATACTTCTATTAATTTTCACTCAGGGGAAAACTCCCAAGGCTGCTCTTCTAAGGCCTGCTTCTAGCATTTTCAAGTAAAATTTGCTAATTGCTGTTCTGGTGGTTTTGCTATATATAGAGGAGCCCTGAGGATCTTGTAGAACTGAAAATATGTTTTTACAAGAATGTGATGAAATAAGAGTATTCTATGATTTTACGAAAATGATTTAACTCACTCTCTTGATAATGAACCCACTCTCACAATAATGGCATTAATCCATTTATGGATGCAGAGCCTAATCACTTTTTAAAGGTCCCTTTTCAGCAATGCTCTGTTGGGAATTAAATCGCTAACAGAAATTTTGCAGTATATATTAAAACCATAACCTCAAGGAATCTCACATTTAAAAGTCATAGAAAATAAACTCAGCTCATTTTTTATTAAGTTTCTATTCAGTCCTTACTGTACAAGTAATCTGCCATACATCACAATGTATAATTCAAGAATTGCCTGACTTCATTCAGTGTTATAGTGCTTACAGAGCAATGGAATATACCAGTCTAATTTTCCTTTCAGATCTGTTAATAAATGAGAGTTATTATAATATAATTAAACAAAATGGAATTAATTGTACTAATAACATATAATATTCCTATTCTTGGTTACAGATCATTTTTTATTATCACATGTATGGAACTGGCATTGGGGTCCTCACCTTGATCCAAGTATCAGTCTCAAACCAAACAAAGGTTCTACTCAATCTCACTCGAGAACAAGGCAATTTCTGGCGGAAACAAAAATTATCACTGTTTGGTGACGAGGACTTCCAAATCAAATTTGAAGGTAGAGTTGGCAAAGGTCACCAGGGTATTGCACTTGATGACATTGTGCTTACAGAGAGTTGTATATTACCTCAGCCCTCTATGAGAGAAGAACTGGCTGTGCCTCTTCCAACAGGTATGTTTTAATTTGTGTTTGCTTGGTGCTTTTGCAGGGTAGATGGTGGGAAGGAATAAAATGGAAAAAACAGTGATATAAATACCCAGTGATTCATCACTTCATAAAGGAAAAAAACAAAAAACAATCTTTAGAACTTCAAAAAAAAACTATTTTCCAAGCCTTTACTCATAAAAATATCTTCCAAATTTTCTTTAAACCTTTGTTATACTTACTAGTTTCTGAGTTCTCAGTTGAATCAGCTTCCTCCTAGATCAATATGACTCCTCTGTTGGCAGTTTGATTAAAAAATTCAATCCTACACAAACTTCCATTCACTTTCAACAAAATGTAAGAAAGTCAAGGGCAGAGTTAGTCCATTTTCATTAGACATCATTGTGGTTATATTTAGTTTCTCCTCGACTTATGATGGGGTTACATCCTGAGAAACTCATCATTTAGTTGAAAATATTGTAAATCCAAATGTCATTTAATACACCTAACCCACAGCACAACATAGCATGGCTCTGTGGTACCCCATAGAGTGTCATTTGCTTTCCCTCATGATTCCATTGCTGACTGGGAACTGTGGCTCACAGCTGAGGCCTAGAATTCAGGGGGAGTATCATGTCATAAACTGGGAGCCCATGAAAACTCACAATTTGAAATTCTAAGTATGGCTTCCACTGAATGTGTGTTGCTTTTTTCCCATGATTATGTTGAAGAATTTTCCTTGTACCATTATAAATCAAGGGCTGTCCATGTGCTTTGTTCTTTGAACATGTCAACTCGAGTGGTTGAATTTATATATTGCAATAGTTTAGATGATTGAATATGTCCATATGTCCTTTTAACCTAAAATATTTTTTGGTAATTTGTCTAAAGAATTATAGTAAAATGTTGATTTGGCAGACATGCAATATAATACATGCAATGACAACATTGTAAGAAGTGAAAATAGCAAGTGCCATTAATCTATTTGATATATTAAAGGTATGAGATGAAAATATATTATTTAAATGACAAAAGAGAAAATTCCATCAATAGATAATGTGACAGATATTAATATGTAAACCATGAGTTTAGTGTAGAAAACAATGGGCACTTTCATTGGTATCTAAATTGTGTCTTTCATAGTCAATGAAAACAAAATTTTTTATTAAGAATAAGCTTATTTATTTGCTCTGGCTTTTAACATGGCAAATAGAATGGGCAACATTGCAATTTCTGTCTTCTTTGTTCATTGAAAAAAGAATATTTTACCATGAATTAAAGGAAGTCTCTATGTATATGTTTCCTAGTTGATGATTAAATAGGCTCTTTACCTGACAAGCTTCTAACTCTATCTGAAATAGCATAGAGGAAAACATACAAGCATTTCAGGATGAAAACACACAAACATTTCAAGACTCTGTTGAAGGATACATATACTCATATGGATTTATTGCAAATGTGTTCAGGTTTTTCTGACTAATCTACTTCCTTGAGAATCTACTTCCTTGAAGCTTTGCTTTCTTTTAGTATAGGATGTTTGGATCACAGCTATACTTGTTATAAAAGTCTGGTCTTTGGAATAGTAATTTGTGATCATAATAAAAATTATCTCATCATAGCATCCAAATAGTGAGGGAGCAAAAGTTTCTTTTTTTATTTATTTATTTTTGTTGTTGAACTCTTCAACATTTAATGAATGACTATTAAATGTGATGCAATAGGAATAAACTGATGCTGTTGGGGATATGAAGATCTTAAGTAAAATCTAAAAGTCATTAAAAAACTTCCATAAGAAAAACAAAAAAGTATCTGTGAAATTGTACAGTTACATATTAATTATTAAATTAGTGGCATTTATGAATAATGCTATAGATCTTTATGGTATTTGAGGTGTTGTACCAAAATTTTTGATGAATAGAAAACAAAAGAATCTTTTTCTTAAGTATTCATCATGGAAACTAGGAATAGGAAAAATACCTGCCCAGAACTCTAATATTGTTTATGATATGATTAAGTGCCAAGAGAAACCTTTGTGAAAATGTAGAAAACATAAAATATAAGTGGTGTTGGTATCTAGTTTGAGGCTACTTCATAGACTGCTCAGAACTTTGGAATCACACTTGAAACTCATAGGAGGAAAAAATCCCTCCAGTTTTTAGGGAAGTGGTGGCTGAATCTGAACAAAGAAGGAATAGATGAGGAATCTGGTAGAGGTCCCTGTGGGCAGACCAAATGCCATGAGAGAGAAGAGATGGTGTCAGGCAGACTGTGGAGGTGGAGTGTGGGTGATGACTTGGTAGAAGCAGGTACCTCGTGCAACTGAACACCTGACACAGCCAAGAGAAATGGACTAAACTGGGGACTACCTTGAGTATTAGTTTAATTTTTTTCTCTAAAATTAATATACATTGAAAGTATGTTGAATGGTCTTAGAAAACAGACATAAGTGCACGTACAAATAAAAAATATTAATATGGAATATAAAAGTTAATATATTATTCATGTATTGATAGTTAATATATTTTATTATATAAAAGGAAGAAAGAAATATTCATTTATAAAAAGTGTTAGAATTGGTAGAAATGGTTGTAGTGGAAGACTTCAAGAAGAAAACCTGAATACCTTTATTTTCTATTCTTGGGAGCATTCTGAAAATTGAGGTAAAATAATTCAATATTTTCAGAGCTACCTTGGCTCTGTTACTTACATTCAAATGAAGCAACTAAAAAACACATATGCAGTGAAATTCACTTTCCTATGAAATAGTGAATGTACCTTTAAGTGCCTTCAGAAATTAAAAGATATACATACATATATTGGTAAGAGTAAAATACTACACTTTGCAAAGTCTCTAATTGTGAAAATGATTTTGAAAAATCATGACTTCATATTGAGTTCAGAGGAGTCTCTGACGTTTTAAGGAAAGGCCATATTTGTTTGGTTGGTTGATTGTTTTTTTTTTCTTTATTTTGTGTGGGAGTGGGAGATTGGTATCCTCAACAAATAAAAAGCCAAAAAGCCAAATTGTTTTTTTTTTTTGATGGTCATGAAATGGTATAAGAGAGTTAAGGGACATCAGGGAAAAATAATATGGATCATAAATGTAAGCCACATACTCAATTTTATGTTTTCTAGTAGATCATTTTTAAAAAGTGAAATCGATTTTAATATATTTAATTTATCCAAATATTATCACTCAACACAAAATCAGTGTAAGATAGTGTATATTATTTTTTTATACTGTCTTTAAATCTAGTGTATATGGTATATGCACAGCATACTTCCATTTGGACCAACCATATTTCAATTGCTCTATAGCCATTTATTGCTAGGTGTACCCATGGAGAGCATCAGGGGACTTTGGGGTTTGACCTTGACAATAGCATTCCTTCAGCTGGGGTGAAATTTGCAAATTTCCAAGAACTGAAATTATATTCTTATTTAAATAAAACTACAAAAAAAATGTACCTTGAGGTCAAATGTAAAAACACCAGCATCCCATTCTAATGGAATAGGAGTTCATTAGGACTCTCCTGTTATTAGTTATGTGTTTCATATCTTATCTGAGAGAGTTTCCTCATCTATAAAGCAGAGAGAATATCTACCTATTTCTTAGGTCCTAAAGGTCTTAGGAATTAAAAGAGATAATTTCCCATTGAATTAGCCTAATCTACTATCTGGCATCTAGTAGGCATTTATTTAATAAAAATAATATCATTTTATATTATCTCATATGTTGGCATCTTTATCAGTATTCTTGAGATAGTGTAAACATTTAAGACTAAGTCTCCATTATTTGTATGTTTTTAAGAAAATGTCTCCTTTGAGAAAAAATATTATTTTTGCAAAGATCACAAGCATATAATTAGTTTTATATCACACTAAATTCGTTTAATATTTATGAAAAACCTATTTTGATGTCTAATAAAGAATGTGTATATATTTGGCATATTTAATGATTCTTATTCTCTCATTACTGTAAAACCACTTTAACTTGGATCTTTTCCAAATTGAGCAATAATATATGGCATTATTTCCACAAGCAGCGACAACATCCATTAAACTTTTGGAAATGACTCTTATTTATTTAGCCTTTCATCTATATTCATGTGCATAATCTCACAACTCTATCAATGAGATCTGAAAATAGCCAGGACAAGAGGAGGCAAAAAAATATATATATTTAGGAAGATGTGACTTAATTGAATCTGGAATCAGTGATTCTAATTAATCAAAATAGACCCAGGGCTATTAGCAAAAGTAATATTAAATTATTATCAAGTCCATAGAAGTCATATTTAAGAGCTAATTTCTATGGCAATTTTTTTAATTGCTAAATGATGGAGGATGAAAATAATCGTTTAATGAATTTTAATAAGAAAAAGACAATTAGCAGTGCTCTTCTAAATGTTCACATGTGAATTCAATCACTGCTTTATTTTCTATTTATCTCAGATATACAATAGACTTTAAGTACTATGAGGGCAGGTCTAGTTTTATATATGTGTATGCGTTTGTGTTTAATGACTACAGCTACTTCCAAATAGGAGTTATACAATAATTCTATTTGGGGATATAACATGGCAATCAACCTTTGCTTAAAAGAAAAAAAATATGTATGCAAATCAATGGAGACTGAATGGATTAGCTTCTCTTTCAGGTCACTCATTTCCCTGAAATATTTGGCAGTAGTTTTGAGGACTGCTGCTTACTGATGAGAAAGTTGGCATAGAAATTCAGAGTCCTGATTGTACAAGGCTCAATAATCTAGCAAACCCTGTACGTGATGTTAAGTGCAGAGTGCATGAGTTCTGAGACATGAACACATGACCGTCGGTCTCAACTCTGCTAACTAGCTGGGTGATGTCACCTGATCTAATTCTTTAATTCTTGTTATCTCTACCCATGGGACTATTGGATTCTATTTGAGTGGTTTGGAAAATAATCAAGATAATAAATAGCATGTCTTGACTAAAGCTTGGAGTATGGTAGTGTTCCATGTTACTTTCTTTTTTTTCCCTCCCTCTCCTTTTTCCTTCCAGAGGAACTATGAGATTAAACTGTACATAAGTTAAAATTTCTTAAAAGCATGTAATGTACCTGCCATAATTCCTTGCATCCTATTTATTACTCAAAGCAAATGTTCAGATCTCCTTTGCCCTTCCTATTCCCTTCAAAGAAATTGCTCACACAGAAGTCCCAAAATAGATGTTTGCCAGACGCGGCGGTTTAACTTATTATTCATAATAAAAAAGAGAGAAGAATGAATAGTCACATAAAAGTCCAGAGGTAGATTGACACAAGAGCCAC
Organism: Xerus rutilus; assembly: GCA_028644305.1. Classification (NCBI taxonomy): domain Eukaryota; kingdom Metazoa; phylum Chordata; class Mammalia; order Rodentia; family Sciuridae; genus Xerus; species Xerus rutilus. The sequence continues at coordinate 21,976,374 of CM053410.1, read as the reverse complement.
TGGTGGATGAAGGGGACGAAGATGAGTTAAGAGTGGCTTTAAGTTTAAACCTGGAAATATTTGTAAATGAGTACTGAGATTTGCAGACGTTAATGACTTGTTTGGGTGCAATGTGGGTAGGGAAGAAGAAACAAATTCATCTTTATATGTACAGACACACTCTAAAATATTTTTCAAATTAATGTTTTCTCAGTAGAACATCTCAATTTTTAATATGCAAACTTCATAACAGGCCCACATCTTACTTTACCCTGTTTGCATTTTATCTTTTTGGCTAACATTTATATTGGAAAAATGTTTACATCACCCAAAACTCTACTAGAGTACTTTTTATGCCACATATTGTACAAGAAAAATCTCAAGTTTCTTTGCAAATATAATTAGTAGACAGAGATGCTCTGAAAATGCCATGGAAAGACAATATAGAGGATGTTCATCAGTTATCAGATGCTGCTGTGACAGTTTTTTATATGGTTTCATGGTTGTGACCCAGACTTCAGAGTGAAAATATAGGTCAGATGGAAATTGAAAAATTGGAATTTTCTATTGGTTAGATTTGCACTGAACATACAAGAGCACACATTTACCAATTTAGAACAATTTGTAACTAACCTATTCTCCCTCACCTTCGATAGTGCAAAAGCAATTGAACTGAATGAAATTCATTCTTTATTCTTCACTTAGCATAAATTATTGTTTGTACTAGGAAATTGCTTGAACAGCTATTTGTGAAAGACTTTAATTTTGTCATCTTTATTGCCTTTCCAAATAAAATTCATTTAAATATGTGCATGCGCTAGCTACTTTTAAAATGTTTTCAACCACTGAGATTGCACATATAAACACACCACTATTTTTAAATGCCTTAGTAATTTAGACTGCATGAATAGTACAATAAAGTACTGATGTAGAAATCCATTTTCTTGTAGTATAGAGAGCATTTTTATATTCTAGAAATTATATTGTATAATCTTGCCAGAATATATGGCTCATATTTCAATATATATTTATATTAAAACCTATTTCAAATAAATTAAAATTTTGATGTAATATTCTTTAATATTCACATTAAAAATGTGGTGAGTGGTACAAAGCCCAGTAGTCTATTACTACAGGCTGCTTTTATAGGCTGTGGCTAACCTATTTAGTGTATTTTCTGAAGCTCTGTGTAAAGTTTTAAGGCAATTATATATGCTTTAATATATTTCTTAAGTTATCTGAGTTAGCATTTAAACAATACATCTATATAATTAAGCATATGTGCACACATGTAGGTACATGCATGTGCATATATGTACATATGATCTTCAGCTCATGGTGTGTACAGTCAAGTTTCTGCTATCACCCTCTCCTAGGCAGCCCTTCACATTTCATAATCTTCCTGGTCCATAGTGGTTGTTTGCTACTAGGAAGATGCACAACCAATAACCACATCAATAGAAAAACAAATTACCTTAGTTGAAGATTTGATAGTATTTTCCATTGACATATTTTCAATATTTCTATAAATAGATACAATACCATTGATGAGTTAACAACAAGCTTGTTACAGTGAGCATATATCTCCAAAGAAAATATCAGGTATAAAATGAGGCAATCCTAAGATAGTACATTATTACTTCTGAGTATTTTGTTTGCATTACCAGCATGACTTAAATTTGACAAATATCAAGATATTGTTTCTTTTAATTTAAAATACTCTATGCAAGTAATCCTGCTTTCCTCTATAACACCATTGATAATTGTCAATATTAAAACTGAAAAAACTTTAAATTCACAATTTTCCCCATTTTTTTCACCCTAGGAATTATCAGCAATTCCATGCTGAAATAAATATGTCATACAGATTTTAAAGCTTAATTGGATTAGTTGCTGTGCTCTGTTCCTGATACCACTAGATACTTTATCAGGAAATATTACTTAGCTTTTTAAATGTATATGGCTTTTTCAGCCTAAACTTGAAATTCCCAGTGCCCAAATATGATATTTTATGCAAAGGCAGTATAAAAAGCTGCCTGTGCATCTTGACGTAGAACCATATTAATCCTTAAATAATTGGTCTTGTGTTAATGAAGGAGGGAATTAATTTTGAATTTCCCAATGCCTCATTGAAGGTAAGAGATTTTTCCATTGTAATTTATCACATCAATGCATATTGATGATGATTATGATGATGAAATGAAATCTGTTGGTTAAAGAGGATTTGCCTGATTGTGCATTCCAAACCTTCTTGATCTGATATCATTTCATTCAACAGATATTTTCCAGATTCAAATAGGATTTCTATAGAATCTGCATGGGTGACATCCTAAGATCTGTGGTCGTGTTGTTCTAGTGTAGTTGGAAGAACTCAAGGCTCATCCTTAGAAGATGTCTAGCTCTTGATCTAATATATATCAGATATTTGACATGGAAAATGCCATTTTTTATTTTTATCCTTTTTGTCTACTCAAAAGCCCTAGTATGTACCCTTTCTTGGGTTTTATGGTTATTTTTATTAATTGACATTTCAAACAAATTTCTTACATTTTGACATGAGCATGTCATTAAATATTACATTTTTTATTTTTATTAAATTAATTATTTAGGAACTCAGATTGAACCCAGGGGCACTTAACCACTGACCCACACCCCAACCTTTTTTATTTTTTATTTTGAGATAGAATCTAAATTGCTTAGGGCCTCACTAATTTGCTGAGGCTGGCTTTGAACATGCCATCTTCCTTTGTTCAAGAGGAATATTGCCCTAGTTTTCTCTTCTTGTAATGTCTTTTATAACTTTTGGTATTGAGTAATATTGATTCCATAAAAGGCATATAAAAGTGCTCCCTCTTCCTCTCATTTATAGAAGAATATAGTGATATTCTTTCTTCCTTAAATGCATGATAGAATTTACCAGCTACGCTCTTCCCTTGAGGCTTTGTGGAAAAGTTAGTAACTATGGATTGTATTTATTTTATATATGTAAAAGATATTCACACTTTGTTTCTTCTTGAGTTAAATTTGGTAATTTGTTTGAAAAAATATGTATTTCACTGAAGTTGTCAAATTAATGTTTAAGTTATGAACATATTAACAATTGTCTTTTATTATCCCTTTAAAATCCATGAAGCACATAGTAATATCCTGTCTTTTCTTTCTCATAGATGTGTTTCTTATTTTCACTATTTTTTTCCTCATTATAAATGGAGTTTCAACAATTTGATTAATAGTTTCCAAGAAACACCTCTTGGTTTCACTGATCTATTAAGCTCTATGTTTTGAATTTCACTAGTCTTTCTTACCTGTATGATTTCTTTCTTCCTTCTTTTGGGTTTCAAGTATGTGGGGAATTTTCCAGATGTCTGTTGCTGATTTTCAATTTGATTTTGTTGTCATAATTTGAGTTCCTTTAAATTTGTTCAGACTTGTTCTATGGCCCTGATATGGTCCGATTGGATGGATGTTTTACATGTTCTTTTTTATTTTTAAATTTGTTCTTTTTAATTATACATGACAATAGAGTATATTTTGACATATCAAACATACATAGAGTATAATGTCCCATTCTGGTTGTACATGATGTGGGGTTACCCTGGTTGTGTATTCGTATGTGAACATAGGAAAGTTATGTCCAGTTCATTCTACTATGTCTATGTGTTCTTGACAGTACTGTGTATTCTACTCCTTTGTTGTAGCATCCTATAAACACCAGCTAGGTGGCTTAGCTTGATAATAAGTTCAAGTCTTCTATATTCTTACACTTGTATCAGTAACTGAGAGAACTGGTAATGCTTCCAAGTAAAATTGAAGATTTGCCTGTTTCTTCTAACAGTTTCTGTTTTCTTCATGGCATGCTGTGTTAGTCAGCTTTTCGTTATTTTAATAAATACCTGAGATAATCAACTTAAAAAAAGAAAAGGTTTATTTTGGTTCAGTTTTAGTCCATTACCCATTGGCCCCATTGCAACCTTGGTAAGGCTGGACATCATGGTAGAATGACATGGTGAAGCAAAACCACTCACCTTATGGCTAGGAATCAAGAGGAAGAAAGAGAAATGAGCTGGGTCTCATTATCCCCTTCCAGGACAAGCCCCCAATAACCAGAAGGTCTCCTACTAGGCCCCACTAAAAGATTTCACTTCCTCTCAACACTGCCAAGCTGAGTCCTAGGCTTTAACACATGGACCTTGGTGGAACATTTCAGATCAAACTAAAGCAGATGCACAAGCACTTGGAATTGTTATATTTTCTGGATTAAATGGCATTTTGTCTTTGTAAAATGTCCCTGTTTACACTTTAAATATTTCTTACCCTGGGCTGAAGTTTACTGACTTGTCTTCCAGGATAAATGGCTGCTTTGTGGGTTGAATATGCTGAGCCATGGACCCCTTCCATTCTCAAGCTAGCAAAGAGGAGACTGGATGTCTTAGTTCAGATTTCTATAAAACAAAGAGGGTGGCCTATACCGTAGACATTTATTTTTACTGTTCTGGGATTGGAAGACTGAGAACAAAGTGCCAACATGTTCAGGTCCTTTATGAAAGTTCTCTTCTTGTTTATAGACAGTTCTCTTCTTATTGTGTCTTCATATGTCAGAAAGAGGGTTACCTATCTCTCTGTCCTCTTCTTATAAGAGAACAAATCTCATTCATGAGGTTCTACCCTTATGACCTACCTTCAAATGCTATTACATTGGTATTAGGGTTTCAACATATGAATTTGAGTGGCAGATGATAAGAACATTCAGTCTATTGCAGTGGGAGAGCCAGAGATTCCAGGCTGGTTGCTTCCTACAAACAGCCTCAACTATTTACTATAGTAAAACAATAACATGTGTGTGTATTTGTATGTGACACAAGATAAAAGTGGTTGAGAAACACTGTTAGTGCATCCACATGTTTCTCTGTATTTCCTCAGTGTATTTAGCCATTTCACTGCTCAATTTTCTTCCTGTTCCTTCCCTGACCTTATTGAGGATACAAAAAATATTTCCTCAACCATTGCATGGTTCATGGATGAAGCCCCTATACTAAATGACAGATTAGTAACAGCAAAGCACATACATTTATTTAATACATGACACGGGACTTCAGAAATGAAGACCCAAAGATACAGATAAAATTTGTATATTTTTATTACTAGGCTTGATGTAAGGTGGATAGTCATGCAAATGACTGGAAGACAAAGGGTACAATTGCCATCAGGCAGTAAGCAGGAGGAACTTAGTAAAGCCTGCTTACTGGTATCCTTTTCTGTGACCCTTTATCTATAGAGATAAGGATGAGCCTTTCCTCTGGGTACAGGGTGGCACCTCTCACATATGGGTCTTATGACCTACTCTAGGGTAGGAAGAAAGCAATAGTGACCTTCCTGCTTCTTCTGTTTTCTTGAATAACAAAGTAGCATATTCTGTGATACCGTGTCCCAAACCCCATCAACCTCGGCAGGTTCCATTTATAGGTTTTAGTCTCGTCTCTGCAAAAACAAGTTTCTGTGTGTGTGCAGTTGTGTATGTGTGTTTTAAATATTTAAGTATTTCTAAATGCTATAGCAGTATGTGTTCAGAATCTAAGTCCATAAAATTTTCAAAAAGAGAAGTCTCACATTTTTTATTACTAAACGTGTTACTTGTATAAAGCATCAGCATCAGGTAGTACATCTCACGCGTCCTTGCAATCGCTAGGAGGCATCCAAAAGAATCTGCAACCACAGGCCTAAAACAGGGATGCTTGGATTCTAAAGTGAGTAAACAGCTAAGACAAATTTTCTTATGTTCATTTTGTCACTCTACATTTCTGTATTATGTATTTTCTTCGTCCTGCTCAATTGTTTAGTGATCAGATCCAATCTGCTTTCAGTAATACAGTTCTTCAACATATATTCTGATGGTAATATTTTTATTGTCTTCTTTTTCCCTTTAGATAGTGATTCTTCTGTTTTTACCTAATTTTCCTGTTATTTGAAAGGAGTCAGAATATATTTTCATTCAATAATGATATTGATAATATATATATCTATAAAACCTATTTTAATCACTCACTGTGTTCTAGGTACCATGCTAAACTTTTACATGACTGAAATTCAGGTTCCCTGATTATCTTTTTAATAGTGAGAGACTTCATTTGTTTGTTCATTCAAAATCATTTTGAACCCTTATGATGTGGTTGGGACTATATGAAATACTTGAAATATATATTTTCAATGCAATATGTTCATTAAAACACTAGTCATATGGGCAATATGCCACAGGACTGCAGAGAATGGAAGAAACCTCTCTTTCAGTAAAATGTCACAGAAGAGGTAATATTTGAATTGAAACTTGAAGAATGACCAGTAAGAATGTGAAGGAGCCACTCTATAATGAAAGAAAGAGTGAGACAGAGACAGAGACAGAGAGACATAATGATAATGTATTTGGAAAATGGCAGGTTTTCTCAAGTCTGTTCTTAGACTTTGAAATGATAGTTTGGTTACTGATTGCAACAGGTCTTAAATGACATGTTAAAGAATGTGAACTTCCATCTTTGAATTTTATGAAGCTTTGTAACTTTGGGGTAAATATTTTAGAATTGGAAATATTATAATTTATGTGTTCACTAGAAGGATGGTAGGCACTGACAACATGTGGAATGCTTTAGGGGAAAGGAAAATGCTAGTAAAATATTCCAGATGAAAGACATTAAAGGTCTGGGTGGTGACAGTGAGGCAGGGTATGGGATGAAGGGCTTTATGAAAGAAGTATTAGATAGAAATGATAGAGATTGGTGGCTATGGACAAATACAGAATTGAACATAAAATATCTAAGGTGTTGCTTAGACTCTTTGCAGAAATTAATAATTTGTTACTAAAAACAGAACCTGAAATTCTAGACATATTGAATTTTAGGTATCACTTGAGGGATATTCAGATAGAGAAACAGGTTAAGCAGTTGAATCCAAAAATTCTTGAGCTCAGGATAGAAAAGATGCCTGCAGATTTTGATAAAGGAGTTACTGGATTTCAGTGGGCCATGAAACCATGAGTAAAAAAATGAGTTCACTTACAGTGAAAGTTGAAATTAAAAGAGGAAAACTAAAAGGGCTGGGGCTGTAGATCAGTAGTAGAGCACTCGCTTGGCATGTGTGAGGCACTAACTGGGTTCGATCCTCAGCATCACATATAAATAATAAATGAATAAAATAAAGATCCATCAACAAATAAAAAATATTTTTTAAAAAAGAGGATAACTAAAGGCAGATTACTGTTAACACAGTTTGGCTTTGATATGGTTAAGGAATCCTTTCCTTACCTTGGTGGGATTATTTGAGGTTATAGAATGTTCTAGAAAGTACGGAAGAACTTAAGTACAAGCCAGGTTTTGGTTGAGTTTTGTCTTTTTTTCTTTTAATCTTTATCTGTAGTCAGGAACATTACTTGGACCTCAGACCCTGAGCTGATGTAGGGGAAACTTATTCTCTGTAACCAATGCTGACACTCTACCCCAGCGTTAGTGTTTTCATTCAGTTTGTTTATTAAGTACTGGCCTTGCTCCTCTGGTCCACATCCAGTACAAGAGGCTGAGGACAGCATTCTACATATCCTGACATGTGGTCAGTACAAAGCACTTATTTCCTAGAACAGTGTCATTGCTTTGTATTCGTGTGTTTCTGGGCTTGCGAATCCTCTGGTTTTTTGGGAGAAACTGTGATTAGCATCCTCACATCATTCAGATCTGAACCCCACTGTTACCAGCTATCTTTGTCCCTTGCTATAGCTTGGCTCATTACCTTTCAGTGTGTCTTGGGTTGCCCAAGCCTTTGTACAGGTTTGATTACATAAAATCTCAAATTGTATAATATAATGTAACAGATATCTTTAAAAAAATATATTGTTATTTTTAAATGATAGTAATTATATATTTTATGTGGCACAATGTAACCTTTTAATATATGTATACAATATATAATAATCAGCTCAGGGAAATCAGAGTATCTGTCACCTTAGACATTTACCATTCCTTTGTATTGGGAATGTTCAGAATCTTCTAGTCACTATTTTGCCACCATAGTTATTATCCTACAGTGCTATATGACATTAGAATGTACAAATTGTGTCTTAATCTTCATGCATTGCACAATGACTTTTTATTGTGTATCTACACAGTAGCTCCTATGATTCATAACATTATTTTCTGTTAGATTGGGCATAAGCCTCTAAAGTTCTTGCACATTATATTCCTTGTAAAAGTACTCCTGAAGTGATTTTATTTGAGAGATGGAGATTATCAACAGTGATACATATCTTAGTAGTAAATTGGGAAGAATTTTTCTCCTTTATTTTTTCATGCCTGTCTCTCCAACATAATAGACATTTATTATTGACTAAGTTCTCAGAAAAAGGGACATGTAAATTTATAGTACAGTGGCAAAATGGAATACATGGCAGATTTTCTAAATAATTAAGTGTATTTAGTATTATAAAAATTGTGTTATATAAACAACATATTATAATTGTAATACTATATTGTTTCTTAAAATGTAAAAATATTATGATTTCTTATTTTCTAAAATTTCTGCTAAGATCAAAATTGGTTATCAACCTATATTTTCCCCATATTTAGCATCTGAAAAGAAAAGGGAGTAGACATAATCAAATACAAAAATTTCGGCTCTACTTTTTGTTCAGTTTTAATTTTTCCTTTATATAATCTCTGTCATTTTTATCTGAAGAACTAGTGTTTATAAATCAGAGGTAATAAAAAATGATGTTAGATATATATTAGAAAACATAGCCATTTCATCTTAATGAAATATTTATAAAACACAATATAGATTATACCATGCCTCTGTTGCTTTCATACTATTACATTAAAGATTGAGGATATGTAAATATCATTTACATATTTCATAAGATCCAGACTGAACCTTGTCTGAAGGAAAAGATGCTAAGCAAATTCTTGCAATAAATTTCATTTCCCACTAGTGAATTAAGACACCACTAGTGAATTAAGCCACAGAATTTGTTGCAGACACATTAGCCAAATGTTTTTATCTATAAATAGCTGTCCTTACATGTATATAGTATGTATTTTATTTTCTGTTATTATTACCTCATTTTTAAAATGAGACTTTCATTAATGTTATATAACAATAAGCAATATGAGAGTTTGGGAAAATGTATTTACAATTGAGAGAAGTTTCTATTGAATTTCCTTTGATCTACTAAAAGATTATTTCCCACAAGTGTTACAAAACTTCTATGTGTATATATTCAAGTACACATACTTGAGAAATAATGTAGAGATGACCAAACTTTCAAAGAGTTTTCCAGTTTCCTCCCTGAATATGAACAACTTGTCTAGTGTGTTCAGTGCTGCTTGTCTTTAACAATTAAGGCTCATTTTAATAACTTGAGAATCTTAGGCTTGATTGTGTTAGAAAAAAGAAAACAAATACTCAAGATATCTTCACACTAGTGTTTTAACATCTTTGCCTGCATACCTGTAAAAATAAATGAAAGTCTGAAATTCAAAATAGGCCTGATCTACTTGTGCTACAATATGATGCAATATGATAACATCTGGTATTCTTTGGCAGATTGAAGTGTGTGTGTGTGTTTAATATGCCCACCTTCACATGCACATGTGGGCATATTAAACAGAACATTGGCACTAATGTTAGAATAGCTGAATGTTAGCTTATCTAAGAACTTTATATGATCACAAATATGTCATATTTTTACTTGACTCTTAATTTTAATAACTCTATGGTTTTTATAATAGAACTTTTACTTTCATAACCAGAAGTATCTGGAAGTAACATGTAGTATACTTCAATGTCTAACACAGTAATTCACATGATAAAATTCCATCAAGTAGAAGAGTTCATCCTGTACTCATGCTACTCGATATTTCTGGGAATGTTCAAAGAATGTACATTATTTCTTCAATGATTATATTCTTATTACCTTTTAGTAACAAATTTGTTTATACTATCTGTTACATGTTATAAAATCTTTCTGGTTGTAAATTTTTAATATCAGAAATGAGATAGCGACATCACTATAGACCCCATACAAGTTTAAGGGATAATAAGATAATATTATGACCAATCCTATGCTCACAATTTGATAACCTAGATGAAATGGGACTATTTCTCCAAAGACATAATCCATCAAAATGTATACAAGAATAAATAATTCTGAATAAGGCTGTATTTATTAAAGAAATTAAATCAGTAAGTAAGGGCATTCCAAAACAAAAAGCCACACAATGTCTAAATGCTCTGCACTTAATCAATGCTGGTTCTCTTTTTAAAGGAAAAAAAAATGCCCCAGCCCCAGGAACGTGGTAAGCTATACTAAATATTTAAGGAGGAAAATAAACCAGTTTTCTACAATCTCTTCCAGAAGATGGAAACACAGTATACTTGCTAACTCTTTACATGAGGCCATATATTAACATAATACAAAACCCAGACAAAGATATACAAGAAAATAAAACTGAAGACCAATTTTGTTCTTGACATAGATGTAAAAATTCTCAATCAATGTTAGCAAACCAAATACAGCAGTGCATAAAGAAAATTACTCACCAGGATCAAGTACAATTTAACCTAGGTATATAAACCTGGTTCAACATTAGAAAATTAATTAATTTGTCATCTCAACAGGCCAGAGGAGAAAAATTACATAATTATGTCAACGGATATAGCAAAAGATTTTATAAAATCCAGTACTGAGTCTTGACAGAAGTCTTAGCAAACTGGGAATAGGGGACTTCTTCAAGTTGATAATGAATATCCGCAGAAACCTGCAGCTAATATCATACCTAATGGTTAGAAGCTTAAAGCGTTCTTGCTAAAACCAGTAATGCAGGAAGCATGATCCCTCTCAACGCTCCTTTCCACACTGACTAGAAGTGCTAGATAATGCACTAGAATAATAAAAGGTACAGAGATTGTGAAAAAAGAAATAATACCATCTTTACTAGTAAGTTATAGAGGTGGATAGGAGCTAAATTATAAACTACATTATCCCAAGGAAGACAGAAGGCCATTGAAATGTCTTAAGGAACAACTATCACAGTGAGACTTACTTTGAAAATATATCACTCAACAACAGTGTAAAAATCAGATAAAAAAGGGGACTAGAGATTTTTATGTCATTACAGGATAATTTTCAAAAAGTAAAAAGAATTCTCATGGGAATATAGAATATAAAAGGTATGCATTTCAGAATTATTTAATTATTTAATTGTTTAATTATTTAATCACTAAAATTTAATTATTTAATTACTAAAATCTTAAAATGGGTTCATACAGTATTTGAAGAAATGAATAGCCTTTTTTTTTTTTCAAGTTAGAGAAAGATCTGGCTAATGTCCTTCTTTCAAACCTAACCTATAAGTTACCATGTAATTTCATAAAATCAATCCCTTAGGAGTAAATAGTAAATACCCAAATGGTACATTCTTCTAGAAAATTAAATGACCTTTTGATTAGTCTGTTAATGCCCCAGTATGACACTGGAAGGATATACAGTCCTCTTTTGTGTTTTATTCTAAAGTATGTATGTTTTTCCCTCCCCTTCTTCCTCCCTCCCTCTCTCCCTCCCTCCCTTCCTTCCTTCCTCCCTCCCTCCCTCCCTCCCTCCCTCCCTTCCTTCCTTCCTTCCTTCCTTCCTTCCTTCCTTCCTTCCTTCCTTCCTTCCTTCCTTCCTTCCTTCCTATCAGAGATTGAACCCTGAGGGCAATTAACTTAACCACTGAGCCACATCCCTATCACTTTCTTTAAATATTTTATTAGAGACAGGGTCTCGTTGAGTTGCTTAGGGCCTCGCTAAGTTGCTGAAGATGGGTTTGAACTCTTAATCCTCCTGCCTCAGCCTCCAGAGCTGCTGGGATTACAGGCGAGGGCCACCATGTCTAGACTGTATGCTTTTTCTTAACACAAGATGCCAGAAAGTAGTTGATCATTGGCTACTATGATAAGGAATAGATTAAAGAAATATTTAGGTTGTAGAGGAAAATACTCGTAGTGACTGACAGAACCTGGAATACAATCAAGACAGTTCTTAGATTTCAGACTTAAAAGCAAAATAATCAGTGTTATTATTTCACTAAGAGAAAAGATAGAGCTTTTGTGGATGAAAAGCCCACTAATTATGAATGCTTATAATCCAGAGAAATCTTGAAGAGGATTCTGCATTTTCTGTAATACCTGTTTTGGAAGCTTAATCTAGTCTCTTCTCTATATCCTCAAGTGCATAGTAACCCTAGAAATCTGGATGCCTTATAGATAACTAAATTGTATTTATAGTTGCATCAAAATAGGCATATACCTTCCCTAGTAGAATGACATGAGGATCAAACAATGATAAAAAATGGGTAACTGTTATATCAATATTTGCCAAAAAAACCCCAAATTACCTGTCTTAAATTTACCTCTGTGCCACCATAGTAATTGTTACTTTTCTAAACTTATTAAATGTGAAACTGAGATGAAGGCATGTAAAACAGAGGCAAAGCCACAATTCCTCTTCAGATATATTCTACAAAAAATATTGCTAGTTCTTCCACCTTCATGATCGTCACGTGCTTGTGGCTTCTTGTTAACAGCCTTGCTTTGTAAGGCACAGGAGTGTAATTGGGAGTTACGCACATGAAAAAAAAGGGAGGTTGAACAATTTGGTAAACTTAACCTTTAGCCGATGACAGAAGCATAAACAGAGTTACAAAGCAATGTTTTTGTATGAGCTATTTGCCTAATGAAGGCATGCCAAGCTAAAAGGACAAGGAAAAAAAAATGACTGGAGGCCTGAAATAAAAGCTGCAGGAATAAGCTGAAAATATCCAACCTTCCACACATAAAGTACACATGGGAATTTAATTACCAGAGACTCAAGAGACAGCTAAATTTTATAGCTAATTTTCTTTTCTTTTTTACCATGAGCTGAACCTTTCAGTAAGGCCATCAGTTAAATGTCTCCTGCTCAGGAAAGGCTGTGTGGCATGACCATTGAAATACAGGCATATGCTATAATCTTGTGATAGACATGGCAGATTTTTTTAAAGTATCAGAAATACTTACGATTAAACATAAACACGGGACTATAGACACAAATAATCTATAGTTTTAAGACACTAGAGAAAGCCAGTTATACAGCTGAATATTTTCCTCTGTTTTTAAGCATTGTGCTTAATATTGCTGTGGACAAAAAGTAGTCCTAAATCAGTGTCTGTTATGGGAATGCTAGAGTGAGGTTAACATCATATAGTTACTCTTAATGAATGCTCAGCTCCTTTTCTTACTAAATTCAACAAACATAGGAGTATTGTCACAATTTAAACTGAAGAATTATTTTTTTGCCAGAAGAATGTACATAAATGTAGAAATAGAGTGTGAAAAGGGAAAGCAAAGAAAATGGGCACAAAGTGACACTGATGACACTGAATATGAAGATATAAGGATGCGTGTTCTGTTCTAAGTGTGAAAATGAACAGACTCATGCTAAGATCTTAGATACTAGCACAGCTGGTGAGACACAAGAAGAAAAACATGGTTCATAATTAGTATCATTTTTACTGTGACTAATTCCTTTCTTTGGAATCTTGAACGGAAATGACTGTGCTCAATAGGAGTAATTTTTAATTTCTTAAGTTAATGCTATTGGAACATAAAAGAAAAGCTAAGAAGTCTCTGTTATACTGATATATATATATATATATATATATATATATGTGAAATATATATATTGCAGTTTTTACACATAAATATCTTGCAAAAAATATTCAAGATTATGTCAAAAGTTGTAGCATTGAAACAAGAATGTGGTGATATGAAGCATTGTTCAACTTTTCCTCACCTGAGAAATGCTTACTACCGAACTTAGGTTAAATGGCATTTGGGCTTAGCCATGTCCTTTGGGATCTTTTTTAATTAGAAATATTTTATTCTTACAAATTCTACTGCTACAAAGTTTACCATATGTAACACATGCTCAGCATATATTCCTTAACATTTTTTATATTAATGAGAGATGTATTGAGAACTCAGTGTACAAGTTTTATCCTAGGAATGTAAGAAAACATGATGGTGCCATTTTCAGTTTAGGTAGAGACATCTGCAACTGATGTTGTAAATGACCCAGTAATAGCTTTGCAGGGGCTGGGATTGTAGCTCATTGGTATAGCACTTACCTAGCACATGTGAGGCACTGGGTTTGATTCTTAGCACCACATAAAAATAAATAAATAAAGGTATTGTATCAATCTACAACTAAAATAATTTAAAAATAATAATAACTGTGCAGAGCATCGTAAGCAAGTTTTAAATTTTCTTTATGATGATTTGCTATATTTTTGCACAATAGCTTGATATGGCTTCTGTAAAATACTAGAATCAAATGATAATGGTATCCAACCTACTAGTCAATATAAGTAGCAGAATAGCAAGAAAACTATGTATTTGTTGATTGCTGAATCCATACAAATTTGTAGCTTTTTAAAATTAATGCACACCACTCTTTGGAAACTATAGGGCTAATATTTAATAAGGCCTATGATAATTATATTTTCTAGATGAATGAAGTATATTATATTTCAGTAGAATAAAGCTGGAAACTCATCTTCAATGTCAAAAAGAAAGAAAATATGTAAATAATGAAATACATTGACAATTATCTCTATGAACATTTCTGTGCTTGACCTTAATAAAAATAAAAATAAGCACTGGTCTTACAAAGCACACAGAAATGTTAAAAAACAAGTGCTAAATATGAAAATTAGTGAAAGGAAACACAAAGTTGCATAGTATTGATTGGTATATTTTGGATCAATGTATTTTTTTTTTATTTTTTATTTGTTTATTTTTTATTTTTTTTATTTTTATTTTTTTATTAGTTTATTTGATTGCATTTCAAGTCATAGCACATATATAGAGCTCAGTTTTTCCATTTCTCTGGTTGCAAACCAGATAAAGTTACACCAATTGTGTTTTCATACATGCACCAAGGGTAGTAAGGACGATCTCAATCAATCATCTTTACTATTCCTATTCCCCTTTCCTGCCCCCTGCCTCCCCCATGCCATGTCCAGTGTTCCTCTATTTCTCTTATGTTTCCCATTCCCACCTCCCTTATTCATCAGCATCCACTAATCAGAGAGACTATTCGGCATTTGGCTTTTTGGGATTGGCTTACTTCACTTAGCATAATGCTTTCCAATTCCATCCATTTGCCTGCAAATGCCATAATTCTATTCTCTTTTATTGCTGAATAATATTCCATTGTGTATATGTACCACAGTTTCTTTATCCATTCATCTTTTGAAGGACATCTGGGTTGCTTCCAAGTCTTGCATGGAAACACTTTCCAGAGCTCAAGGAGATTCCTGTTCCCAGCCACAGTATCCAAAGAAGACTCCCTTCAGGGAGCTCTGGAAAGTGTTTCCATGCAAGACATGGAAGCTTCAGCAAGACGTACTTCAGAGAGGAGCAGATTAAGGAAAGGGGTAACACATCCTATGTTCTCCATACCTTCTTGGACATAAATGCAAGAGATTCCAGAAGAAACCCCCTAACAGTCACTATTGTCTAGAGTGAGGTGTGGAAAACAGGAGGCATTGAGAGTATTAATAGGACATGTGGATGGAAACACAAGGGACTCTGCAATGTGTGCTCTGTACATTAATTAATTTGAATATTTATGATAGGCCCAAATATAAGACCTCAAATAATTTTCCTGACCATTTCAAGCACAGAAGGGGACCCAACAATCAATCAAAAATCAAAACAAGACAAAATCCATGCAGCTCCAAGTGATAATATCTTCAAATCCAGCTTTCTCTATCTTGTTCTCAGTGCAGCGGAGCCCAGGTCACCACTAAAGGACCCTGGATTAGTCATTGAAAATTCAAACAAGAACCCACACAATTCTGACAGAGTCTATCACCACACCCATTATTGAACATCCTTATACTTTCCTTGACAGGAATCAGAATATGACCAAGAAACTCTTGACTATTTTATATGAGCCTGTGTCTTAGAGGAATTCATCTCGGTGAGATTAGTTAAATCACGAAAAGGTACACACTGAACGTAATATCGGCCTAGATAGCATTTTCTATTAACCACCAATCTAGAATATATTCTTAAAAGAACTTAAAATTGAAGCATGAGTGCAAAGTGTCTCCACTCAAAAGAATTACATAACATCGAGAGATCCAAAGAGCAGATGTAGACGGTATGCCCTGTCCCCTGCCTCATCTTGTCCTTACCACTAACAGGCACAGAAAGCTAACTTCCAAATGCCAGAATCTGAGGGCTTTGCCCTCGAGCTTCCTTAACCTATGGAAGCTGTCTTGGTCAATTAGCAAG
Source organism: Xerus rutilus (assembly GCA_028644305.1). NCBI lineage: Eukaryota > Metazoa > Chordata > Mammalia > Rodentia > Sciuridae > Xerus > Xerus rutilus. The sequence continues at coordinate 21,960,039 of CM053410.1, read as the reverse complement.
TGCCAGGAAACTAATGCCTGTCCCCCAGCAGCTGGAATCAATGACTAATGTGTAAATATCCTGCTTTCTCAGTCCCATGTGGCAGAGAAGAGCAAATACCTCTGAAATAAGTGCTCTTTTCTGACTTCAAATTTCTCCAGTGGAAATAACCTTATTCCCTTACTGAAGTTTGCTTTTCCTCTCAAATTCCCCAAGTAAACTACTGAAATGCAAAGCCTTTTCTTGAGTCACCTTCTAGAAGAACATAAACTAAACATTATGTTACAACATAGAATTTTTGCAAGAAATAATGCTTTTGTAAAAGTTCTGATTGAGATTTTCAGCAAAATTTTAGAGAACATTTAATCAATGAAACCTGAGCTGGGCAGGAATAAAATTGAGAGACCTTAAGATTAAGAAGTCTATCAATCCCTAGGGCTCATACTGTGGGATCTAAATACAATAATCCCTCATTAGTCAACTAGAACTTGAAGAGACAAAGTCCCAAGAGGGAATCACAAATCACAAATCACTAAGCCTACATATGTGAAACCACTTTTCTTCTTAGTGTCTTTCAATTCTTAGAGCAGGCAATAGACAGAGGCTGCATGTAGACTTCTTTTTTTTTTTTTAGTATTTTTTTTAGTTGATAGATCTTTATTTTACTCATTTATTATTTATATGTGGTGCTGAGGTTCGAACCCAGTGCCTCGCGCATGCTAGGCAAGCGCTCTTCCACTGAGCTACAGCCCCAGCCCTGCATGTAGACTTCTGATAAGATTCAGATAAGCTATCTGAGATTTTGGCCACATTATGGCTAGAAAGACAAAAATTTACATTTAATGATACTGGTCCTGGATTGCATCCTTGTCTCTATTAACTAAAAGGGCAACCCTTCCATGATAGAAGATAACAGCATCCAGACTCTAGAATTTTTCAGCCATAAGGTTTAGCATTTCACAAAGAATTACCAGGCAGACCAACAAAGAAGAAAGAAATCAATACTATAAAGACCTGAAGAGTGTATGTTTTTTGGAATTATCAGACACACATTCAAAATAACTGATTATGTTTAGGAATATGGATGGCCAGATGAAGAGATAAATTAGACAGTAAGGATCTACAAAAAATATGTATAAGTTATAAATTTAAAATGTAATAATTAAGAGCACAGAAAACAAGAGGATTTAGTAGGTTAAATATATATTTAAAAATATTCATGAAGAGCAAAGAGAAAGTAATATACAAAAATAAATTACATGAGAAATATACCATGCACAAGGGGGAGAATTATTAATGGGATGACATCTTTGGTTGGTTAAATATACAAATCAACTATAATTCATTGCAAATGTAAAACTAAGGGAAAAATCACATGATCTTCTCAATAGATGCAGAAAAAACCTTTGACAAAAATCCAGCATCCATCATGTTAAAAACAATGAAGAATTTAGGGCTAGAAGGAACTCACTTCAATATCATAAAGGCTATGTACAACAAATCCAAAGCTAAAACCATAGGGAAAAACTGAAAACATTTTTTCTAAAATCAGGAAAAAGACAAGGATGTCTACCTTCACCGTTCTATTCAACATAGTTCTTGAAACTCTAGTAAGAGCATTCAAAAGGAGGGAAGGAAATTACATTTATGCAAGTAGGAAAAGAAGTTAAATTATCTGTTTGGTGAAGACATGATTCTATACTTCAATAACCCAACTTATAAATCTATAAAAAGTTTTAAAAATTCAAAGGCAAAATATACACATTTCCAAATAGCTGGGGGAATTTAATACCAGAAGACCTGGACTAAACAATTATTAAGTAAACAACTTCAGGCAGGAGACAAAAACACAGAAATATAAAAGAGAATAAAAGTCAATAAAAATATAAATTTGGGAACTAAAATGAATAATGGCATGTGAAACAATTAGTGTTTTAAAAAATAAAGGAATAAAATAAATACATTAAAATATTGTTACTCGATCAAATTTTATGATTTTAATAGGAAGGTATATTGTAAATTATGAATTCATGATTAATAAGTGAAAGATAATTTAAGAGCAAAATAATAGAAAATAAATTTACCACAAATATATTAAAAACCAAGCAAATAAATAATTATTACATTTATATTAATATCAAAGTAATATTTAATAAGACAGGAAACAGCGATAAATGAAATAGTTTATTGTGATAAAAGGATCTATTTCTCAGAATGACTGAACAATTTTGAAATTAAATGTACACTAGTTTTAAAATAAATGAACTCAAGAGGGAGATAAGGAGGATACCAAAGGAAAGAAATATGGAATTAATTTTTTATTTGTTCTTTTTAGTTATACATGACAGTAGAATCCATTTTAATAAAAATATACAAGCATGGAATACATATTATTCTAATTAGGACCCCATCCTTGTGGGTGCATACAATGGTGGGATTCTCTTAGGTATTTTCATGTATGTACATACGAGAATTATGTTATAACAAAATCACATTATATGCACAGGAAAATGTACCACAGGGAGTTTATGTATAGGTAGAAGGTACCAATCAAAAATAAATAAATGAGCAAAAGGAAGATCAGTAGAGTAGAGGGAGGAAAGTGAAGGGAAGGGAGATTAAATTCAAATTCCATGCATACAGGATTTTGTCAAAATGAACCCTGCTACTATGTGTCACTATAATGCTCTGATCAAAATATATCAACGATTGAGTTATGAAAAGAAAAATAAACAATGATAGTGTAAGTGTTTTAACACTTTTCTTTCCCATCTAATAGACACAAAAGACAAAAATTAGCAGGAAGAAGATCTAAACAATATAACTGACAAACCTAATGTAATTGACAGGTATTTAGTTTTCAACCTGACACATCTAAATATACATTCTAGTTTAAGTACTAATAGGACATTTAGTAAAATGATTACATAATGAGCTTAAATGTAAGCCCAACAAATACCAAATCATTGAAATCATAGAAAATCTGTGATTACTTAAACTAAAAGTATTATATAAAAAGTAACTAGAAAGTTTCCAAATTCTAGGAGTAAAGCAATATAATTCTAATATATAATATAGGTCAAAAGATTATACTGAAGTTTTAAAAATATTTTAAGATGAACAATAATGAGTATATGGCATTTCAAACTTTTTATATTTTTAATCCACTAATACATTTTATAGTTATAATTATTAATATTATTTTCTTTTTTATGTGACTGTAGATTGTTTTTAGTTGTAGAAGGACACAATACTTATTTATTTTTATGTGGTGCTGAGGATCGAACACAGTGCTTCCCATGTGCTACAGCCCCAGCCCCCAATATTATTTTCCTTTAATATTAATACTCCTTTTATGAGGAACTTCCACATTATATATTCCTGTCAACATGGTTTAGATTTAAGCTTATTTTTAAATCTAGAATGTATCATGCAAAGAAAGCATATGGTTGAATATAATTTTTTACTCAGCCACTATATGTCTTCTGATTTTGGAGAATTAAATTTATTTATGAACCACCATTACAGTATTACAGTATTCTACATTTACCTTAGCAAGTAAATTTTATACTTTCACATGGTTTTTCATTGCTATTTAATATCCTTTTAACTTTTGGAACTCCTTTTAGCATTTTTTTTTTTTTTGAGATGTAGATCAAGCAGTGGTAAACTCCAGCTGGCTCCTTTTTTGTTTGTTTTGTTTTGTTTCTCTGGGAAATTTATTACCTCTCCTTTAGTTTTGAAGGGCAGTTTTGGTGGATATAGTATTCTTGGTTGACTTTTTTTTTCTTTTAATACCTTTTTTCTTTTTCTTTGAATACATGATCCCACTCTGTCTTTACAAGGAACCCAAGGTTTGTTCTAAGAAACCTGTTGATAACCTTATGGAGATTCTTTTCTTATGATTGATTTAACTTTTCTCTTGCTGCTTTCAAAAATCTCTTTGACTTTTGACAATTTGATGATAATGCATCTTGATGTGCACTTCTTTAATTTTATCATATTAGTTCCTTTCTGCCTTATAAATCTGCATGCTCATTTTCCTCTCCCAGTTTCTGAAGTTTGGGACCATTATTTCTTTAAGTAAGCTTTCTGTCTCTTTTTCTCTTGCCTCCTTTACAGGACTCTCATTATGCATATATTAATTTACTTTATAGTGTCCCATAAATCCTTTATGTTTTCTGTTCTTCATTCTTTTTTCTTTTTGCTCCTCTAACTGGATTATATCAAATAATCAATTTTCAAGTTTACTGATTCTTCTACTTGATCAAGTCCACAGTTGAAATTCTCTACTTAATTTTTCAGTGAAGTTATATTCTTCAGGCCTAGAATTTCTAATTAGTTCCTTTTCATATTTTCTATCTCCGTTGATATTCTCATTTTATTTGTCATTTTTCCGAGTTCACTAAGTTGTTTCTCTGTACTTTTATACTTATTTAGGATAATTTGAACTCCTTGTCAAATATAGATATGTTTTTTCCCTACAGCTAATAATTGAAGATTTGTCACCTTCATTATGTCATGTTTCCCAGAATCTTCATATTTCTTTTAGTTTTGCTTTAGTGTTTGCACATTTGACGACTTTGGACAAGCCGTATTAAAATACATTAATATTTTAAGCAGACAAGTTTGTGATAATCTGCAATGCAGCAATAGGAAACACATATACAATTAGAGCCAAAAAGTTCTTGATTGCAAATGTGTATGGAACATTCAACAAAAACTTGACATTATAACTGGTCTCAATAAATTTAAATGAATTTAAAACATATAGAATATATTCTCTTTACACAATGGAATTTAATTAGAAATTAAAATTTTCACTTCTAGAATATTCCAAATACTCTCAAGTTGTCACATCCTTCTAAGTAAAATTAATCATCAAAGAGATCACAAGAGAAGCTTTAAAACATTAGATACTAAATTAAAATGAAAATACAGCTGATCAAAATTCCCATAATAGTTGTTATTCCCATACTGCTCTCAATCAGAGCTTTAAATAAGTTTCAGTTTCACATAGATTCTCTTAATTCCAATCTCTCTTGAAGGTAGATTGCTTCCTGCCTTCTTTCTATAGCCCATTGTTGGGAGTAGAAGCACTCTCCTTTGCAATAAAATAATAGGAGGAAACTTCACATTAAATGACTGCTCCACTCTGACTTTATGCAGCTCTAAGGAGCTCTTTTTTTTTTTACAAACTTACCACAGAATATTTTGTCTTTTATTCTAAAGCTAGTCAATAGAGCTCTAGATAAATACCTGGTTGTAGTTAAGCTTCTATTCATTCTCTTCTCTAAAAGAACCCTTAAATGATAGGCATGTTTATAGAGGAGAAATATTTCTCTTTAGTGACTACATAACAGAAAATAGCAGTAAGCTTCGTGTGCTTGAAGAATGAGAAACTATAAAACACTCTAAACACTGAATTCTTAACCGAAGTAGCTACAGAAATAAGTGGGTTGGAAGATAGCAATTGACGAGAGTGGTGTTGTATATCATGTTACCATTTTTCTTGATGGTTAATATTATTTATTTCAGCAATAAAAGGCTAAGAATAAGTTTTTTAAAACTCCCCTCCCTTTTCCCTTCCTTTCTTCTTTGCTCACTTCTTCTCTTTATTGAATTCATGTTTTATGTGGATAGTAAAACTGGAATCATGGCCCTTACCCACATAGGGAATTTCACTGAAAGCACAGCTACATAAATCATAAGATTCCTCAAGGCATCTTTAACTGCAGATCTAATGAAGAGTGTAGTTCTAAAAGTGTATTTCTAGGTGATGATGAGCCTTACTTAAGATATTTTGGGAAAGACTACTTACTATTCATTGTTTTTTATGTTACTCACTTTCTGCATATTCGGTGTTCTCCAAGGCTAACCTTTTCCTGTACAAACATTTCTCATCAAAATTGTGAATATTCTTAAGACTAAATTACTGTTTAAGTATTTTGAGGACCTGCAATGGATAAGTCACTTGTGAGCCATAATCACTATCAACCTTTTCATGTATAATTTTAAAAATGGAATGTTAGTTCTAGATGATCCATCAAACATATTTAGTATTTAATGGTCCTCATTTTGATTATGTATATGAAGGTTTTTACTGATGCCAGTGTACACATGAAACCTACATGGTATCACTTCATGTAACATGAATTCAAGCCTTAGATATTACCTATTTAAGCTGTTGTCTTATGAAATAAATGGGGGGAAAGACAAAGGAGTTTTCCTTTTGTTTTTGCTTAAATACATTTTACATATGCAGGGATATTTCACCACTTAGTGCAAAAGAGAAAATTTATATGTTTTTAAATTTATGTTTGTGTTACTTTTGTATGTCTCCTTAAAGCAGTTCCATGAAATCACGTGTTAACTAAAAAATTATGGCCTTTTTGCATTTCCAGATATCTATTTATATTGGTTTATGTTAACATGTCAGAGTTTTCCAGGTCATTCTAATATATAATATTAAATAAAATCCAGAAAAGTAGGATGTGATAGTTTCACATCATATCATCCATATAGTTTACTCCATTGTACCATTATTTCTACAAATAATTCAACCACTATTCCCAAGTTTAACTTATTTTGGGCAAAGGAATTTTTGCTGAGTGTACTGAACTGCCCCTCCATATTGAACAGTTTCTGAAGCTAGTCATGTAGGTAATTAAATAGGTCACAGTCATACAGAGTGATTAGAGGGCCTAGCTTCTTTGCTGCTTTCTATAAAAGGAAGTGACCATTAGCTCCTGGCTGCTACAGATGCAGCCTATCTAGAACCATCCCTGGATATCATTATGCCTCTATACTACTGAGTTTATGATTTATAATGCAAGGAAGAAAGTGGAGATCTGTGTCTACTTTAGATAATAGACTAAGAATCTTGGATAGTGCCTCTGTGAGAAGAAAGAGAAATGTTATGTTGTTAGAGGATGGATTTCAATACTTGGGCCTCTTCATATGTGACTTTCTGCTTCGAGCCACTGCTTAAGTTGAAAGTAGAATCTTCCCTACAACAAAAGTTTGCTACTTTGAATTTTTATATCTATGACTATATAATTACTAGGGAGCCACTTACCCTGGTTCAAAGAAACTCCATAAAGTTCATGGAGGATGCTGGTCAAAGTTGCTTTATACCCTCATATAATTTGACAGAACAATGGCCCTAAGGATGAGTCCCTCATGGGAAAATGAATGATAGCTTTTAAGATCTGCTCTACTCATCCCATCCTCCAATGTGGAGGACACTTCTAACTTGGCTGTTAGTACTCAGAGATGCTATGTAAGGAAGGACCTTTGATGATTTTAAGTCAAAAGATGACTAGCATAAAGAAAGACCCTCCCCTGAAACAAGTGAAGTCTAAAATCTGATTCAATCACAGTTTTCCGTCTGGTTGAAAGAGAAAGTGTCTCTATAGAACCAAATTTTTCCACCAGGATCATTACTCCTCTACTGAGCCCAGCAGTCAAGCACATGGCTCTCAAGAGTTCTGCAGTTCCTGATGCTGGATTCCAGCATCAGGAAAAGGGAGTGAGCCTGAGCATCTGGAGATATAGCTCAGTTGGTAGGGTGCTTGTCTTGCATGCACAACGCCCTAGGTTCAATCCTCAGCACGACCACCAAAAAAAAAAAAGAGTGAGCCTGAGGTTTCTCCAACTCCTGTGGGACAAAAGACCTTATGTACAAGTGAAGGTATAATGGAGCAGCAAGAGGGGACAGCAGAGAGGCAATGGGGAGCAATAGGTAAAAATGTTTATGTCTGTTGAATAACAGGCTGTGTTAAGAAGTGAAAGCGGGCTTGGTGGCACAAGCCTGTAATCCCAGCACTTAGGGAGGCTGAGACGGAAGAATCATGAGTTCAAAGCCAGCCTCAGCAACCGCGAGGCACTGAGCAACTCAGTGAGATCCTGTCTCTACATAATAGCCCTACAAAATAGGGCTGGGGATGTGGCTCAGTGGTTGATGGCCCCTGAGTTCAATCCCTGGTACCAAAAAAAAAAAAAAAAAGGAAGTGAAAGCCATTAACTCAATTGATTGCATTTGGAAATGAATACAGTAAGGTAAGGAAGTAACTTGAGCCATGTGTGTAAGACCATTCAGTCCAGTTTTTCAGCATGGTAGACACCACTGAGCATATAATTGGTATGGAAGTTATAATTCCTTGTACTGCGAATGCTTATCAAGTGTAGTTGGTACTTTCCTAATTGTAAGGGACATCTAAGAGAGAGCCAATAGTGGACCTATTGCCACAACCAGGGCTTCTGTGTTTATGATAAAAATAACACCGCATTGGTAGGAGAGGGCTTCAACACTGTAAAGCTATTTGTTGAGAAATGCAGTACCTCAATATGTCAACACTGTGTGGCCAGTTAAGGAATTAAAATCAAATGACATTGAAGTCAATGTCACCAATTGAGTTTAGCCCTGGCCCCTGTTCAAATTTTTAAGATATTTTGACGATAAGTGCATGAAATGTACAAATGATAGCATCTGGTATGACATCACAGTCATTACTGATGTCCTTGTCTTGATGCCTTTGGTACCAGACTAAGATCAGTTTGCCTTCTTGTTGTGTCTTTAAAACACAATTACTGTGCTGCCTAAGAGCATTTGAGTTTTCCTGATTACCACCACTGGATGGACTGAGACAAAGAAAAATTACGCTCATCTTTAAGAGCTAATTGTTTCACCTTCGTGATAATATGCTGATAAGCTTCCAACAAAGAGAAAATGGTGGTGGTTTTGGAGGATATAATAACATCAGACCCCAGGAATGACTTATTAATCTTAATAAGATGGAGAGACCAGCCACACAATGTGGGGAGAAAATTCTCCTTGTGTCTTTTATATTTCTACGCATTTTACAAGGCACTGACTTCTCTCCTTTTTGGACTATTTCTCATGGATTTTTGTGTAAAAACAGGTTTGGAAGATATAGATTTATCTCTCTCCCAAGTAAAATGCAGGGTTCACTAACAGCTTTGGAAGATATAGATTACTTCTCTCTCTGCAGCAGAAGGCAATCATCTCATTATAAAATATTCTGGTTCCTTAAAATTAGGGTTCCTCCTCTATAGTGCAGTCTAGTTTCTATTTCCATCATGTCACCCTGTGAAAATTGGAATTCAGGAATTGGGGGTGCGGTGAGGGCCTACTCTGACTAGAATTATTACTATGAATAATAGCTGTCTTTCATCTCTTACCCAGGAATCTTGTGTTTTCTACCAGCATTTATAAAACTGTGACAAACTAGCTTATTAACTTAAAACTAGGGTAAAATCTCAGAGCCTCCACAATCCTGGACATCCCTGTCAAATTTTTAAGAGTAATGAAACCAAAAACTCAAATATAAGAGGAAAACAATAGCCTATAGTCCCAACTGTAATAAAAAATAACTTATTGTCTCATCAGACTTTTGGGATATTAGGCAAAATATTTACTTCATTGGGGGATTTTTTTTATAATTCACCAGAAAATCTGCCAAATTTGGCTCATATATTAAGCAGAAAACAATGCAAGAGTCAGTGCACAAAGCTCTCTCAGCAGCATTTCTCTTGGGGCTTAAAATTCCCAAGAATCCCTCAGAACTCCAAGTATCTGTTCCTGATAACTATCCTCATTGGTACCTTTGGCAAAAAGATGTAGTGTCTGCTTGGAGGATTCCAGGTCCTTGACTAACTGCTTCCCTAAGAGGGCTTTTCAGTATATATTCTTTGAGAAATAGTTCCTGGACTGCTGCTGAGAAGCTGGGGAGACCAAGCTCCTCTCACTGACTTCCAGGTAACATGTGCCCAGATATTCTCATCTTGTGTTGTGGCCACTTTGATGCAGAGTTGGGCAGGCTTAATAGTCTTCTCTTACTAGATGGAGAGGGTAAATTCCAGAGAGAAACCCATCTGGTCCTGAAGATGTCGCTTCTTTATGCATAAAAGTCACAGTCACATTTTTATGAGCCCTTTATCCTCCCCCTGACCAATTAGACAAAAAGCCTTACCTTGAGACCCTGTTTCCAAGAATTTCTCCAGGGTGCTTAGGTTTGGTTCATTGATGGTTTGGTCAAACTAGAAGCTGCTAGTGTCCACTGGGTGGCAGCACACATCAGGCCCCAAGAACCACTCTGGAGGACTTTATTACTTCTTTTCTGTTTAAAGTTTGAATTATCTATTATTTTTTTTATTTTGTGATGCTAGAGATAAAATCCATGACTCTATTCTAGGAAAGTATTCTATTGCTGAGCTACATTCCCATCCCCTCAATGTTTTGTTTTAAATCAAGAGATTTTAAGCTCAAAGAAGGCAGAGATCAGGTTTTATATTCTACATATTTCCAGGTCAATACCTAAGAACGTACCTTCCCAGTTCAATAGATATATTTTTAAATAATTTTATAATTTATTGTAGCTGAATATAAATTGAATCTTGATTTATTTTGAAAGATTTTATATTTTACCTCAATGTATTTGAAAGATATTATCTAATTTATTTGTAACCTGATTGTTCTAGAAACAGCAATAAGGCTACATAACCATTCACTTTATTGTTATTGGAGTATTTAAATTCCTCAATGACTAAAGTTTGGGCATAGGTGACAGAGAAGTAGATTCTATTTATGTTATGGCACAGATCCCCCTGGCTTTTTTCTCTAGTTAGATGTGTTGAGGGTAGACTCGGGTTTTGGTTCCTGAGAAATTTGTCTCTTTGCTTCAAAGAACCTCATTAGACTGTATGATCTCTGTTTATATCTATTGTCTCTAGTTATTATTCTTATACTATGTTCTTTATAATTCTTAAGATTAATGAGTCTTAATGTAACTAGAAAATACAGTAGTCAAGTTCATGGGAGTAGCTTCACATGATAGTATGATTAGCTTCAGCCTTCTGAAATAGTACTTCCTTGGAAATTAAGTGGTACCAGGGGGCACTATCCCTAGTTAGTATCCCATTATAGTTTGCAAAATGGATAATGATTCACAGGTTATATTGCTTCTTAGGATTCTGTATTTAAGTTCACCAATAGATTCAGAACCACAACTAGCAATGCTATATAGAGGAAAGAAACTTGGACTTGACTTTTTAACATGGATTTTAGGCCTTTTTTGTCTCAATTAAAAAGAGAGCCTTAAGTAAATCTCTTCATCTCTCTGTGTCAGTTTCCTAATATCAAGTACAAAATGAAAACCTCCAACTGATTGAGACCTAACTAATCTTGTGGCTTCTGGGCACTCCCAATTTAAACTGATTTTGTAGTTATAAAAGATTAAATTTGCTAGAACAATACTATGCTCACAAACCTTCTCCATTGAGAATTACTGAATAACTTTCCTATGCCTAAAGTATAAAGTTCATGCTTCCTAGATTGGTATTGCATTTGGGTTCAGCTCAATATATATGTATAGGTCTGATGTATATGACAAAAGAAGTTATAATGTTGCTCTAATATTGTGATAATCCTAAGTGTTATAGGGACCTCAAAAACAAAATAATAATAATAATAATTTATGATGATGATGATGATGATAATGATGATAGCAGATATCATTTATTGACAGTCTGCTTAACATAGCATACCAGATCACTGGCAGGCATTTTAAATGTGTTTTTTGCAAAACGCTCCACTTACATGAATGTGATAGCAAATGCTTATAAATTTAATATCTTAAAGGAACACAAACTTATAATTCCACAGTTTTGTATGTCACAAATCTGACATAGGGCTCATTGGATCAAAATCAATGTGTTCATAGGCATGGAATCTTTCCTAGCAGTTCTAGGAAAGAATCCATTTCTTTATCCATTGAGGTTGTTGGCAGAGTTAAGTTACCTGTGGCTGTAGGACTGACATCCCCATTTCCATGCTGGATGTAACCTGAGGACACCCATATACCTTGTCTACTGGTACCTTACCCCATATTCAAACTCACCAACAGTGAGTAAAGTCTCTTTCATAATTTGAATTTTTTCTGCCTCTTTTTCAGTTTTTGTCCTGCTCTAATCATTTGTCTGTCACCCCTTTTACTTTTAAGGACTTGAGGTGATAGAGTAGGGCCACCTGGATAATCGAGGATGCTGTTCCCATCCCAACATCTTCAAATTTCATTACATCTGCCAAATCACTTCTTTCTTGGTATCTGTATCATATTCACAGGTTCTAGAGACTAGGGTGGGGGATATCTTTGGTGATTCCTTATTTATTCTACAAAAACAATTTCTTTATCCCTTTTCCTTCAAAGGATGGATAAAAGTGGTAAACTTGGATTAGTTGGAACTGATAAAATGGCAAGGGATTAGGTATAGAAAAGCCCATATGTATTTAGAGGAATGGAAAGATATCTGGTATGAATGGAAAAAGGATAATATAGTGAAAACTTGAAAAAATTCTGCCAGAAAGATAGGTTGGGATTGACTGCTTAAACTTTTTGATGCACTTAGTTTTTAGACTAAATTGCATTGCAGATGCTGAATGAGGAAATGTGTTAGACAGCTGAATATCCTGTTGTAGCATATCTTTACTAGTTCTGTACATGAATTTAGGGAGTGAGAAAACATGATTTTTGAGTTCTGACTTCAATATTGATTTGTTTATTTTCTATATGGCTGCTCTTAAAGTTTTGTGCAGAAAAAGTATTATTTGACACACATGTGTATGTGTAGACACAGGTACTTGTGTGTATATTTTTATATATGCACACATATAAAAATTCTTAGTAAATTATCAAGTACTATAAAATTGTTAGTTTAGATGAGTAGCCAAACTGATTTAACTCTTATCCACAAAAATGATATAAGATCACACCTCTCATTATTTGTGCCACGTTTTAGTTGCTAGAATGGTATATTCCATTCTCTGTATTTGTCTGATGACTCTTGTTTATTTTTTAAGGCAGTTTGGTAACTAACTCATCTGTGTAGCCATCACCAGTAAATCCTTCTTCTCCTGGTATCACTGATCCTTCTTAGCATTAGTTATATCATTCAATTCTCCTACCATATCAAGAATGATATTATTAAACTTTAGTATAACTTAAAACATAGATGTAATTCATGCATTCTATCAGAACAGGAATATGTTCTGCTTCTGATTATGAAAAAAACCACTTCATTATTAGATACACCTATAACTAAATCCCATATCTCTCTTATAGTAGCAATGTAGGTTTCTTTGTTTAAGTTAATTAAGATTGGTATAGTCAGGAGTGGTGACTTCATGCTGAAATCCCAGCTATTTCTACTTGGGAGACTTAGGCAGGAGGGTTGCAAGTTTGAGGCCAACCTAGGCAACTTAGTAATATTTGATCTCAAAACAAAATTATAAAGAAAAAGAAAAAAAAGGCTAAGGTTGTATATCAGTAGTAAAGCACTTGACTAGCAAGTACAAGTTCAATCCCCAGTACTGCAAGGAAAAAAAAAGAAAAAATTGGCATAAAATAAAGATAATATTTATTTTTAATATTATAAGACTGAGAAATTTCATGTATATGTATAAAATATCTGGTGTACCAGTTGACATTCAATAGTTTTAACTATGATAGTGAAAATGATAACTATTAATGAATGTTTTTAATTTTTAACCTAGCATATGTTCACCTAAATTTGTTTTAATACAGCAAATTAAGTAGTGATCCATCCTTTAACAAAATATCTTATAATAATTTATATTTCAAAACAGGTTTGAAAGTGAGGAGACAAATATATTAAGAATTTTTTAGTTATGGGAAAATTTTATACAGAAAGGTGCAGGGATCTGATTAAGACCAGACTTTGAGTCACTGAAGGCCTGTGAATTGAAGTTAATGTGGTGACTTTATGTCCTGCGTTAACTAGACCAGTTTGCTTCCTGCAATTAACTCTATCTTAGCAAAAGTAGACTCACATTGCTAAAACTAACATTGCTAAAACTATCTGGCATTCCCATGTATTCATCAAAATCATTTGACCTTTTAATTATATAGGAGACAATACAAAAAGTAAATAGGGGACTTTTTTACACTGATTCTTCATTTCTCTTTTATTAAGTTTTTTCTTGCATTTTTCAAAAACTTTGGGAGTAAATAATTTACATTTGCTTTTGGTTATCACAATTACTTCAGTTCCTTCAGTCTTTAATCCATTTCTCAATATAAGTCATTTGGGGCTATTCTTCCTATCTTTATATATATATATATATATATATATATATATATATATATATATATATATATATCTTCCTATCTTTATATATATATATATATATATATATCATATGTATGGCTAATTATCAGTAAACTTCAAGGATGATTCAGAATTACCTTTCTCCAATGAGGACAGTTGAATACAGCAGTATGGTTAATATTTACCAATGTGTGATTTGCTGTGATGATGTATCTTGGCTAATTTGTAGACTTAGAAGCCAATTAGACTTCCCTCAATTTCAGTTTCTCATTTATACAAGAACCTGGCCTTTGAACCTATCAGGGAATTGTGAGGTTCAAGGCAATATAAAATAATACATGGCAATGTCCTATAAACATTTATATATATATATATGTATATGTATATACACACATACATATATAGATGTAAGGATAAAGAAACTATGGTATATATACACAATGGAATATTATTCAGCATTAAAAGAGAATAAAATCATGGCATTTGCAGGTAAATGAATGGAGTTGTAGAACATCATGCTAAGTGAAGTAAGCCAATACCAAAGAATCAAAAGCTGAAAGTTTTTCAGAAGAGAGACCTGACTCTCCTCCTGAAATGCAGTACCTTACTCCCTAAGTTCTGACCACAATTCCGAAGTTCCCTGGGAACTTCAAAAACAGCAACCTAGTCACCTGCATAAGTCCTTGCAGTTACAATTCCTTTACCCTGCTCTGTAGGGCTTCTCCTTCACTGAATTAAGTTATCTACTCAAATGTTTTTCCCATATAAATACCATCAGAGAACCAGATATCTTTCACAGAAGCTCAGCTTGACAGGGGTATAATTGATCACTGTCTTTTTCTTCTGCTAGAAAACAAATACCGTGAGAAGGAATACTTATCATCTTCTCCAGTATACTCCCTGTGACAGAGCCATGTGCCTGGCATGGAAGTGATGGTCAGATTTTTATTACATAGAGCATGTTAGTCAGTTTTTCATCACTCTGACCAAAATGCTTGATAAGATGACAAGAACAGCTTAGAGAAAGAGAATGCTTATTTTGGCTCAAATTTCAGAGCTCTCAGTCCATGTTCAGCTGACTCCAAGGCAGAACGATCATGGCGGAAGGGTGTAGAGACTGGAAAGCTGCTCAACTCCTGGCAGCCAGTAGGGGTGGGAGTGGTGGATAAAGTCCCCAAGGGCACACCCAGAGTGACCTCCTCCCCCAGCCATATCCTATCTGTCTACTGTAGTCCACTGAAATGATGAATCTACTGATGAGATTAGAGCCCTCATGATCCAATCATTTCACCTCTGAACATTATGGCACTGTCTAACTACATGACCTGCTGGGTGGTCATTCCTGATCCCGACCATAAAGTAAAGGAATAAATGAAATAATGACATAAAAACTCTTTGGATATTTTCTTCTTGTCTTGTTGAAAATTTTAATTCTACTTGCTTCAATTTATTAATTTTTAATGTGTTCTTTATGTTATTATAGATCTGTGGGAGAAATTTCTTTCCAGTTGTGTCACAAGTACCATATTTCTCCTAAACAAATGGTGTAACTTTACTTTATAGCCACCTTCTTATAGTACTCTCAGAGTAATTTTGTGCCTACATATTATCTCTGCAAGACCATTTTTATGTTCTAAAGTTATATTTAGATTCAGTATTCTAGTAGTCTCTTTTTATCCACTGATTGGATTAATTTATCAATTTGGCCACTTGGATTCTTATGGAAAATAAAGCATTGGAGTTGTATATAAAAATAGGAATAAAATTTGTCTATGCCAGTCTCTCTGAAATCCTGTTTATCCATTTTCTAAAATATGTATAGGCTTTTCAGGTGTTAAACTAAGACACAAAACCACTTGCCCTCAATTCTAGAGGCTGAAACTGGATAGATGAAATATTTGGTGATTCTAGCAAAACTGACTCCATATCTGTCAATCCTCACACCTATTGGGAGAGTCTCCATGACACAGCAGGCTCAGAGCTCCTATGTTCATGCAGGTTGCTGCTTATTCAGGGTTAACCAGGGTCCTTCCCAAAGTCTTTTTGTTGTTGTTATCCCCCTAAACAATGGGACAGTCAAACTGTTCTCATTGTTATATTGAGAGTTATCAGTGGGCATAGCAATATAAACAGGGCTATGGTGTCCAGATGAAATGGAGGATTGAGAGTAGACATGAAGCATTTCCCTGGAATATTTTAGATTGAGTGAGTTTATCAGATTAGCTATTTAATGACATGAACTTGTTGTCTGGTCCTATAAAACATGATAATAAACATTTGGTAAGTGTCATGTACCTCATATGGAGACTCTGATGATTGTATGACATGCACAGTAAACTCTCCCAGAAAGCCCAGCAGAATAAGCATTCAAAAGATTTTTGCTACTTTATTTTTTTTTAATATTTTTTAGTTGTTGATGGATATTAATTAATAATTCATTCATTCATTTATTTATTTATGGTGCTGAGAATCAAACCCAGTGCCTCACATATACTAGGCTACTGTCTACCACTGAGCCATAACCCCAGCCCTCTTTTTATTTTGGTAAATTCTTTATTTTATTTTCCCTTTTATATTAGGTAATTGTCTCAGTATCATTATATAGAATTTGTTTTATCTGCATCAATAATAGAATCAATGTATATAAAGACATTATTAAATTGGGATTGTGACTGTAGAATTCTCTCTATGGACATAATAGAAGCAACTTTGCTTAAACTATTGGAAATGTATATTTTGAAGAAACTGAATAGCTTCTGTCAAAGTGGAAAACAATAGAAAGAACCCCCATCTCCCCCACCACCAATGTTGGTCATTTGTACTAAAGTAGATAGGTTATAGGTGATTGCTTCTAGGTCAAGCCCTCATCTTTGTACCGCAAAGTTCTTTAATTCAGTGCTGCCCCAATCCCTATCATTTTAGGCTAACAACCAAAGTGCTGATGTATCTTTTATTCAACCAACTGCAAGCATGCTGTCACTCACTGGCCTGTGCCTCTTCCTTGATCCATTCAGCTCATTCATTTGTTCATTCATTAATTTTGTTCTTGTTCATCTAGCAAATATGCAGTGAATACTTTCTAAATACAAGCCAGCTTCTCTCACTCATGGACCTTACAGATTAGTGACAGTTATTCTGCAAAAAACCATGCAAACAATAATAGCACTAATCTTATTAAAGTCCTGTGAAGAAGTATTTGGTGCTCTCAAGTTTATAATAGAGGGATCAGAACAAGCAAAGCTTCTTCAGGGAAGTGGCAACTGAGCTGAAATGTGCAAGAATTTCAAAGAGAGTCTTGGAGGCAGGTGGCCCAGAATGTTTAAAAGCGTCTGTGGATTGAAGAGGCTGCAAGAAGGCCAGTTTGTCTCTGGTGGGGAGTACAGGCTGAGATGTGACTGTGATGTGTGAGTAACCCACAGACTTTAAATTGATTCTATGTCATGGTAATGAATTTGATTTTTACCCTAATTGTGATAGGAAACCATTAAAGACTTTGAGGCATGATGGTGATCTAATTAGCATTTCAAAGCCATCAATCTGTTGACCAAGGACAGGAATTGCAGAGCAAGAATGGACACAGAAAAACCAATTAGAAAGCTATTCATTAGTTGAGGTGAGAGATGGTTATCCCTTGAAGTCCCTTAAGAGAAGTGGATGATTTAAGAGATATTTAGGAAGTAAAACAGGAAGGTTGCTGGTGGCCAGTTGAATAAGGAAAGAGGGAGACACAGGTAACATGGATAACTACTGAGGTCCTCTTTAGTTTTCTTTTATCACTACTCATGAATGTCCTATTGCTCTACCTTTTGATACTGGTATTCCATTATAAATTTAGTACAGATCCTAGACATTTTCTCATAGCATTCCATTTCTTAAATCTCCTTTTCTCAACTAAAGCTGATTCTTTCTTAACTTCAGGATTCCCCCTACAGTCATTTAAAGTGAGGTGTTCTGTCTTTCACTCGTCACAAACTATGGTGTCCAGAAAACCATCCAGCCTTCCTTCCACCTTTTCTTTGTCTTAGAATGAGCCCCTGGCAGCACACTGTTTGAGCTTCACTTTACTACTTTTTACAAAAAGCTAATGTTTATTTAATACACATGCAAATTTTATGGCTTCTATGATTCTGTTCTTATTTCCAAAGAAATTATTAATTTCTTGTGTATCTTTCCAGAGACTTTTAATAAATACTCCTGTGTGTGTATGTGTATATATATATATATATATATATATATATATATATATATATATATATATAAAGAGAGAAAGTGTGTGTGTGTGTTCCTTTTCTTCTATGTATATAAATACCAGCATCATTCTCTCTTTTGTATCCTTCATTTTAACTCAAAAAATCTTAACCATTCTTTATTCCAAATGACACAAGAAATTTCAGGTGCATCAAGGTTTAAAATAAACAACAAAAAAGCGATATTGTACTGTACTAGAAAAAAAGGGAGGAGAGGCGGTTCCAAGATGGCGGCGTAGACAGTCCACTCTGCGCTAGGCTCTTAGGGACCAAGGCTGGAAGTGGTGGAGGCGCCGTTTTCCAGCCAACTTCCTGGCATCATTCTTCAGCTCAACATCCCACGCAGGAATTTTGCTCGTGTGTGTGAGTACAGGATCAACAGAAGGCAGCGGTAGCCGGGAGGCGTGG